>CM052196.1:16770255-16955663 GCA_028455805.1 Lasioglossum figueresi
AGTTCAATTTTACGCTGGACCCTTATTTTTTCCGATAAATTGAAAAAATATCCTCAAAAATCTGTGCAAAAATGGTGTCTCTCCGTCATTAATGATTGTTTAAACATGTTTAAACATTCATAACGTATTAATATTGCATATCATTCTACTCGGGAAAGTCTACAGAATATTTTGCTGCAAAGAACAATTCAATATCTTTTATAATAACATCACGATATTTGTTTAAAGTTGAAAAATGTTTTTTTTTTTCAAGGCCATGTTTCTCAAAAACTGTACGTGTATGAGAAAAATTAAGGTCAGATTCGGAATCAGCGCAAAAAACTCTATAAGGTACAACCAACAGTTATAGCGAAACATAAAAAAAGTTGAAATTTGTTGGACAGTGTAATGGGAACTGCATGATCTGGATTGTCATAAAATAATTATTTACCCCTTGCCGTATTTTAACGAGTCACACTCGTCATCAAGATTTTGAACAAAGTCTAACGAATATGAATGTTACGCCTTTCTTTTCAACTGAAATAATGTGTACATTAAAATAAATCTAGCCACACAAGAAATATAAATTTTCTTTTCCCATGTACACGTTGTTTAACATGGACACTGTTTCCCTGAAAATTTTCCCGAGAGAAAGGTTTTGCAATCACCAGGCGCGTCCGTTCTTCCTTAAAATATATGATCATCGAAGTGTGAAGAAGGTCAACATTGTTGTGCAGCAGGAAAAGGTTTCTCATGACGTCAGCTGTAAGCGAGGACGCTGTCATCCCAGGACCACCTAACGGCCCATCGATTGTCGCTGGTATAATTGACTTGTAAGTGTAATAAATATTGACATAACCAGCGTCGAGACACGGCCAAGGCCAACCAACCTCCGACAACCTTTGAGTCGCGTGGAAAGGTAACTTTCGCAAGAGATAATCGTAGGATACTCGTGCCGCTCCCTTCCAACTTTCCATCCTCGTTCCCGGTAAGATGAACGTTATTACCCATTTTTCCGTCAAAAGAACGTCGAGGTAAGGCTGACTTTTCTGCTTCCTCCCTAACTTTCTATTTCCAATTTGTTCCCCGTGTACGATTCGTTTCGAAATTAAAATAATGGTGCCATTTACATTAGAATTTATGTTATTAAAATGAATAAAAATGTTTGATACAGATAAATGCTACAACAATGTGCAGGCGAATGCTGCATAGTGTTGCATAATACAGTGGAATGTCAAGCGCACGAAGCAAAGTTCCATCGAATCCTCGGTTTCATAAATTAGTGTCTAAAGGAGGAAATATTGAATAAACATCCTCGGGCAACGTAAGACTCAATAAACCTCCGAGTTCGCATCTTCTGGGATAATCCAATATAAAATCGATCTCAGCTTCGTGTTCAACCTTCCAACTTCATAGGTAGACGCTTCGCATCGAGACGATCAAACTTTCCTAGCCGCGATGCATTTCTGCAGTGTACATTGTTGTTCAGGATAATATTTGCTTGGAAATCAACAGTGTACCAATTAACTATACTCGATGAATCAGATTTTAAAAAATGACGAACAAAACATTGAGATTATAGTAGGTCTTCCACGACCACGGAAAAAATGTTCACCGCCGATTGTCACTGTTGTATCGACGGAAAATGGCAAGTATAAAATTTTCCGAACATGTTCGGAATATTCGGACCATGCAGACTCGAAGTGCATTAGTATGTACGGTCTAATAATCGTTTCATATCACTAGACAGCGGATTTGATGCATTCGTAACAAACGTTAACAGGTCAAACTTAAAGCGGTACAAACATTTCGGAAATGCAAAAATACGAAGACGTCATTTTCACTCAATTACGATTGTTTTCTCAAGTAATAAATCTTTATTTAGCTTCATTTCCATGCAAATGATGTATACTTAATACCAAAACTGCAACGTTCGCATTACTCCAGCGTGACCTACCACACAATACACCGAATCGAGAAGTGTCCGAATACTTCCCGCCAGGATGATGCTTCAGAGAAATCACCGAGAAGAGAACCGAGCGGCCGATTCACTGTTGGTAGACGCGTTTTTCCCAGCGGGGCATGAATGAGCGCCGAGAGAGGAAAAGAGAGCGAAAGAGAGATAACCCGGGTGGAAACCGCGCGGGATGAATGGTTCGAATGCGGGGGTGAAGGCGTTTTCACCTCTGATCCACGGCGTTCGCTGGCTGGCTCGGTGACTCGACATAAATCACGGGAAATCTGCTTTATGCTCGCGAGGGCAAACGCCGCGTTGCTCGGCCCGACCCTCTCGCCTAACTCATCGACAATATACCTTGGACCGACGTGTGTAACCGTGAGGCAGATCGCATAATAAACGTGCGCGAGGGCCGAGTCGGCTTCGGGCCGGACCGAATCCAGTCTCGGGCCCCGCGACCAGATAGACGCAACGTCCTGGAAAAACGCAAACTCCCCGGTAAATAAAGCCGTATTCTGGGTGCCGGGCAGCTCGACAAAACGCGAGATAAATGGACGGGGCCGACCGTGGTGCACGCGCGAAAGTTTCTCTCTCTCTCTCTCTCTCTCTCTCTCTCTCTCTCTCTCTCTCTCTCTCGCTTGCTCGCGGCGCCGGACGCCACTCCTCGACAAAAAAGAGCCCGAGAGCCGCGAATCACCCTGTTCCACCTGTCTCTTCCGGGAATACGAACGTACTCTATCACCACGCTCCTCGCGAGTACGGAATTTTAGTTTGTTGCACACCGGGTAATCGGGGAGGCCGGTTTGCTGGTAGCTGAGAGCGAGGGTGGGTTTAATAGGCTGCTGAAAGGGTGGAATAATTTTTTCTCCGATCTCGAGAACATTTTCTACTTGCCCTTTAACGTTCTCAAATAAAACAGCTGTGATTTACCGATGATATTAACACATTGCTGACCGGTTACGAGTGTACCGGTGTTTTCACGTTCGAACGTTGTTCCCACGAAGAAGCTGTGAACAAAGTTTGATAGCGATATAGGCATTTCTAAGAGCATTTTAAAATGATGAACAGTTATTCACTGCGCAAGCTGGTTTTTACTCCAAATCGCCGGTCAGCAAAGTGTTAACGTCCAGCAACCCCTCCATCGCTGTCACCGAAACCCGATCCAAAACAACCCCCACCCATGATCGATCACAAATCATCACTTCCAACAGAGAAAACCTTCGAGTTTCAGGAATCGCAGAAAGAAGCGACTGTGTGTCAACAGCATACCCTAACGCGTTTCGAATACTTGACGGTGGCCAGAGTTGCACGTGTGCAGGTCCGGCCGATTCTGCATCGACGAGTTAATCTGTGCACCGTGGAAAAGTGGCGTCGGTGGAAACGTAAGGGGGCGTGTCGCGTTTGATTACACAGAGAAGTCGACGGGCTTTCATGGGAAAGGAAGCGGAACCGGGTCTCGGAGCTTTGTCCACGCGGTAGCCAAGCGCGAAAATATATATATTTTTCGCTCCCCTCCCTGTGTATCCTCGTCTTTTTTCGCCTGAGAGAGGAAAAGGGAGACAGCATACAAGCACCGGTGCTCTCGAGAAGCGAAGAGAGAAAACGAGGCCGGTCCGAGTCTAAAAACCCGAACAAATTACTGAAAGATTCGGCTGAATGTGGCCTGGTCCAACCCGGGGGCTGACCTGCTGACCATTGTTGGCTAAATTGTTGCGTAAGAGAAGCTCATTCTGGGCGGAATATTGAAACGCCCGCCGCGCCGCCACCCCGGACCCGAAACCCGAGCATTCGAGCACCGAGAAGTGCACCAGGGAATGGAACCCCGGGTTTTGTGCGGCATACAAAACGGGAAGTCGCTTTTTAGACGCCGGATTTCGGTGAGAATTCCAACGGCCCCACCGAGCTGCTCCTGTGTTTCCACTCGACCTGATGCACCGACTTTACCTTATTGACGCTCCCGTGTAATTAACAGCCGCGTTAGTTAATTAATTGTGTGCCCCGGAATCCACGGTCTTCGTGCAATCCGAGAAGCCCCTTTTACTCGGGGACTGCGGGAGTCGCGGATCTTTTCAATTGGCTCGAAGCAACTGTGCGGAATTTTCGATTTACAAAAGGGCCTAGCCGATTAAGATGGCCAAAGCTGTCCTTAGAGGTTTTTCAATGACTATCGAACCATTCGAAAGCTGACCAAGAAAAACCATTCCCAGGAATATTGTCAAAAATGAACAATTGTAGATTCTGAAAAAATCCCCTATCGAGAATTTAAATAACTATACTACGCTTGTGTGTATATTTCAGAGCGAGCGAATCCCGCGTGGTCTCAGGATTTTCAAGAATCTCGACAGCGAAAGTTATAATTGTTTTCCGTTTCGAACAAGCCGCGAGAAGTTTTGTTTCGCCGTGGGATCGCTTTGTTTTCCTGCGTTCCGGCTGGTTTGTTTCGTGATAAACATAGCTGGTGGAACGGCTTCCGTTGGTCGAAGGAGTAACACTTCATCGCAACAAGTTATTTTCGTGTTAAACATCGTCCACCGCTGGAATACCACACCGGTGCCGCAGCCCGGTCTATTCTGGTCTCCATATTTTTAGACGAGTACACTATACGGCATTCTGGTGTCCTCGCTACTCGCTCGGTCGAGGTAAATGTAAATCTAATCCGACGGCTCAAGAATTGATACTTCCTGATTACAAACGGTTCCGCGGAATTCCAACTTTCTTATAGCTCGGTCATTTCTCATTCCCACTGCGTTCTCCGCATATAAATAACGCGAGACGACTATTTCGAATCGTGAACGCATCGAATTACAATTTTCACCAATTTAAGCCTTGAAAATTTTCCAACGATCTCATCTTACTGTGCTCGTTTTATTCTCAATTCTCGTGACTCAAAAATTCAATTTTGTGGCTCTAAATTGTCTCGAAATTCCAAACAATACCTAATTCTAGACACTCTAATTCGAAAAATGACAACACAAATTTTGGGGTTCTACACTTTCTCTTTCCAATAAATAAATAAATTCCAAATCCCCTTCCGACAAATTCTTCGTCGATTCCCAAACAGAAGACCTCGAAAATAAATACAGCAAACTGGGAGCGCTGTCTCTCGATAAAACCCTGTCTGCAGTCGGCTCCAATTAACAAATTCCACTAATCCAATTTTCAATTACTTCCGCCAGCGGTCTCAGATTCCCTGGACCGATACTTGTGAAACTCGGTACATGCGAACACGTCCAAGACTCGGTAACCGAAGATCCTCGGCTACCGAATCTCCTCTGCGGAGAGGGACTCGTTTGGAAGTTGAAAGGGCCAGGGAGGGAGAGAGAGAGAGAGAGAGTGAGAGCACGTTAGAGAGACCAAGTTCGAGAGAGAGAAGAAAAATCGCCGCAGGCTCGACAGCCGGAAGGATTCCCGTGTGTCGGAAGCTGTGCCCGGTCCGAAACCTCAGAGTCTGCGCGAGGAAACCTCGTGCTTGCCAAACGGTGGGTCGACACTTAAAAATACAAATTCGTCGAACAAAAGGGGAAGCGTTATCGTTCGCTGTGGGGTATCGGGTCCTGGCAGAGCCCGACATCTCCGAAACTCGAAGATCGAACGAGAAACTAAGAAGAAAGAAGAAGAGCAGAGAGAAGAGGCAATCTCGGAGCCGAAGACGAGACGCTTTCGAGAAGCGTCGGGCTCATTATGGGTGCCAACCCCCCGCAGCTCGACCTCGAAATTCGCGGGGGGTCGTTCTGGAATTTGTCTCCTCGGATAGCCCCGGGGGGAAAAAAATTACGGCAACCCTGAGGACGACGACTTTTAACTGATCGTCACGAGACCTGGGGGCGGTTCGTCACGTTATTGACGAATTACCCTTATTGGCTCGCTTCGAGCTAAACGATGCAGCCCTGCGGGTAATGAACCGTGATTTACTGTGTTCTGATTTTTTCGGAACAGATAATGGCAGGTTACGAGCCCGAAAAATTTGAGATTCGAATGAAATGTTGTTGGTAGACTGCGAATCATCGCGATCGATTCGATGATCTAAAAATTCATTTTTATTCGGTACAGGCGTATTCGCTCGTCATTGAATCCACCATTGAAAATGGTTGAAAATGAAACGATGGAATTAACATTGCAGCGCGACATTTCTAAGCAACGTCCAAGCAACGTATGCGAATAATTTTGATAATTGTGAATTGCCGATGGAGTTTCTAAATTTCGAGACTCTTGGAGAACAAGATAGCGGAGGAGGATGATCGAGAGAGCGTGGACGCACGGTCACGGGAATCTGAGTCTGTCTTTACTGCGGGAGTCCAGTTGCACAAAACAGAGTCTTTAGGTCTCCTTAGCACGTCCAGCGGGTCCTGTAACGCGGGAAGGAAGCGTGACGGACGCGGGACTGCCGGACACGCTGCCATAAACGCATTACAGCCGGAACGAATCGGCTCTGTTAGCCTCGAACATTATGGGGAAACTCTCTCTTCCCCGTGCACGGGTCGCGCGACTTCTGCCTGGGGCCGGGCGGTGCGGCGCGGCGCGGCGTCCTCCCTATTTCGTCATTGTCGGAGAACTGCCGGATAAATGGTTGAAATTTTCGACGATGACCGTGGCGGAACGTCGAACGAGATAAAGGAGGGCGCACGCGCGGTCTGAACGAGTAAATATAAGGACGGGGCCCGTGATGGGGTCCCATTGCATCCTGCTGGGCCACTATCCCCCCTCCACCCCTTCTGTTTTCACCGGTGACAGGTGATTTTTCCTGAAGACGTCAACAGACCCGGTTTTACAAATTTTGCATTTCACATTAACCCTTGCAAAAATCAAATTTACCTTTTTCCGGACTAAATTCATCCATTTGCAAATCGAACGAACCTTGCGGATGACTGAGGCGCCAGTCAAAATATTATTAAATTCGTCTGTATTCTATAAATTGTAAACAGCTCGACTGTTGTACGAGAAAACAGGTTCAATTCTATGTGCACAAAGTGAAAAAGATTGCATGAAATAAAAATGATCTGGGTTGAAAGAAATGTTTTGATTTTGGAATTAAAATTGCTTCGAGTCGAAAGAGGATGCCGCAATACCATTTTGTTCTGGTTTTATTGGTAGTTCTGCGAATCCTGCTTCACCCATTTTTGCGAATTCCTTTAGGAGATTACAAAAGTTGAATGGACATAATCTGAGTTCGCAATCTATTAATTATCCGGTAACGAGATTTAATTCCCGTCTACCGTATGATCGCGAAAGACTTTCAAGAAAATGAAGATAGCATCTGTCGAATCGCGACAACCACGCCTTTAATTTTGTCATCCCCAACAGTTACGGACTGTGAAAAATCGTCATTACCTCGGGAAATGTTCTCGAAAGTGACCATCTGCCACGGCGGCATGAAAGGCGCACGGTCAGGTAGGTGCAGAGGATCCTAAGAGAATACAATTGAGGTTTCCGAAGATGGGCGAAGAGGAGAGACGGAATAGAAGGGGCGTAGTGTTGGCTCCATAAACACCCGCAAAGCCCAACCTCCGAACTACCGCCTCGAGAAACGTCTCTATTACGGATGACGGATGACTTAGGATTTCGTAAAAATTTGGTTCGACCTTTCCAACCAACAGAGGGATTCTGTTCCACCGACAGCCACCGAAAACTGTCGATTTCTATTTCATGGAAATTTTTAATCCTGCCCTGCTTCCGGGCGAATTTCAAATTCTACAGGAAATAGAAAGGGTGCCGGCTCCATTTACTTTCCCGTACCTGCGCAACGTGGAAAAACGGGCAACTGTGCCTAATGACGTCTCTGATGAAAGGAAAATTGGCTCGTAACGGTCCATAATCCGATTTCAGAAAATGATCATCGTGTCGCCGAAAGAAGAACTCTATGTTGAAAATTGTATAGCGTGTGCTTAGTAGTTGCAGTGTTGTAAATATGTAAATATTTTTCTTCCAAATAACTATAGAAACAATCGAGAGACCAATGGATCGCAAGAAAAATTGAATTTCGAGCTCAATAAAAAATATATGACCGCCAAAAGTAACGAATGCTGCAATCACCCCTGATGGAATATCGCAAAGAGACGTTGAAAAATTCAATGAAAAATATTCGCTGATTCAGAGGAAGATGATCTGGCGGGAATAGCAATGACGCAGAGCGAAGAAGTCAATGGACCAACAGAATGATCGGCGGAGGTCGATACAAGGGAAAGGAGAGAGTTCGGCGAGGGAAGTTTCGATCGGAGGATCGAAAGGCGGATAAAGTCTTCCTTTGCCCTCCCCCGCGTATAACCACGGATTGCTGGGGTTCTTTATGGGCAATCTATGGTGATGGAGATGATAGGCAAGCAGATATACGTAAACCTGATTCTGGAGGATCTTCCGCGACCCTACTGGAAGCGAGTACGCGGCTGAAAGCGGCGGGAGAACCGCCTCGATTCCCCAATAGTTTAACTTACGGCCGGATTTACTGGCGGAGATAGGAGAACCCCCGTGTATTGGCTGATAGACCCGCGACACCTACGCTCCCACGGATCCTCAGCGGTCCTCAAACTTTACCGAAACTTTTTTCGGGGGACGGGCAAATTTTTTCACTTTTCTTCTCTTTCGTTCGTTTACTCGGTTCGCGAAGCTTCGATCTTCCAATGGCGTCGCGGTTCTTGATTGAGCCGGCGCGATCAAACCGCGTCTGGTGGACTGCGCGTCTCTTCAGGTTATGTTTGTTTCCGGTGCAGAGGTTTTGAAGTGAATTTCGGCAGCAAACAGAAATTCTCGTTCTTCCTGCAGCTCTCGAACCTCTAAATGAGTGTAACCCCCCGAAAAGTGGCCGCAGATAGAAGTAATCGGGTAAAATCAAGCGGAGAACGTTGGATTTCGCAGAGTCTTGCAGATCGGCTCGATCGACACGGTTAAATTGCCGGCGACGGTGCGGAAAAGCGTCGAGTCCCAAGGAAAAGCAAAAGGAAAATGAAAAGGAACAGAGGAGAGGCTAGGCCGGTGGCCGGGCGCGGGCGTCGCGTCTCTCCAGGCATCAATTAAATTACAGCCAGCCGGTGTCCAGTGGAAGCGAGCGGATCGGTGGTGTGACTCGTTGCTCTCTGGACACCCCTTCTCCCTCTATCTCCGCCTCACTCTCTTTTTCTCTCTTTCTCTGGACTGAAAACCGTATCTCGAGCGTGTCCAGGATACCGTCGGATGCAGCGTACAGGAAGCACTTGGGTCGCGCAGGAAGCACCCCTGCTTCAGCGACACCGGCGAAAGAGAATAGAGAGTCCAAGGGGTAGGGGTTGCGGGGGTGTGAGGAAGCTGCGAGGAAAGAGGGTGTACGGGAGGGTGGCGGGGTTGGAGGGAGAACGGCTCGTAGCCTGGCAGAGGGTTGTTCGGTGAGGGGGCGGTGAAAAAAGGGAGGAAAGGAGCATCGCGCGGTGCAGAAAGAGGGACGGGGAAAGAGCAAAGAGGGCGAAGGGATGGAGCTTGGTCTCATCTTGCCTCCACAAAGCGGCGCCGCATCAGATAGCATTTGTTTTAAATATATGGATCGAAGGGTGAGCGCGCGCGAGAGCCAGAGAGCACCGGGCGGTGGTATGGGTGGGGTGGGGTGGGGTGGCAGAGGGGAGCACGGCGGCTGGAAGGATACAATACCCCATATCCTACGCGAAAAACCGGCCCGCACTTTTATCGCCCCGGCAAGCAGAGCGGCGAACGAGAACAGAGGGACGAGAAAGCGAGACAGAGATACACGTTCGTACGACACACAACTCGTTTCCTCGGTAGTCCACGGTTCCAGGAGCCAATACTCCAACCCCCTTGGATACCAACGAGACCACCCCCGACCCTGCCGCTACCCCCTGCGGCCAGATATCGGCTTGCCAATAAGCTAACCGGCGAGGAGCTGTCGGCTACAACCTGTATCCTTGTCCTGGTTTCCGGGCAGACGGTACTAACTACTCGAGATGTCTTCTGGGATGGATTGCAGGATCTGCGGATGGACTATTTAGCGAAATTCTTTTTGCGTTATTTTCAGGCACTTTTAAAGCGTTAACGCTGATTTCATTTTATCTTGCCGCGAGTACCAAGGAAACCTGATAGTACCTCGTAAAAGTAGTCGCATCGTAACAGCGCAACCTTAGCGGATTTATTAGCGCAACGGGACATAGCCTAACTGTTTGTCAGACATTTTTGTCCGGGGAACGAATATCTCGGTTTCCTCGGAAGCTGTAAAACGTCCAGGAGAGGTCTCAGCTACTTATGGCTGACAATGGGTCTGACAATGGACACGGTTTCACACCGAGAGATCCCGCTACCTCTGTCTCCGGGGGTTTTCCGGCGTGGTACCCCTAAAACGCATCATGAAACGAGGAGACGAGTACGAGGGAAGCCACGTGAATAGCCTGTCGCCATCGTGCGATCTCGAGTACGCGCGGACTATAATCGGTCGCGTCGACACAAATGAAGGATCCTGCCCGCGGGAATCCTTTAAAGTGTCGTCGGGATTTCTTGCCGTTTGACAAATTGCGCGGTGTACGCGGCTCTGAACGTTCAAAGAGCGAGGGTGACGACACTAGAGGGAGAGAATCCCTGCCGAAGACTTAACTTTAAACTGTGCTCGAGGTGTCGCGTTGCTGTCGTCACATTTCCGAGAATTAACTCAGTTGATAGCGACGATCTTCGGGCAGGTATAATTTTTGAGTAAGTCGACACGATGGACCATTGCGCTAACATAATTTGATACAGTTAATCATGCTGCTGATTGTGCAATTCTCACCAAAATGACATTGAAAAGGAAGAAAATTCTACCGAAACTATACTTTATCAATATTCTCTGTTAACTGATACAGAGCACTACAAAATTCCCAACTTGCACCGAATCAACCCCTAAATCGTCGAAAACCGAACAAGATCCGTGCAACCCCATCTCCCCAAGCATCCCAGCGTGCATTTAATACGGTGGACCATCGTTTGCCAGCAAAGTAGACAATTCTGCTCCGATCTTCACTGAGAAGGGCGTAGAACAGCGGGGATGGCGGCAGTAATGCTTGACCGACGGTTTTATTCGAAGTCAGCTCGAGTTACGAGATCGATGGACGCAGTTACCGGAAGAGAGTTGATGGGAGAACGGTACACAGAGAAAGAGAGAGGGAGAGAGAGAGAGAGAGATAGGGGTGTTGGCCGAGCAACTCAGGTCGAAGGAGATTTAATACGATCACCGGCGCGAATATCGCACCCCTTCATCCCCGTTACAACGTCCTGGACTTCATCGTCCAGGTGCTCGTTGTCATGCACGCTCGTGTACGGTATCGAGGGGGTGGTTGGGCGCAGGGGGTGGATAGTAGGGTGGTCGGGGGTGGTTATGTCGCAGGCCGCGCGGACGTTCATTAGCGGCTGCACAGGGTGGATCTCGGAATTCGTGTAGCAAGGCCTCTCGCGCTTGCTGGCCCACCGAGGAACGAGGTGGGGGTGGAAACGAGCAAGGAAACGAGAACAAGTTGGACCAGGAGAAGGTATAGTACACTCCACTCGACGGAGAGTTAATCCACGTGTGAAATTCGAGCGACCTCCGACCCCTACAAGTGCCTCTCTTTCTCGTTTTCTCACTTCTCGAACGCGAGAGCACGCCCCTCCGGCTTCTCCTATCCATCGAACACCCCCTGTACCGTCCACACCCCCGACTCTCTTTTGTCGCACGGACACCGATCGACGACGAAGGAATGCTCTCACGCGGAAATCGGTGTCCAGGAATTTTTTCGACGACGGCAAATTAACCTGCCGCGCTTTCCGCGACACGAAGTTCTTCCTGATGCTCTGTGGATTCGCTATTACGCGGCTGGAAGAAGATTGGATCGAGCGTGCAGTAGGATCGTTGCATTTCGATCCATTTCGACGTATTTTTTTTGGAAGATAACGAAGCGCTCGATTTTTTACTAATTCGATTTGCTAATGAGTAGACAGCGGATCTTTATGCAAAATAAAAATTTTCGTTCTGGATTGCAACAAATTCGAGTGAAATAGAAATTGATTTTCTGCATTAACCCGTTGCACTATTCTAATTCGAAAACCGAATTTTTCTTAAAATATTTTCCTGAAATATTTCCATTTTATATGCTTTTTATAATTCTATCGATACGAAACTGATATAATACCTCGTACATTACTTCCAGTAGTTTATTAATACAACAACAAGTATTTTTAAATGGCACCGACTCATTTTTTGTCGTAAATGCATCAAATCCGCTGTCCACTAATGACGAACAACGAACCAAACATGGCGAACTACGCGAACGTTAGGAACGTTCTTTCTCGCGAGGGTTGTAACATCGAAAAACCATGGACGGAACAAAAGCTACGAACAAACTGGTACCGGTTTTAATCAATCGATACGGTTTATTAATTACAGACTGGGTCGAAGTTATTATCTGAGGAGCTTTTGCACCGTGGAACTGTGTCGCCAATTTTCCAATATCGCGTTCGACGTGTACCAGAGAGATGAAAAAGGCACGCGATCTCTGTTGCAGCTGCCGTAACGGGCGCGGGCGCGCGCGCGGCGTCGCGCATTCTAAAGCGCGTATTAGAAGAGATTACTCCTTGATTAGCATCACTGTGACCGGCACGTACCCGTCGCCGCCGCCCCCCGTCGATCTCCATAGATAAAAGCAATATATCCTGGCGGACGGGACCGCCGGTCGTCCAACCGGGAGACTAGTCTCGCCCCCTATTCCACTGCGATGTCCTATTTCAAAGCGGTAGAAATGATTCCGGTCGACAGTAAATCAAAACCGAAGATTCTCTTTTCGGTTTATTTCTTTACGGCCGGTTTCTCCGGAGGAAAAAATCATTACAGACACCGACAAAAAAATGCTCCGCTTTTCGGACGAAATTAATTCAACGATCATCGGATCTGTTTCTCTGTAGAGAACACAGGTGTCCTAGATTTTGCAAGCTTCGTATATTCATTTTTTAATATCCCTTTCTTTTCATTACATATTTTATATTTTACCAAAAATCTCCTGGTTTGCCCATACTCGTCCCTAAGAATCATCCCCTATCGGAAGTTTGAAACATTTTACAAAAGATACTGTTATCCACGATCGAGTATTTCGGTGTAATAATTTGTATCTGTTTACCGAACCGTCGACCGTCGATCGTCGTCCGTCAACTTTTTACCTAACTTTTACCTTTACTTTACCATTTGTGAATTTTTTCAAATTAGCAGCGGTCCCATCGTTAAAGTCCATCCCGCCCCAAGCATTACCATAAACATCTTAATAATTACGGTATGGGAAACGGGAACGAGAACACGTTGACAAAAGAATCCTCGAGGTCCAGGAAACGTAACGGAAAAGATTTCTTTAAGGAGAGCTTCGTTTTTCCAGGTACGGAACGACAAAAAGGTCGGGTCCGTTGGTGTTTTCTGGATCCGTCAATGACCCATTTTTTGGTTAACAGTGCCCAAGCATTATGGCTGATTTTTATGTTTTTAGAGGCCTGCCAGTGTCCGACAGACGATCGGCGAATGGCAAACTGGAAACGGGATCCCAAAATGTGGGATCCCGTTTCGTGTATTTCTGGATCAGGCTACGGGGCCTAACGGTAGTTTGTTTTTAATAACGGTGTCGTATATTTTAATAGACGGGACCATTTTTTTGACACGGTCTCTCTGCCATCTTCGCTGGGATACACTGGCAAACCGTGTTTTACGTTTTTACGCCGGTCGAGGAGACCCTGAACCTCGAACTAATTTTAAACCAAAACAGGGCAGTTTTTTGGCCGAGGCAACCTCGAATCTGGAACGATTTTTTCACGACCGTGCCGTAAAGAAATAAACCGAAAAAGTTGCTCGTCTTGATTTACTGTCTCATTTTTCGAGTCGTTTTTGTTCCTTTGGGAACGAGATGACGTGAAAAATGTAAAAAGCGCTCTGTGTCCTCAATTTTAACAGTAGTTGTATACCGTTCTTTCACAGGTTTCCAGGAAGATGTAAAATCAGCTGGTCGGTGAAACTGTACTTTCCGACCCCTACAGGAGATAAATAATGAGAAGAATCAACCGATGTACTTTCCAAAAACTTTCATTTCCACCAACCCCTTCGAACAACAAAATAATTACAGTCCCCTAAAAGAGTCAATCTGTCCCACATAGGGGTAGAAAAATCGCTATTCGCACGAGAAAATGATTTACAACGCAGCAATAATGTAATTCAGCCCGAAGTCGGCGGAGCCCCGAGTTTTTCCAGATTTTTGGAGAGCAGGGTTTGAAAAGGGGTTAGGGTTGGAACAGCTCGCGTCGAAACGTTGTTCCGGTAGTCCCGAGTGATTTGCAAGGGGTAGATCGATCGTCCATAACCCTAAAACGATAGGGTAAAACAGCCGGTACCTGGAAGTCCGGTACCGGGAGTGAAAAAGAAGGCTAAAAAGGGCTAAAAAACGGTAAAAATCTTGGGAGTCGGTGTAACGGACCGCGCGTAGTGACCCACATGCGGCACTATAGTTACGGGGGTGCGAGGGGGTGAGAAAAAACGGTACCGGGCACCTCTACCCTTTCGCCTCCGGCGGAAAGAAAAATCATAAAACATCGGTGAGCCGATCGAGGGTTAAACGAGGGACGTAGAAAAGAGTTTATCCCATAGAAAAATCTTTCGGCCAGGACAAGTTGACTTTTCTACCGCTAAGCCTTTCGTCGCAGTAAAGTTAATATGGCCCGGAGAAACTGTGCCCAGGCAGTAAAAACGGCGCGAGAATGTCTGGATGCCGATAACTCCGCAAAAGCAATATAACCCTTAAAAGTCAAGAGTCCGTCGCGGAAAGGATGTTTTTCCTCGGTACCGAAAGGATCGCATAAATTCATAAAGCACCGCTACGTTACCCTAAAAATACACGGGCCACCCCTTTTTTCCCTCGTCTTCGACAAAAAGGAAACGGTAAAAATAGTCAGGGAGGAAAAAGACTAGCCGGAAAAATCGTGGACCGTGCAACGGTACGACGACGTCCGGTTACGTAGAAAAACCGTTGTTTTTTACCCCGTTCGAAAACATTCTCCGGCCCCGTGGGGACCGTAAATCTCGAACCCGAAATTTTTGATAAACCTCGCGGAGAGCATTTTTTTCCATCCGTAGAGTAAGACGAAAAAACAGATTTTTTTCGTTTACAACGTGGGATTGTTTTGCAGCTACCGGGAAATATTTTTTCGCGGAAAAAACAGTTCGGTTTCGAGACAGCCAGCGGTTTTTCGCGTTTCCAGCTGGATCTCCCTGGAACGGTTACGATGGCAGAGCGATCAGGGATGGAGAGAAGAATGACACGCAAACCTGAACGAGTTGCTCGCCGCAGGTTCCCAAAGAGTCAAACGGAATCATAAATTTTCGTTGACCCGTTATGCTCGCTTCTTTTGCAAGACGAGACCCCCACGAGCGAGTCTAACTGGTTCGGAGCTCGAAATCTGGATAATTTACGGGGAGCAAGACTGCTCTGGGTTCGTGTACCGTTTCCACTGAGAATAGACAAGAGATGTCACAGCAACAGTGTCCTCCAATTAACGAAACAACTCTTTATTGTTCTATTATTAACTCCTCTGGCATGCCTTCACGAATTCTGGATACCCTCGATCCTGATTCGCTCGGCCTTCAGATCTGTAGGTATCCACAAACAAAGTCTTAACTCGTGTCTATGTGTTGGTAACAGTCCTAGCGCGTTTACACATTCTTCTGGAAAAATCGCACATTTTTAACATATGAATTTTAACTGTGTTTAAAAAAACTTTAAGACAATTTTCACAACTAGAACCTTTTAAATAATTTACACGGGTTCGCACATTGCCGAATGTACGTTCTGCGAAGTGAATTTTTTTATTCGCGGAAAAGCACGGCAAAGATCAGAAATTTGTAAAATTCTCTGCAAGCCGATCGGAATAAATTCCAGTAAAAATCGGGAGAGCTTACAGTAGAATATTCGTCGGGTTCTTCGATTTTACAGAAGAGTGCGTAGCACTAGAGTGCCGCAGACTTTTCTATTCGGAATTTTACGAGGACGACCGATATTCGCAGCCAACCAGGGCTGGTCAGAAACTGGACTACCGTGCGGTAATACCCCGTTCCGATTGCCTCTAAAGGTAACAGCCCTATGGTGTTCGAAAACCCTTCTCCGAATCGGGAAACGCTTCTTCTTTAAGCGGTACTTCTGACCGGTGTCGAACGTCTCTCGCTTCGACCGAGTATGCTGGTCGCTTCGCATTCTATTTGCAGTTTTGCCGTTGCTCTCCAGTCGATGATGCCTTTGTCGAAATGTTACAGAAACAACAACTACTGTCAACATCATTGTACCCCTGTAGGCGACCGTACATTGGCGTGTACATTGTTACCATTGCAGACGTAGAGTAAATCAGGTCAGAGCAAGAGATAATGGGCAAGAGCAAGAGGTTATGGTAACCTAAATTAGGTCACCATAAAGTTTCTGAAAATTATTTAGAAGTGGAGGACCCTCAAGGGGATGTTGTATTGTATCTGTTGATGATTTATATATACCGAACCCCTTGTTACAGTTTCTCAACCGAGATAGTTCGTCTGGTTTCCTACATTTAGTTCCGGCATCCTGGCATCCTCGATTGTTGTAACTTTTATTGAAGCAATGTCTCTCGTTGAATTTTAGTGGGATTCGGTTATTTAACGTGTCCAAGTCTCATGGCAAAAGTCTAAATTGTGTTCCCCTCGCTTATAATGTTGCACGTTAACCATTATAAGTGATAAAAATAGAAAATTAGAGAGTGATCCAACAAAAAATAATCATTTTTGTCTCAGCCTCTATACATATACAAAATACGTACAAGATATTCCTACACCTTTCAAAAACGAATAACCTTTTCAAAATTGGACTAATGTGTAGATAATTCTTTTTTAAATTATTATCGGTCGCAATTTCGAAGGAGAAAGTAAGAAACAAACTAATCGCTGCAACGTCTAAAAGAAGCTGAAGCAGTTGGGTGAAATTTTGTAAAAATTTTTCGTTTTTAAAAGGTGTACGAATACTTTGTATATCCTCTATGCAAACGAATCCCGAAGGAGGTGTTCGACGGTAAATATCAGGCTAAAGTTTGACGTAGATGAAGTGGAAAGTTGATCGACGTTTCTGGCGAGAGCGGAGGCCGCAAGCCCGGAGTAAAAATCATCGAAACTCGGGCGCACCCCTCTCCCCGACTCTCTACATTCTACATCATCGGGCAGAAAGGAAATATACCACAATGGACGGTTTAAAGTAAACCGTGCGACGCACACGCAGCCCTCTCTCCGTTTCGCTGGCCACGGCCAAAGCTAGACCACCACCATCCAAATTCAAACATGCCAAACCCCCTTCGGCCCTCGATCCGCGCCTCTCTGGCGTTCTTATACACACGTATACAGGATGCTCGGTCGCACACATCGGACGCAGGCTGGTCAGCGTTCTGGCTGACACTGCGTGCGTGAAAGGGCTCGTGGATGCACAAAGAGTGTGGCCAGCCGGTTCGCCCCTGTATTGGTGACTTAATTCGGTGTGAATATATGCAAGCCTCCCGGATCCCGATCCCTGCCACCATCGACGAGCACGTTCGCCGGCGCACACCACCGGGATCGGTAGCGATGGGATCGACACGCCTCGATCCCTGCAAATTCCTCCAGAGCCACTCGGTTTTTCTTTTTTTTTTTTTAGCTGTATCGCGCCCTCGAAAAAGTGACGCGAAACACGCGATTTCAGAGTTACACGCTGCCGGAGCTTCATGTAAAATTATCTGAGAAAATAAACAATCTATGATAATAGGAGTCGGGAAGCTGGAAGATTTAATTCGACGTTTCCAAATAGCTCCACCCTCCTGTGCACCATTAACAAAATTCTCTAACAAACATCCCCGGTCGACCGTTCACCAGTGTCACAATCATCTCTGAAAAACCGAATATCCAGCTCCTCAAACTAGAAAAATAGTCGAGAGAGAGAGAGAGAGAGAGAGAGAGAACCCGATCTCCTCCACAAAATACAACGGCAAGTGTGTTCGAACTCCGGTGCCCAATTACCAAAACGGGGGACGAAAACACACGTGTACACCCACACGTCCGCACGTACAAACAGCTCGAAATAAAAAAAAAAGAAGAACGAGTCTTCATCGAGAATCACCGAGCAGAATCAGCCCGGCCGACCGACAGACCGACCGACCGGTCGCCCGATATTCCCCGAAAAAAATTTGCCAACGAGCCGGGGCTTCCACCCGCGCCCCTTTTGCCGTCCGCCCCCGTCACTCCTGTTACCCCCGTGCACTCTACCACCCCCAACCACCCCCTCTGTACCACGGTCGAATTACTTGAACGCCGGAGACCTCGGGCAAATTACTTGAACTCGCGACACAGAGAATTGAACGGCCATCACTAGCCGGGGAACCGGCGACCGGCTAATTTCAATACCTCCGGTTCCCTCTCGCCACCCCCGTTCCCTTCTACGTCCCCCCGCCAACCCCCGTGTACCCACCACCGCCGAAGGGTGTCGTTGGTCCAACAGGAGGTGGGGGACGGCGCGGGGGGCGGACGAGTTGGCGTTGCGTGTTGCGGGGGTGGATTGTTTCGGTGAACGCGCGTGTGCGATCCTACAACAGCGCGGATGTATTTGATGCTGGAATATTCCCGTCACCCGTTAAGAGAGGGGGTTGCACGGGGTGAAGGGGCCTGGAGGGGGTAAAGGGGGTCGCTGGAGGTGGGTGTTGCGACGCCGGAAAAAAAGGAGCGAGCCTCTGCACAACAGGAAGCACGGTGTTGCGCAGATAAACGGGGTTTTCAAGTGACGACGAGCTATCCCATCCTCCAATTAATGCGTCTCGACTTAACGCTCCGACACTTCCGCCCTGGAGCTCTACTCTCTTCGTCTCTTTTCCTCGCACCCTTCCTCCAGGGAGTTATGGTATTTTTTATCTTGCTAATTAGTCGATCGAGCCGAGGATCGAGTCGCGTTTGCTCCGCTGTCTGATTAAGTTGGGTTCGACAGGTTTATTTTTCTTGGGTGCGCGAGGATTTTTCTGAGCTCTTGCGAGAGGATTTCTGTGAGGGTCTGAGTAAGTGTGCGAGGGACGATATAGAACGTGGAGTATGATGCTCGAGGAACGGTTTGAAGAAAATGTATTTTGAATTGGAGCAATCCGTTGATGCAAATTGTAAGAAAATTAGAGGTGCGGTTAATTCGTGTAAATTTGTTGCGTGAACAGATCGCGTGTTTGATAACGGTGATATTTTGTGGAATTTCGTAGTTACACAGGGAGATCTTTTGATTGACCTGGCGCGGCGCGGCGGCACGGGAAAAATCAGTGACGACCCAGCCCGAGCAGAAGGGAAGATAAAGCAATAAATACAGGAATTTAATAAACTGTTGTACGCAACAAACGCGTGATGGACCGCGGCCCGTCAATTACGTGATACATATTGAACGTAAATACTGATCGCAACGAAAACGAGGGGAGTTGACTGGCCGAGTGGTTTGTTCGAATCAGGTGCAATTGCTTTGCTTTCCACCGTTGACGTTGATGAAAAAATTCGTTCTTGTTTTAAGATGCTCGTCTCTGAAATTTTTTGAGATTTAAACAAACTTCTGCGCTGTTGTTTTAACACTAAATATTTCTAACACTTCCCAGAGGGAAGACGTTGCATCCAACAAAATATTTTAACAATAAACGCATCCCCGTCGAAGCACCCCTGTCGACTCTCGTTGCGAAGCATAATCAATTTTTCCATGGTCGCGAAGGGAAAATAAGGGTTGCATTTGTATGGAAGGCAGCGACAGCAAGCTGACCGAAGCGAAGGGTGCGCCAGGGGGTGCAATCGCGAATCAAAATTAGCCGCTCTTGTGGAGAGACAGGATTCACTGTCTCGCGTAGGGTGCCACACGCGGATTCCAACCCCCGGCATCCACCGTAGCCACCCACCCCCGTTTGACCCTGTTTCGACATGTCGTCGCATTCCCCGTCTTTCGAACGACGGCACCGAAATTACAGGCTGCAAGGCGGCTGTAAATCCCGGCTGCATCGGGGAGGAAATGGATCCCCGTCTGGGAAACGGTGCATCGAGGCTTGATTGCAGTCGATCCTTCGTTTTTACGGGACCCACCTCACCCTGGGAGCGTCGAGCAAATTATCGGAGCCTGTTTGTCAGCCGTCGGGAAATGTCTATACTTTGGGAACGCGCGATTGCTATTCGCGACGTCAGTGCTTCGTAATTAGCTATTCGGGCGCGGACCTCCTATCCGAAAATTCGGCTGACGTATTAATTCGATGCGCAAGATGTTCATTTTACGGCGAAAACGCGGTGAAAATTTTCTAGCGACTTTTCATCGTATGGTGGACTTTAGTTTGGAGAAGGGAAATTAATATTTGGCGACTACTTTGAAAATATAACGAATTCTGACTTGAGATTTCAATAAAAATCTTACTAATACTCGATACTAACAATTCGTATTGCCGCAGTTCACCTTAAAGAATCCTTTAAGCAGATTTTCCAGCGCGCAGTGAAAATTCAGAGTTCCCCAGTTTCGCAGAGCTGCAACAGCTCTCGGAACCAACGAAGCACAGTGGGCTATAGCGTGGAAATATTTTTGCGTCGGGAACGACAAGGAAAATCGGACGACTCCATTAGGTAGCTGCGGGATTAAAGGAGGCCCTGAAAGGCGAATAAAATCCTTTGGCGCGCAGGAGCTGGCGGGGCGTTCGAACAATCACGCACAATCACGGCTAGCATTATAAAACTACCCCCGGGAGAATTCTCGATGGTGGAGCCAGAGGGGGGTTGTGCGGGGGTGTCCGAGTGTGGAGGGGGTTGGAATCGAGAGGGTTGGCCGGGGATGGAGAGTTGGATACGGAGAGACTCTGTTGGAGATTTTGCCATCTCGAAGGGGTCCAAAATGTCCCTACGTGAGTTCAACGTTACGGTAGCCGTGTATGACTATCGCGTGTGCGAGGGAAAGAGAGAGGAGGGGGGGGGGGGGGGAGAGCGCGACCCGTTGGGTTGCAATGGCTTTCTGGGTTGCGACGTCCGAGGGGTAGCAAACTGGACGGCACGTATCTTTACGGGTCATAAAGGTTGGCCCTCGTTACGGAGGAAGCTGTACCGCACCCGTGGCCACCAAGGCACCGCACCACGAACCCTCCTTGTCGCCTTTAACCCTCTGCCAACCCCTTCGATCCTCGGATACCCTGTAGCCTATCTCTGGCCTTCACTTCACGATCGGCCTGTTCCAGGTGCCGCTGATACGGCCACCGGTAAACCTGCTACCGGTTTCAAACCGAACCCGATATTCTATAATCTATAACAATATAGGAAAAATAAGGATTGCAAATCTCATGGCGAAAGATTTAAGCGACTCCTTGCGTCCACGAGTTCACATTTCTACTCTGGAGGCTTGGAATCGGTTTTTAACCCTTAGCGCTCGAGTGGTGACTCTGAGAGAGAGGCGCCACTAAGAATTACTGTACCATTATTCAAAATATTGTTTATGTCGTTAAATATGTTGGTATCTGGTCAATTACTAAACATTCGAGTATTGCATGAGGTGTTATATCAATTTCATATCCATGAAATGAAAAAAATCATATAGAATGGAACTATTCTAGCTAGGAAGAAATGTTAAATTTTCGAATTAAAATAGCTTATAGAGTGCAAAGAGTTAAATTCTTGATATGCAGTTGCAAGTAGACTGTGACCCTCGTGCAAAATAAAAATTTTAAACGTTTAGCATGTTCGCTGTTTTAAATCTTACCGTTTCGCTTTTGTCACAAATGCACAAAATCCGCAGTCTGCTTGTAAGAATGGTCCATTGTACGAGAAGAAAGACTGCAACCGATAAATAAAGAGTAAATCCGTCGATTAGATACAACAAAGTTCATCCGGACAAAGAATAAAATTTACAGTGTCGCGACCGAGAGTGATTGAATTAGTTGCACCGTAATGTTACGTGCACCAAAGGAAGAAGAGTTTCTATTATTCGCGAATCCCCCTCGACCTGCAGGCCCCATGGCCGCAGAGTAATGAAGATGTCTCGTCACGGGTGTTCTCGGTTGCTGCTGCATGGGGCCCATTGGTCCCGTGGCAGACCACGGGGGGCGAGCGTAAACGATGTCACGGATGTCATTGTACTCCGCGGCAGAACCGATCCCCCGTGGAATCGCTATAGTAAAACTTCGATCTTTCACCGAGTTTCAGTTTAAAATAGGCCGGATACATAATTGGATCTCGGCTATTCAAGCGATTCCCGCGTTACCCACCATAATGCCCATCGAGTGCTCGATGAAAAGGGGCCCGTACATAAAGACGCGGCTGCTGCAATATCTACGTTATGGCTTCCTGTTTGTTTAATTCGGAAAATAAATCAAGAGAAATATTTTTGAATCGCACACTTTCCCTTGTTCCTTTCAGGAAGTTGCGATTTTTATACATTCAAGTGGAGAGAGAAGTATCGAAAACAAGCTGTACACGTGAGGGATGATATCGAAAAGAATATTTCAAGCTAGAAATCGAGGAATGCGGCAATAAAGGCCAAGAATCGAGACGAGAGAACCCGACCCATGGAGTGCCAAAATATTGAGAGGCTCTCACCTCGACTCACGGACACGCACCGAAGAAGACGTAGAAAAGGGGATCGCCCTTTATAAATGGCTGGCTAACCTCATTTTTCATGTGCCCCATAAAAATCGTCGTCCATGTATCTCTCCGATTGAATGGTGGCCCCAAAGCCCCTTTTCAGCGGTCCCCGAATCTACAGAAAAGAGAAAGAGGGAGGGGGCCCGAGGTACGCCATTGGCGGGCGCAGGAGCGTGACATTATATTTATGTTGTCACCCTGCGTGTCAACGGCGCGACTACCGGACCTCGTGAGAGTGAGACGCGAAAGGAGAGAAGAAGGGAACGTCGGGAAAAAATAGAAGAGTAGGGGGGCCCGACCGGGGGCCTTGTCTGCAAACACTGTCGTTTGGTGTTCCCCCTCCGATCACGCTACTCACAGCCAGGACAATGGCCGATCCTTTCGTTACCTGTTCACCGTAAGCCAGTCATCGTAAAAACCATCGAATCGAATCGCGAAGAAAGCTTGCCCACGCGGTTTCCGAGATTCTTCCTTTCACCTACATTTTTTCCTTCTTCTCCTTCCCAATTTTTTTTCTCTTGTCGTCGGTTTTTTTTTTGGAGGGTGAAACGCCTTGTAATCTCGCGATGATTGGAGACACGCCTTCTTGGATGACTCTTTTCGAAGTGTATGAATTGCTGGGACCTCGGGAATGATGTGCGAGCTTGGAGTTCTTAAATTTTTATGTGAAGAGTTGGTGGTTTCAGCAACCAGCCAAGAAGTTGAGATTTTACAGAAGACTAGTCATTTTCAAACCTCGATTCGAGAACGATATATGTGCCCATAATTATGAAAGTAGTCTAAGTCTAGCGCTCTAACCCTTAGATTTCAACATTATATGGAATTCATTTAGCGGTAATATACTTTTCGTTTAAATATCTCGAAACAAGAAATTTTTCGTGGAACGCGCAACACTTTGAAGAATCCTCGAATTAGAGGAGAATTCTCTAATATATTTATTTAAAGCGTCTGCGAGCCTGTTCCAGGCTCTCGAAAAAGCTGCAAACAGACTTCGCCGCCCTAGTCATCGATCCACAATAGGAGAAGCTTTTAACGAGTTTGTTACCGTCTCAAGAAAGACGGTTAGTATGTGGAGGACCACTTGGACCCTAGATTTATCACTACTATCCGACCCTATGGTCGGAAGAATCGCAGGGGGCCCCTTCCGGGTAGCGGAGAGCGCGTGCCCCATGTTGTCGCAACTGTCGTGAACAGTTGGCCCCTCTGTTCTCGAGAGTGTGTCTGCGAATCGTCAGCAATAGGGTCTTGTCGCGTCGACAGCATCCGGTTCGTCGATTCGTCGCCGACGGTTCAGTAAAAACCGCCGTATCTAACAAGTTCTGGTATCTCTCAAGGCTTCGGCGTGCCTTTACGACACCGACGGCTCGTGTCGCTCGAACGGAAGTCTTAATTAATCGTGCGCCCGCAGAAAGAATCACCAGAGAACCCGGTAACGGGCTGTCGGAACCTCTTTGAACCTATTCGGTCGACTGGGGTCCTCGGTTTCAGACTAGCGACGCCTGACATTGGTCCATTTAGTCGAGGATAGTCATCTACAGATCAAATTCTGCAGATGACGCGCACCAGTCGTGTCACGATAAGACCAAGATTCCGATCCTCGCGTCACGTCACCGGACCCCAAGTTCATCGGTGATTCTTTGTACCATCGGTAGTCCCAAAACTTTCTGTCATCCATACGACTGAACTGTCCCAAAACTTTGTACCCTCGATATCAGATCATTCGGTAGCATATGTACAAGACCCCCGAATTTTATACGGAGGTTGAAAAGTGTGAAGATTTTTCTTGTTAATAGGTTCTAGGAGGTTTTGTGGAGGAATTATGGAGCCTGGAACACGGAGAGCCTCGGGTAGCATTTGTGTTTACCGACTTTCACTTTTTATGAGCTCAAGGTGCAAGGATAAGGCGAATACTTCATTGAAAAATTGTCATAAGAGGGCAGTTGAGTGCTAGCGGAAGGGTTGATCTTGCCAGAGTGTCAAGAAGTATAGCGACCAGCTATTTTTTCCAGGACTATGCAAATGCTTCTGGAACGAGGTAAGCTCGGGATGAATCCAATTCCCTTGGTCCGAAGAGATACGGTTTTTATGGGTGTCACGTATGCAGCCGGAAAAGTTCTAATCGATCGACAGCTCTATTTCAGCTCGGGCGGCGTGTGTATATAGATAGCGCAGTCGGCAGCGGTGCGAAGCGGAACAGAAGCGGAATAGAAGCGGAGCGGAGCGTATCCGCGGAGACCGGGCCGGTGTTTAGAAACGTGCGAAGAGGAATCGAGTGATCTACTGCTTTTAGGTTGTGTTTACGCGACGATCAGCGCCGCCAATTTCCCCCGCTGCTCGCCATGGAGCTTCGAACGGAGAAAGCTTTCGAAATGGACGTGCAACAGCTGTTACCGTCACTCTACCGATAGAAACTGGCACGCGTTCGCTCGCCATGTAGAACGTTCACGAGCACGTACCGACTTACGCCTCTCTCTGACAGCCAACGACAGTTATTGATTGTTGCGCGACCTTTTCTGGCCGAGCACGAAGTCGCAAGACCTTTCCCCAAGTGCAAGACTGCCATCGGTTCTAGGTGATAGAGCACCGACGAGTGCTCGGATCGCAGTCTCTGGTTGATTCGAAACGCTAGCGCGCCCCGAAGGGACTCGTTCGAATGAGAAATCGTGTTTAGATTGGCCCGAGTTACGTGGGAACCGGTGCAGACAGATATAAAGGTCTTGAGGGCTGTAAAATGCAGCATATTCAAGCACTTTTGTTCTTCTCGCTGGGAATTGTGTTTGGACCGATTGGAAAGCTGCGGGGACCTGGCAAAAATTAATGGCCAGGTCTAGAGGGCTGGGAAATAGAGAAAACCAATAGGAAATAGATATAGAAATTTAAAAAAATAATTAATCTTATCTCGCTCCCAAAAAAAATCACACACGTTTGTTAAAATTCTGTAACGTCTGCGGCGCACACATGTTTCTCGAGCGACTATGCAAAACCAAATCAGAATCGCGATCTAGATCCGAAGGAAGCAAAAACGAGAGCACCCTAACGCAACTTGCACCTTTCTTTCGCAGCTCGCTACAAAGATACCTCTCGCGAAAAGAGCTATTGTCACTGGAACGTGTGACTAGTTCGTATGACAGATTCCTCCCTTTCCTCTGTTTTCCTCGCCCTTCCTTACAATGCCGACCCTGATACATGTCGCGAAAATATATTTCCGCTTGACCGGAGACACTAAATAAATTTTCGTCGGTGTAGCAAAAAAATTAGATCTCGTAGATACCTATGCTGGAAGGTTCCGAGCGCCCTTTTAAATCTTGAAAAAATTCAAAATCCCTTTGTAAAATGTTCTGCAGCCTCCCTTGCTCATCTCTCACACCTTCCTTGCAAACTCGTCGATTTCGAACTGGTATTCGACGCTGGTTTCTAACGTCGTTTTTAATGCAATGAACTCGTTAAGAGGCGCGATCACTGTTTGTTTTACTCCTGCTTCGCACAATCAATGTAGAACACTTTTATTTTGCGTAAAGATTGAAATTACTTTCCGAAATACCTAATAACCATAGAACACGAAAGGCTAGTCGATCAAAAAATCTTCTGCTCCACAATATCGAACTTCAACCCTCTCGTCCGTGGTAAACTCGTTCAGCCAACTCGTTGAAATTCCAAAAAAGAACTAACCTGCCCAACTGGGCAAAGACGCCGCAAATGACACACAATCGCCAAACCTCGTTTGCACCCCTGCACCGTCCCCCGGCAAACATTCCAAACCGTTTCGGAGCAATCGCCGGCGGAAAGTTAATATTACAAGAACCCCGAAAAATGCATCGGACATTTCGCGATACCGCAAATATCCATAAAGAATTCAGTGTCGGATCGGGTCGGGCTGCAGAACATCGGTGCTCGCGAACCGAATTTTCGTGTGCACCGGTTGCAGGAACGGGGGGAGCGGGTTACCAGAGGGGTTGGAGACGCGGGGGGAGGAGCAACAGTTTCGCGCGATTCATTCATGAAAAATTCGTCGAGTTACTCGCGTTACATTCCGCCCCGGTAACCGGTTCCCCGTTCCACGGGGGCGCGTTCGCCACTTTTTTCGCGCAACACCGGGAGAATTTGATTTAAGTATTCCCTGGACCGAGGATCGCGTCGCGTCGCGTCGTTTCATATTCGTCGAAGAGTAGCCGTGGACACCGGGCGTGTGTGTGCGGCTCTCCGAGATTGCAGCGATGGCGGAAAGGGGTGGCTGCCGTGTGTGGGTGGCCCGGTAAATTTTCATTAAAATACAAGGGAAACATTTCTACTCCGTTAGACGGTGAATTTGCATGAATTAGAATTTCAAGTGTCGCGAGGGCGCGCGCGCATCAAGAGGGCGAGAGACACCAACGCGACGGTGGCGAGCGGGCACAGTGAGGCTCCGCTTTGGAAGAAAAAGGAAATCGACGGCGGCCTGCAGAGAGAACCGGCTCGAAAACAAGAAAGGCGAGCATCGACGGGAAAACAGAAAAAAAAACGAAAAACAAGTAGCATCGAAGGGGTTGCACGTTCGACGAAGGGGAAAGGGAAAAACGGCACGGCGGGGGTGTGGGAACGGTTCGAAGCGCGGATATTATTTTTCAAACGGGATGATATACGGCCGAGCGACGATTTACGGAGTTACAGCGACGATTGCTTCGTTTTTACGGTCCCGCCGGCAAAAAGACGACTCTCCTCTGTTCGCAGTGTGTTGGTTTGCTCTTTTTTTTGTCGATGTCGATTCTTTGGCGATTTTTTTCGCGGCTTCGCTTTTTTTTCGCACGCGTTCAAGAAACGCGAAGACTCGCACCTTTTCCGCGTCGGCTCGAGAAACTTTTCTCTTCTGCGTTTTTTTTTCTTGTTTTTTTGCGGAGTTCCTCGGTGGAAAAAATCGAGGAAAGGAAGAACGAACGAAACACTGGAAACCGGACGGGAAACGAAGCGGCCGCAGGACAATGGGACTTCGGTGCACCGACGATGCTTTTAATTTTTATGAGATTCTCCGGGTTAAAAAGGCGTTGCACACTCTCTCGCTCTTCTTTTCCGCTACATTCTTCTTCTTCGTCTTCGCAAACTTCTTCTAGCCTTCTCTCTGCGGCTGTTTTATTAGGATCGTAAAGTCCCTGCGGCCTGCGAAGGGAAGCTTTTTTCTGGTCTTCCGGGGACCCAGAGAACAGACCGTCGCTCGAAAACCATGCTTCGCACCGTCGACACGCGCTATTCCGCGGAAAAACTCGCGGAAAAAGTCGTGGAAAAACTCGCGGATGAAAGGAGCCGACGCAAAAACCGCATAATGAACGGTGATGTCGCGGGTCTGAGCAATCATCGATCGTCGTTTGCGGTCGGGATCTATGGTGATCTGTGTCTCCAGCACGTTTCTCGAGCCATTGTACTCGAAGGTGTTAAAAAGTGAGTCGTCTGTTTCCGGACCACGACAGATTTTTTGGCGTTGAAGAATCGAGAGGACAACAATGGATAGATCATGAGGGGAAGTGTGATTTTTTAGGGATTTTCATGGTCGCTTTTTACGTTATAGTTTGTACAGTTTGTACGTATGTTGGTAGCTATGAAATTACTTAAAAATTAATGCCAATTTTTTACCATTCAGAATAAGTTTTATGGCATTTTGTTCTATGATGTTTTGCAATTTTTCAGGCAACTTGAATATGCCATGCTCGCAGAATTTCTGTTTTTTCTTAAAAAAATTGAGTTATTAAACTTTTAAAAAGTGAAAAGGAAAAGGTAATCCATTGTTACATACTGTCCGCAAACAGCACACAACTTTTTCTTTCGTGCACTGCATTTTTACCATTGCTGTGATAAAAAAGCAAAGTGTGTGATGAAAATTCGTACTTTGATTTTGCATATTTGATGCGATGACAAACAAATGCTAGAAAGGTTAGAAAGCGAGGCAGGAAATGACGTCCGAAATGTCCAGCTGTCAAGATATACCAGGATTTTAAGAGAGCCTCGCTTTCAAGTAACGAGCAATTGTCGTTAGAACAGCTAGACCGCTTCTACAATTGCAACGGAGACGAGACTTGAGCGGTTCTCTTAAAATTTGGCTTTTAACGGGTTAAATAGAAGTGTTTAGGGGAACAGATTTGGGAGGATAATATGTTATGGGGGGAGGGGAACTGTTCCGAGGGATCGTTCTACACTTTCAGTTGCGATGTATATACTGGTTGAATGGAAACGGCTGGCTAATTGAGTTTATTAAAAGGGACAAATGGGGCATTCAGTCGGTCAGTGAGACAAAAGAATGGCTCGATACCTGCTACCCATTTCTGTTAACTTTTATGGAGTTTAACGCCTATGTATATAGTCTGTGGTAGAGTACCATTAGAGCACTTAGAGTAGTATATACATTACCTGTGGTATTCTAGGTAAAGAAATTAACGAGAGACAGGCTTAGGCCTACAAAGTGTACAAAGCCGTAAACTTTAAAGTCATAAGCGATTCGTAACAATGCAAGAGCAGGTACCATTAAAAAGACACTACGAAACGTATCAAAGTGTGTTCGGGCCCTTTGTAACCTTGAACTGCTAATTCGATTACAGTTCGGCGAATACAACGAAACAATGTAATATTAATCTAATGTTCTGCATCAGATGAAACATTTTAACGGTGAAGAATGGCAACAAGAAAATTTTCCAAGTCTTTGAAATATTAGGTCGGACGGAATGTTCTGTGGTATTTTAAAGAAAACATATGAATGAATATCTAAAGACATATGTTTAAATTAATTCAATGATATAATTTCATTTTTGTTTCCCGATCACTCGCTAGCAACATGTGTTTTTCATTTCCAAGCAAAATTACCTGCTTATTTCAAATACGACGCAACTTCCCGTCCAACCTTATAAGTAGTTTCGTACTCGAAACTGAATTGGAGGAATGATTTCGCTGGCAGAAGGTCCGAGATCAGATTGCTTTGAGTTTGGAGAAGACATTATTCGTTGGGATTGTTAAATTATGATGAAGCCGGGGGCTTAAACACGAGGCCGGGGGTCGAAGCCTCTGTATTTGCCGCTGCGGAAACGACATTATTGGCGATACGATCGCGTGCGCTTTTAGCAGCTTTCAGATTTTATCGGCGTTACGCATGAATAGTCGATTTTTTTTCGGCTCGTGAAACCAGAGAGCAACTGATTCGCAACCGGAGCGAAATACCGGGCGAGCTAGCCGCGATCGCTCGGCCAGCCAGCTCGTCAGTGTTTCCTCTGTTTCCCATCGTTCCAATATATCGACACACGGGCTATCGTTCGATCGTTCTGATCTTCCGAAGGACGCGAAAAACCGGGCTTGCGTCAAAAGAGGGATTTTCCGTGGCCAGAGGGGAGGTGGAAACCCCACCGCACACGTTTCCCATCGGATTCTCGCGGCTCATCGATCTCTTGATCACCGCCGATCGATCATTCGACCATTTCCGAATTTTTCAAACCTGTCCGGTTTACCCGCGGTCCAGACTCATATTCGCCTACTTTCACCGTGTTTCACTTTTGCGAAAATTGTAGAATCCTGGCGCGGTCACCAGACTGAAGTTCTCGACCATCCGTGCCACGCGTTCATAATCATCCCACAATTTCTCTCAATCTCTTATTTCCAACATTTATTCGGACAGTGTACATATTATAGATAAAATTTGAAGCACAGGCAGCCGTTAGCTCAGAAGGGTACACAAATATGTTTTTATCCCGGGAATCCTTCGGGATTAAGTGCTAAAAATAAATTAGTGATGACGAAGTTAATTTTTCAACGGGAATTATGCTGGTAAGACAATGAAATCCATCTCAATTACCATTTTGTCAAAATGGGTAGTTGCAATTGAAAACAGTGGACAGATTAAAAAAATTTCAGAACATCAATGTACCAGTTGCAGCTTATGAACGTTATTAAATAATTAAAGAAATTATTACTCGGCCCTTGTTCGTTGCAGTTGATGCATACAATTTTTATTTTGCATAAAGTTCCGCAGTCGAGAGGTAAGTAAGTGTATGCGCTTTGTTCTACACTGCATCGTTTACAATGCCTCATTCCTTTGGTGGAAATACATTCTACAGTGTTAAACTTGTTATAAAATATATGTTCTTAGCGAATTGAATAAATCTGTCAACTGGAATGGATAGTTTAACGTGTACCGTCGGTGGTAAACGTGGCAAGGAACGTGTTAAAAAGCAAAACCGCAAAGGAGTAGATTTTTAAAATTTGCAGCACGAAGTAAGCAGGAGGAGATGCCGATTGAAACAAACGCAGCTGGAAAGAGACTGTTGTTAGGGATGAAAGGCGCCCCCGGAAGAAAGGGCACCGCGAGGGTAAATCCGCGTAATTACCCTCGATTTCGAGGCCGTTGCGAAATTCGGTGGTTCCGGGCCGGGTTCCGCGTTCACCGAGAGGGAAAAAGATATCCCGAAGATAGGATCTGAAAGCTGCTGAAAGCGCGCGATCGTATCGGCCGGTAATGCGATCCCCCAGCGACATAATGGCGCAAAACCTGGCCCCCATTGTTGGCCCGGGGGCTCAGCGGCGCATTCCTTGGGCAGGATGTGCTCTCGATTTTCTCGGATATCGTATAATGTGGCTTATGCCCCCGTGCAGGCGAAGGGGACTGCCAGACAGGACGCTGTAGATCCGGCGATTTAGTGTACTGCCACCCGGCGAACGAAAAAGTCCGCACGGTTTTCGAGTAGGTGTGTCCTCTTCGTGGAGACGCACGTTATTGTTCCTTTTTTTAGCCGAAGGATCCACGAAACCGGACGTCGTTCCAGTCTTTCGTTCTCCTGTATCCTGCTCTGTGGCTTATGGCGGTTTCCAATCGCAACGATTACCGGATTTACAGAAAATGAATGTCCATTATGGATGATGCGATTTTGGGAGCAGAGAGTTCTGAAGATGCGAAACTGGATCTTGTTCGATGTTTATTTTTCATTTTGTGAACCTGCCTTCTGTTGTCCGATGATTTTAGATCGCAACAATTGTAGTAAACGGTTCTAGAAAATTACTTGACTTGCAAATAGCAATGGAAATTAATATTTTTAGGAAACTGACTAGATAGACGAGATCATTTTTGGAGTCGAATGAAATTTAGTACCATTTCTGAAGGGGAAAGAATTTTAAATAGAACGTTCTATCGATCGCTACATAATTTGTTGCTAATTATGGAGAATTTTAATTTGAAGATGCAGCTGAATGAACTGCATAATTTGCAAAAATTCGTATTTTCCAGTGGAAAATGCCATTGGCATCGTAAGAGAGATAAATTTCGATCCTATCGTCGTAAATGATCCTCTGTGCCAGAGGACTGCGAGCATTCGCTGGCCAGCTAATTTATTTTAAATTATGCAAAATTATGCGCGAAGACTTGGTGTCCGTTCAAAGTGTATCCAGGATGTGAGCAGTACAGACATCGGTGGATGTATCCTCAACTGCATCGTTGGAACGACTTACTGGTCGACGATACATTGTTTTAACTGACTGCAGTTCTCTGTTGCATCGACTAGTGTAAAAGCGCTTTGAAATCTGGCTTCGTCGGACATGTACCTTCGATGTTGCAATCTCACATAGTTCACTGGCTCACCGTTCCATTTCGGTAGAGTTCGCTACCGTACTAAAACATTTTGTAGCGAGTCGGTACTACAGAACCGTAGACAGAAATCTGGACCTGATCCATGCTAAAGATGGTAATGGTGTATCCTGTTTCTATATTTCGCTTGTACTGGCAGTCAATTCAATTATCAACGATATGCATTCTATCTGCAGTTGCAGCATCGATAAAATAGTTTCCTCCAATATCCAACAACTTTTGAAAAGGTACACGAATTATCGGTGCAGTGTGCAATCAGATTCTTCAATGTACCCTATAATTCGAATTGTATTTCTAATTGCAAACGATAGAACAATGTCACGAATAGAATATGTTAAGAACAATGTATTTTCTTTCGTATGAAAGTATTTCCCAGCAGCTCTGAAAACTAAAATAAATATAAGATAATTTAATATTGTCGAACGATTCTCTTTTGGGCCATATTTGATTGAATATGAAATTTCATTTTTGTCGCGGAACAATTGTTATGTCGCAGAAAGCCATATCGATCAGTCCAGTGACTCGTATAATTTACTGTCAACCCTCTTAATACTCTCCCCGTATGTTCTTAATTTACGCTTCGCAATCCGGCCCGAAACGAGCGGCAAAGCCCGTGCTTTAAACCTCGTTCTCTCCCAAATAGGATGGAGAATAAGAGAGAACGAGAGAGAGAAAGCACGCGTCTCACATCGGTATTGTTATCCTTTTGATGTCCTTCTCAAAGCCGGACCACGACTGGCTTACATTCCCCGTTCCGTTAAGCGCAGGGAGGCAGAAGCGATAAATTTCGACGGTCCGGTTGCACTATTTAACATCCGACATTACCATACCTTTTTACTTTGACCGAGCACGTATGAATTCCAACGAAAAATTACATCTTCAACCCCCGACTCCATCCCCAAAAAAATTATCCACCGTTCCGGCAATCCTTAACCGCTAATTCATTTATTACAATATTCACTTGAATATAATTGTTCTGTCCGAAGAGTCCCAATCCCTTGATTCTTTTTAATCGAATAATAACTAGACAGCGGATCTTCATGTATTATAAAATAGAAATTGTCTAGCCGAATTGCAACAAAGTGGAGTAAACCAGAAAATTATGTTCTTTCTTGACATGTTTACCGGATTGAAAATAATATAAAAATTCTTCTCTTCTGCGTCATAAATGCGTAAAACCAGCGGTGTAATAATGGCATACGTATTTGAACGTATCACGAATAAAATTTGTTAACGTATGCCAATTAATTGTTTCGGCGAATTTTTCAGCGCAATTTCGGTCGGTCAACGAACGATAATGGACAAGAAAATTTTTGTAAGGATCCGGGTAACAGATTTTGGCGTCGCGTATCGGTCAGGGCGATGGAATGCCGAATGTAATGTGCCAAAGACCGAGAATCAAAAGCCATCCCTGTACCCTCGGAATCTAGAATACAGTGGACACTAGAGAGAGGGCCAGTCGCGTAGGGGGTTTATTAAGCTTATTAACGGACTATACAAGGGTGGACGTATCTACGCCGGTGGTCGTGGAAAGTATGGCTAGCCAGAAGGGGCGCGAGGGTGGAAGATAATGGTGCGTGTGCCCTGCGCCAGGCTCTCTCTCCGTTCGTTTAATATAGTAGATTTCGAGATTTCAGCTCGTCCTTCCTATAATTATCACTTCCCTTTGCGTTATTTCCTTCCTGTCTACCTGCTCCTACCTCGATTGCCAGATTCCCAACGATACACACATACATATATAAAGCTCTAATTAAATTGATTCAACCTTTACTCCCGTGCGTTTTATCTAATACTTTCAACTATTCCGAAGCGAAATTTCGAACGGAATATTAATTAGGGTAATTCTCTCGGCGATGTTAAAGAGACAATTACAGTAGGTCCACGGTTAACCGGATTGTAAACAAATATGCGTTTAAATATGATTATATTTTGAAGGGAAATCAATTTTCAAAAATAAAAAATATATTTTGGAATATAATGTAGATTTTAATTATTTCTCTAGGGTCTCGATTATCCATCAGGCCTTAATTTATCCGGGCTGTTTGTCTCCCGATCAAGCCGATTATTCGAGGTCCTGCTGTAATTTAAAGAGACAATTAATTTAAAGGGGTCGCTGAAATTTTTCACGTTTGCCAAAGGCGTACATTAATTGGCTAACGAGGAAAATTACAGTTCTTTCCCCGGCGGAGTTTTTACATGGTTTTTAGACGGCTCGTGTTGTTCCTTGACCGAAACCACCCCTTCATCGCGTGGCAACCCCGGCGAGTATTATTAGCTGCACGCTTTGGAATTGGATTAGCGGAAGCGGAATTGCATCGACGGAAACGGAAACGCCGTGGATTGTTCCGCATGGTCACGAAGGACCATGCTCGTCCCATCTAATGGAAATACTTGCCGGTGCCATGACACAAATATCGCCCAGCGTTACTCGAATTACTTCGCTGTCAACGGTGACTTGCGCGAATTTGACAGGCCTCGCGCGAATCAACTTTTTACCAACTTCGAGCTCGAGGATCAAATATACTCTGGGGCTTTGATCAATCGAGATTCCAGATTTTACGCATTTGCCGGAAAAATTGGTAGACGAATCTAGAATACACTAAACGTCAACTGCAGTTTACGAAAAAGCTGATTTTGTACGATATCTTTGAAAAACAAGCGATGGAAGAGGTTAACGAGGGCCAGAAATGGGTACAAACGATGGTGGAGGTAAGAACGAAGGGTTGCAGGACGTAAGGGCCGCGGATTTAGGCGAATACAGGAGGCGAGGTCGTCTAATCGTGTCCCTAGTCCTGATTTAGGACGGGATTTTAATTACGAAGGGTCAGTAAGTGCGTCTGTCCACTAGCCGTAAGTATTCCTCCCTTATTTATAGTTCATTAGCTCGGCTTTCGCGCAAAAGGCAGATTAACTTACGCCCGGTTACACGGTCGTTCTCTCCGCCTGTGACGGAGAGAATTTTACGCAAAAACCCCTCCCCTTGGAAAAGCATAACGAAATAATTAAATTATTCTTGTCCCGTTGTCTGTCGGAATTTATGAAAATTCTCCGGTAATAATGCGCGCCGTCACTCAAAAAGTATCATATCATTTAATCACGGTCTGCGAACGAAGGATCAAGTGAATTATTTAAAAGCATAAAAGTCGATTTCTATATTTACCGATATCGAACAACGTTTCGCCGGTCGGCATAGAATAAATGATTGGGTTGGCAAGAAAAGTAATTTCGGAATTTTAAGATGAAATAAAACCCAATTTTTTTTGTTCGATGTTCTTTTGCCATCTTTCTGGTAGCTTCACAATTCCGCGCTCATAAAACTTCTGGTGCTTATCGGCCAAGAACTGATCCAAGTGCGATTTCAAGTTATCGTCATTCGTGAAAGTTAATTGCTTGAATAACTGAATTACTTTTTTGCCAACCCGATATTTCGAATTCGCGGGGAACTCATTCGACCCCTGTCATTCGACGCTCGTCAAATCGCAAGAAACAATATCGCATTATCCTTCCGAGGAATTTTTCACGTTGTTTTGTAAATCCCTTACAATTCTAAGAAGAACAATGGTTCTTCTCTGGACGATAATTCTCCGAGTTAAGATTCCTCGGTCGAGGAACGAGCACAATCTCCAAAAGATCAGCGTCGTTCGGACACGAGGGATGATTAATGAGATCGCATTAAACGTTCATCGATTATCAATAGCCGAGCACTCGACCATCGGCAGGCCGAGGGGTAGAGGTCTCTGCCTCTAACAGCAGATTTTCTGAGAAACATGTCGTCGATAAGCGTGTCTTACGAAGCCCTTCCGGTGGCGCTGGAAGTGGTTCGTTTCCAGGCGATATCGTCGTGACGATAAAACGCGTCAAAAAAAATGTTTCTGTTTTTTCCCTCCGACCGTTAATCTGTTATCTCGCTCACTCCGGAGCGACCGCTGAGTCAATCTCTCTCCATCCGTTGGGAATATCAACCCCCGTTCCGAGGGAAAATACCATGCTGAACGCACACATATTCATGCGGACAACACGATCTGCCAGCAGGCAATCGCATGCCTCTGCTTATCAAAAAATAAAACGCGGATCAACTAGCCCCTATCGGATGAGTTAAACAAATCCGTTTAGGCGCTTGAAAAAGAATCCTCCTGATACGCGTTCATTCTTTTTGGAAAATCAACACGTTCTCTACCACAGTCACACACGCGTAGACATACGCTACCGCTCAAAAGTATCCGGACACTCGCGAAATGTAACAGCAACGCATAAAAGTGACTTAAGCATCTAAAATAGTAACAAACATCGATCTTTATTACTTTCTTATGGAATATCGAACGTTTTAAGATATAAACTACCTATGTGAAAACTTACCAATATTAAACTAATTGTAAGATCGCGTCTCGGATACTTTTGACATGTTACGTTCACAATATTCATTTTCTACGCGTCGCGTTCGAGCTACGGCGACACAGTTCGCGCGGGAAAACCAATGAAAATAAAACGGCAGAAGGCGGTCACAGTATTCCGGTTCGATTTCCGTAAACACACGTGACGATCTGCGATAGATCTTCCAGGCGTCTTTCGCGTAAGTAATTGCGGTTTCACGACACGCCACGGCCCCCGATTTTTGCGGTAGATCGGCGTGAATCGGCAAAACCGATCCCGGAGCGGCCCGGCCCGGCCCGGCCCGGCCCGACGCGACGGTGACCACCGGTTCCCCGGTTAAGCCGACACAACGACTTACAGCCAAGATAAGAAAAGAGCCGGACAAAATCGGCCACAGGTCGGGGCGCAGTGCACTTCCGAGGGGTTAATTACATTCTTGCGAGTCCGCACGAAGCAGTGAAACCGCATCTGCTTCCTCGATCGCGCTTTAGCAGACCGCAGTGCAATAAACGGTAACGTTGCGGCGAACAAGCCGCACCGGCGGAGACCTCTCAAACCGTCTCGCTATACTTTTCCGCGTTCGTTCTCCGAAAGAAATCTCACCCTTCCGAGAACGAGGACGTTGTTTCCTGGAAACTGTCGTCGGTTCACCGACATTTCAGCCTCTTCGAAAGCGTGGAAGGATAACTTTTGGGCTGGTTTTTCGAAAAAGCACAATCCCTTTGTTGATCGTTTAAAAATTGTAGTAGAGACTTAATTAAATGGTTTACCGATCAGCTTGTGGTCTTTCGCAACCTTAATCTGGAAGTTCATTACCTGAAATTCGTGTGGTCTTCAAAAAATCCTCGAAACAAGCAAATACCAACCAATCCGCGCGTAATTTAAGTTGCACAGTCGAAAGCAACAATACTTCTGTAGTATTTCTATAATGCGTTACTATACTGTGGATTTTATGCATTCACGATAAAAATGAGTGCATAAATTAACTTCCAGACCAAAAAGTGCAGTCCACAGCAGTAGATTCCCGTGCCAAGCTGTTCCGTAATATATTGTTTTCAATCCCTAACGCGAACTGTTTGATTTTCCTAGCCAGTTTTCTCTGCCAAAGCGTTAAGGAAAGATGTAGATGAAGTTGCACCGAGATTGCGTCTTGCAATGGCTATCCTAGCCAGGTAGTCACCCTACCTCGTGGAGTCTTGGTTGGTGGGGGGTCGCCGAACAAAGTTCAAAAGAGAGGAAAAGAGGCCGCGAGGTAGAGAAGGAGGAGGTCGAAGGTGGCGGTGGCACGAAGGAACAAAATCGCGGGGGTGGGGCGAACGATCCACGATGCGGGAGAGCCCCACCCCCCCACCTGCTCCCCCAATCACAGGCTCCGCCTCCAGAAACCCGCGTGACGTCACACGGACACTTGTTACGCCTTGCTGCAACATTGGATCGCCTATGCCACTTGAATCTCTCCGACCTGGAAAAGTCATCCCTTTCCAGGCCTAGGAAGACTGGTAATCGCGCTCTTTGATCCCCGAATTTCTGCTATTTGCCTGGGGTGACCCTTTGCTCGCGCTCTTTCGATGGTTCTGCTAGTGTACACTCTCTATCGTTCGCACCTCTAAATTCTAAACTCATCGTCTGCCGTAATATCAAGCTCTTGTTTGCAAAATTCATATAGTTATTATCAGCGTTCGTGAACGTAAAAAATGGGTAATCTTTTGAAAAATCGAAATTTTGTATTACATGTAGGTATTTAGCTATTTCTTCTTATCTTCTCCTTGTTTCGGCACAGACGATAGACAGAATTACAAAGATAATTAATCCTACTTAATACTTCCTAACAATATCATTATTTTTGTCTAAAAAAATTCTTATATATTCTTCAAAGATCAATAACTGATTCCCACAAAGACTGACCCGCAATATGTTTTCTAAGTTTATTTTAAAAATTCCCAATATATAGCTCGGTACAAACGAAACAAGTTAAAATCGAATTCAGCGCTGAAACGAAGTAACGAATGACTACGTTATAATGTAAAATTGACCGAACTGGACGCTATAATTGAATAACAAGGACAGGTGTACTATCCGTGCAACAGGCGACGAAAGAACGCAAGAATAAATTGACAAAGACGAAACAATTTCACAGCAGTTCCATTAAAATTGCAACCGTGTCTGTTTCGAGCTTTTTCGAAACTAGGCCGATTGCGATATCGCGGGTGCCGAAAGATTGGCCCGCCTTGGGAAATAACGCGATAACGCAGGGAATTTCGACGATACTGCTTCCTCCTTATCGGTGTAACAACTAGTCGAAAGATTATGCAGTGAAACGGCTAATTACCTTCAATTAATTCTTGCTAGTTTTCTCGCGAGAGCAAATATTCTTTCTACGTTAGAAATACGTCTAAACGAAACGTTGTGAAATCTGGAATATCTGGATGTTTGACGTTCGTCCGTCGCGCAAGATATTCCACGATGACACACAGGAATTTCCGCAACGGCCGATTATTATAACGAGCCGTATTATGTTGTAGCAGTTAGCGTACCTTTCACGGCTCCGTGAATCGGCCTTCGACAGATGATTTCGCTTCTTTTAACCTGCCAGATGATCCTGCTGCTTAGGACGACGCGTTTCCGTCGACTGTGCGATCGAAAGCGCGGGAAATCGTTGATAACGCCAACTTAGAATTTCGGGAAAAATCATTCTTCCTGGTACGCTGTTGTCTGAAATAAAAATCAAGCGATCAAAAGACCAATGAACTCGGAGCCCCAATTAAGGGGGTAGACTCGTTTTTCTAGATAATTTTTCGATAATGCAAAGATGGGGTTTTTCAGTAGTCAAAAGCGCTAGATAAATGATCAATCTAGGCCGCGATCGCCCTTAAAAGTCCTCTTTTTACGTTTACGCGCCAAAATTTGTATTATTCGGCAGCGTAATTTGCATTATTCGAAAGCATACAGCTGCGCATGTTGCTATTTTCATAAAGCTGCGACAGCTACATGCTTCCGAATAAAAAATAGGACATTTGAGGGCGACCGTGGCCTAGATTGATCTATTGTCTAGCGCTTTTGACTACTGAAAACCCTCATCTTTGCATTATTGAGAAATGAGAAGGCGCATCTCGCACCCTTGCGATCCTGGAAACGAGTCAGTCTACACCCTTAACGAGGTGTAGAGAAAGAAATGCCACGAATCCCGCAGGACGAAGGACACGGTTCTCTCTCGGAGGATCCGGAGGGCGGGCGATTGGTCGTCGGTGGGGATGCGGACGCTTCAGGACGCAAGCGGGAGGACTCGGCGCGACGGTGGGGAGGTTTGGGATTGCTTTGCTTAGCCCGTCCCGGGCCGCTAACGCGGAACACGCGGCCGAAGCCGCGCCGCCGGCATTACGTCGCGCACCGTCGACCGCGGCTGACGTTCGCGTCGGACGTTCCTCTCTCTCTCTCTCTCTCTTTCTCTCTCTCTCTCTCTTTTACTCCCTCGGATCGACTTCCGTTCGACATCACCGTGCAACCACCACCGGATCCCAAAAGTGTTCCCCGCGGGAACAGGTTGTCGGACGTGGACACGCTGATCCATCGATCCATATAGGAAAAGCTAAAGTGAGCCGTGGTCGAATCAGCGACGGGATAAAAAGCCGGGACGAGAGAGGCAACAACCTGTAGGATCATCGCGCGCGTCGGCAGCGTGTTATACCGATCTACAGTGGGTGGACTTCTTGAGACGTTGGTCACGTGGTGGTCCAGTGACGCCTCGCGGTTCGAGATCGAATCAGGTTGTTCGGTTATTTTCGTGTAAATGTTGCATGGACGGAGTGTGACGGACAGAGTAATGGAGGGATCGTGAGTTTTCGGGGATTGTACTATGGACAATGAGTTGTTGTTGTTGTTGTTGTTGGTTGGTTGGTAAGTAAAAGGAACGAGGAAAGGATCGAAGAAGATCGGTAGCTACCGGGAACCGGGAACCGGGAACCGGAAGCTGGAAAATAATTTACTGGGAAGGAGTTTCGAGGACTCCTGTAGAGGAGGCGAGTGAAGCCAAGACGTCCTGCACAGAGGGTGTGTATTTGGGCGACGAGGGGCGGCTACTGGCCGATGGGATGCATCTACCGGTGGGTTCGGTGGGTTGCGGGGAGAATTACGCCACCGTTGGATCCCACGAAGGCGCCGGCCCCTGCGGCCCGTCACTGGCGCCGCTACAGGGGGTGAACACCAGGTACCAGCAGGCCGAAGACGCCGACGCTGGGGGCGGTGGTGGCGAGATGAGCGAAGGTGCCGCCGTCGGCGAGCTCTGGTGGGCCGAGAGGCTCGTCGGCGAGGCACAGGCTGAACACGCTGGCGAACTTGTTCGAACAGGTTTGTATACGTTCGCTAAACATTTCTTCTAATTAGTCTGCGGATCCTCGTGCAACAGAAAAATTGTCTGCTTCGATTGCAACAGCTTAGATTACGATAGAAATGGTTCTCTCTCTTGGATCAGTCTAATATGCTAAAATTTCATCGACTCACTTTTTTCATAAATGCGGAAAATCCGCAGTCTAGTTGCACCTACCCATTTTTATAATTAGTTGGAAATACTCTATTGGGAATGATCATTACATAGAATGAAATAAATTATTATAAATATTAATTATACCTTCATAGAAACGATAGATACAAACAATTTTACGGTCTGGATTAGGTCCTTCTTGAGCGATCAAACTATGCAGAAAAAATTATCATACCGTTGAACAAATGTACCCATTCATGCTAACGTATAGAACATGAAGCGATTAATAAAAATGATACGACTTCGAGTTCCTAATCCTTGTCTACTTTCCATTAAAAAACAATTAATGTCTTCCACATAGCTTGATCAGATTTCTATCCAATTGTCCACATTATTAATTAAAGAGTCTCACACCTCTAGACTCTTGTTTGGTGTCTCGCCAGTAGTCTACTACATATATGTAGCGTTTCTTCAACTCCTGAAGATATTTACAAAGACTCTATCAGTAGTTGGTGTTACGATTGTATCGACTAAGTTGTGGAGTTGATATTTCTTCGTTCGACGGTTGAAGTAGTAATTATTTCTGCTCCTTTCTCAGGATCGCCGTATTTTCTCTGCAGCCAACTGCCGACTCACTGGCGGTCGAACAAGACGCTTCCGGTGGCATTCAAAGTTGTCGCCCTGGGCGAGGTCGGCGATGGAACCCTGGTGACAGTGCGAGCAGGCAATGACGAGAACTGTTGCGCCGAACTCAGGAATTCCACCGCCTTGATGAAGAACCAAGTCGCCAAGTTCAACGACCTCAGGTTCGTCGGCAGGAGCGGCAGGGGTGAGTTCGCCAAACAATAGTTCAACGACAACCTTGTACAAGCATTATTTCTAAATTATACATACTTCTGGACGGTAATAGAAAAATTGTGACGGTAACAGTGAATCATAATTTCAGAATATAAGCTGTAAATTTTTCAATTTGTACGCTCGAAAAGTCAAATGTTCGTCGCTCTCTCCCCCGCTGTTTCTATTTTCCGAAAAAATCAGCCGGGTTAACGAGTTCGCCGAACTTTCGAGACGAGCAATTAGCAATCCTCCAATTAGGGTGTTGCAGTTTCGTTCTTCAAAGCTAGTTTGCTTTGTAAGTCGGCCAAAAAGCAGTCAGTAAATTGCGCGGCACAGGGGCATGTGCCGTGATTTCGAACCCTCTAAAAGCATGGTTATTGTAATCATCATCGTCATCAACTGGCCTGAACACCCCTCGAACCGCCTCGCTTTCCAACCCTCCGCATCCGCGAGTTTCGCCCGCTCCCGCCGCCCCCAGAGTCATTACTCGATGTCCGCCGGTAGCCCCGACCTAGCATCCGAAACAACTGGCCGTTAATCAGAAATCATCGTCCGTCGGTTAGGGGGAGAAAGAGGACAGAGAGGCTAAGTCCCCAAAATCATGCGAACGAGAGAGAGAGAGATTGAGAGAGTCCGGTCGATGCCCGCTGAACGCTCCATTCCCGCAAAACGGCCCTATCCTCCATTTTTAGGGAAAAACGAAAAATAGGTTGTACGCTATTGTCGTGCCGAGTCTTTTCTGGTCCAAGCCTTAAGCATTACAGCATCAAACGCAAGTTTTAATTCATTAAAATTAGATAATTAACTTCTTATTGAATTCCTATTCCTACTCCTTGCTATTAACGTGGACAATTTTCTTTTCGCACAAAAAAAACTACAAGCTTTGAAACAAGGGTCCCCGAGGACCCAGCCTGGCCCTCGATTGTCAGGATTTCAAGGTCCGCGCGATAAAAGAGATGCGGGAATGTAAAATGCGGCCCGGTGATTAATTCCCTGTGATTTTTATTAAATCGGTGGCGAGCCGGAGCACTTTGAAGAGTAAATCAGATCGGGCTACTGTAAAATCGAATCATCGACCACAATGGGAATGAAAAACGAGTCTGCAGCTCTCGAGGCCGCGTTTAATAAATGATGTCCCGGCTTCGGCTCGCGGCGGTTTTTTAAATAATCCGTTTTTGGCCCGGGGATTAAGTCCAACCCGTTTCGAACGGCGACAATTGTGCGTTCCGCCAGGTAGCCGAAACCCGGTTCTCGATCCTACAAATGCATTTTCCACCCACACCCCTCAACGCCAGAGGTTCTATGCACCGGAGGATGCATTTATGAATTAACGAGGTAGACTGATCGAGGCTGGCTCGCTCGCTCAGTTCGGTCGCTCGCCGCTTGCTCACGGCTCTCTCGATGGCATCATCTATGTTTCATTTGATTTCATCATGAAGTGCAGGGTCAGCGAGGTCGCCATCCTCCTGACACCGGACACGCTAACCCCGGGAAATCAATTAGCGAAAGAGACACGTCCCTCGCCAAAATCCTTCGATCCCTTTGTCCAGTTTTTCGGCATTTTTTCCGCTCTATCTCTCCTCGATAATCCGTAATACTCAATTTCGACGATTGACCAAACCGCCTCCCTCTCTCCCCATTCTATACCACCATGGCTCTCGTACCCGGCCGCGACCGATCCGTGCGCTACCCTCCTATCATCGAGGTTTTGTTTCCGCGACTTATTAATTTGATTGGATACGCCGAGCCCCGCTGTCATCCTATGGCCCAAGAAATTCGGCAATCGTTCGAGACTCGATTTTTCGCTATTACTTTAGCGAAATCGTTCTTCAAGAACATCTCTCGTGCTTCTCCTGTTTTTCGGGTCAGAGGGAGGTCACCGCCAGAACGATCCCAAAGAATGTCGCCAGTGGGGCTAGGGTTCTTAGCAATTATCACCTTCCCTGGAAGGCTTAGGAGGTTCCGGTGCACCGTGGCGAGGAAGGAAGGGTCTGTTAAAAAGAAGATAGAGGACAGAGAGAAGCTGGTAGCGCCGGCCGAAAGAAGGGGGGGCCCTCGGCTTCGTCCGGCAGAAACGGGCGTTCCATCATGGTCGGTTCCGAGGCATCCCCGTGCCTATAATTAGTAATATACCGCAGTCTATATCGACACGGCTGAAATTACCACCGATAGTAATTATTTGACAATTGCAGAGACATCCTGTTGCGAGACTCGGGACCTTCGCCCCGTTCCTCCACCGTTTCTGGTCTCTCCCTTGCGCTTTGGCCACCTCCTCCTCCGCCATCCCCCCTCTCGTTTTCCATTCCCGAAGCTTCTGGCTCTCCGAGTTGCTTGCGAGAGTTTGTGTGTCCCTACGATGATGCCTAGGATATCCTGGGCTCCCCTCGTGCCCCTCTACCCCTCTGGTGCCACGAGTATTAACGGACGGTTTCGAGTGGTTTCGGGGACGGTTGTGTGGGCGGTTTCGGGATGGCGCTCAATCTCATCCTCGCGAAACGCGCACACACCGACACACAACAACGGCCGAAAACGAGGCCCGGAGAGTTCGGTCTCTCTCTCTCTCTCTCTCTCCCTCTCTCTCTCTCTCTCCTCTCTCTTGCTAGCTGGACAACCCGGTGATGCTGTACGTTATATAGGTGCCACATACGCGTGGCCCGGTTTTGTCTGTCGGTCGGTCTGTCCGTTCTAACCCGTCCCGTACGTCCGTCCGTCGTTCGCGAATGCACAGCCTGGGTGTCCTGTCTCTGCAGATGACCGTTCCCATCATCGAGTATTAACCGCAGGACCGGGGAATCGGCGGGAGGGGGAGGGGAATCGGCCGTGCGGCATTATTAGCCCCAAATGCGATGGACTCGGACGCGGAGGAGGGAACGAGGGACACCGGGGTGTCGCGCGCGATGCGAACCCCCCTTCGCAACCCCCCGCGATCAGAACTTGAACGGGATTTCGACACTTGCCCGCACTCTTTACGACTGGCATCTTCCTGGCAGGAAGTACTCCTGGCGCTGCCAGTAGACGTAGGCGACGATTGTGGGTTTTTTTTTTATTGAGAAAATCTCATAAGAAATTTATTACAGCATTAGGTAGAAACAAAACCAAGGTATACAGAGCAAGTAGCCTCTACAATTTACAAGTAAGGATACACCCCTTTTTTCCCGTTTTGTTTTTCTTTAAACGCGCAGTTTGCAGTTATTTAGGAAAGGAAATAGGTTTATGCATGGAGATAGGCTTCGACATTGGGCCCAGTCAGAAACATAGAAACGTCCAGAGGCAGCTGAAACTTCACTTAAAGAGGTTGTTCAACGGCAATGATCTTTGCGTGTCGTATAAATTACACTGCCAAAGGACGTGGTTAAGAGTTTCACACTCGAAGTTGCATCTACGCATACGGTTGTCGATGATATCAATGCCAGCGAGAGAGCCAGCGAGACGATAATGATCAACTCTGCTTCCGTTTAGTGTGACGATAAAATGGCGGGATAGTTTTTTACGTTTGAATCAAGGATGACGATTATTCCTATGAAAAGGTTGTGGGCTTTCATACCTTCCACAGCTAAACATCAGAGAGATATCAGAAATAAAAAAATTGTAGCCGAAATGATGAGAACAGGTCTGTAAGTGTCCGTAGAAGTCTCCTTAGAGGGTTGCATCCCCTCAGAGGCGAAACTCGAGTTGAATGGTATCCCTGACCCAGAGAACTGACAGGAGCCGAAATGATTGAACCGCTAGTGACAGGAACAGCTTCCGACCGCTGGTAGTTCCAGTTGATCCTTCAAACCAGCCTGAAGGACCACTCAATAGTCCGACCACCGGGACCTCTGTTACTTTCCGAAGGCGAATTCCGAGGTTCCGAGTACGAGGACCATTTGAAACCGGTTCCAATCGTGTCCCATCAGTTGCAAACGTTTCCCGTCGTGTCATCCGGTGCGCGATCCGATCACCCCGGAAAAGACAGACGCGGCGCGGCGTCGTCCTCCGGGCTTTCTCTCTCTCCGTGATCGATGCCGCTAATCGATTTTAAAACGAAAGCCAGAAAGAGCAACCGCGACACCCGCGATTTTTGGGGATGTGTTCTGAAACGAGCCACTTTGCGCTCGGTCCGGAACGATGACGATAACAAGGATACAATGACGGGCGCGAGAGCGACAGCACCGCGGGCTCCACGGGGTGAAACGGGGTGAGGAGGGGAGAGGGTGGATGGTCGCGGGCTCTACGGGGGTGGTTTGGTAGGCGGGTGGGTTGGATGGTCAGGGAAAGAGGGTTGGAGAGTGGTTGCTGTACAAGAGGGAGAGAGCGAGCTATAACTAGGATATAACACGCCCGTGCCTCTCTGCAGTCAGTTGCAGCTCCCGGGGGTGGCGGGGTTGGGGGTGTTTGATGCCGGTTATCATGTTGACAGACACAGCGAGGTGGACCTGGGCGCGCCAAGGGGAGACAATTACAAATCGTTGACGTTTACGCCAACACAAACGACTATATGTCCGCGACACGTTAGATATCCTCTCTTTAACGCAAACCGACGTTCTCCTTCGTATCACGCGGATCGAAACCAACCCCCAACGACCTTGCGATCCTCGGATGGTTTGCCTGAGGAATTTCCTGGATCATTCTGATCCCAACCCTGGACCATTTTTGCCGATGGTACAATTTAGATGGCAGATTCCGACACCTGGATCCAGGAACACGTGGTGTCAACAGTCTTTCTAATCGCCACTAGAATCCACCCCCAACTGTTGCTCCGAATCCTCCTTGTCTCCAATCAATTCATTTTTAACACTGTATTTACCGAAAGCCTATTAATAGGATTTTCAATAACTGTTCTGTACCAAAAGAAAGCGTAGGAATTTTTTTTAATGAAAGTATCAGATGACGTTATCGAGGGTAGTTGTCCGTTCACAATGAAAATTGCTGTTGCTATTGAAGGTTCCGTTAAAAAGTGTTTATCCATGTACCATAGATTCTTCAAAATTATGCAATAATCACCGGTCGGTAATGTGTTAAGAACCATTGATACGGTTCCAAGAAGCCTCCAGAAGCTTGGCTACCAGTAGATGTCCCCTGGCATTCGAAAAACGATCAACACCTCCTTCCCACGAAGCCAATCTATTTTTAAGTGGTCGGACCGTGCCGACACAAAGTAACATTCCGCAAAGTAACAATATAACACGGTTGACTTTGCCGGGCTCCGAAAGAGACAAAAGGATGGGGCGGGGGTAGGGACAGCGGCGGCGGCGGCGGCGGCGGCGGCGGTTGCTGCTGCTTCTTCTTCGTTGAACCCCTTGGACAGCCGGCGAATTACCGAATGCATATTAGCGCGCGATGGGCCGTTTAAAAGAGCGTAGTCAATCTCGGCGACGGACGTTTATGGAGAGGGAATTAATATACCGGACCTTCAACCTCGAGACCTTCGCCAATGATATATGTACCCCGAGAGAGATGCTCCACCCCCGAGAGGTTCCCATCGCTTTCCTTGCTTACTTGCTTGCCCCCTCCTCTTTTCAGAGGAGCCCGCGCAAAGTCTTCCGAGACATCTAATGGTCCTCGATGCAATCGCCGGAGGAAATCGTAAACTATTCCGATCGGGACTCGGCTTGACCGCAGCCTTCAATCTGTCGCTGGTTCTTTTAGCAACTGGTGTTAACAAATTAGTCGCCTTTTTGCTTTTTACCTGCGGCCTGCCCGCCCTCCCCCATAAACACCTTTTATCCACGATCTCGGAACAGGAAAAAGACTCGATTGTTCGTACTTTTGTAGGGATTGCGGCACTATCGATGCTGAAAATGCTACCTGCGAATGTGGGACAGTCTTCGTGCTCCATTCCGATTCGCTGTTAAATTCTTCTTAACCCTGTGCCTTACAATATTGTGTTAGACTGGTGATGACGATTTTGAACAGAGTCACTAATAGATATGTATGCTACCAATTCCCTATAAACCGAAATAAAATTCGACTTTGGCTTTGTTAATGTACAGCTATTGCAGAATATGTATAAGCGTACAATAGATATAAATTTTCCCGAACTATAAAACAGTTCCAATCACTGAAACCGCAAAATAAATCGTAGGGCTAGTGGTTAATCCTAAGTTTAACCCTTATCACTCGAACGGTGACTCTGAGGCGCCACTCAAAATTTGCTGTACAATTATTCAAAATATTGTCTCTACATTGTTAAATGTATCGGTAACCAATCAATTACTGAACATTTGCGTATTTTATAGAGGTATTTCATCAATTTCGTATCCATCAAATTTAAAAAATCCGAATGCAAAGGGTTAATGATTTTTTAAATCTTTTTAACCTCCAAAATGATGTACCGTTTTCAACTAAAAAATATTTTCTTTGGTATCGATTGTCGTGTACAGTGTTGTATAGCAAAGTTTGGCTCGCTTGTTTCAGGAAAGAGCTTCAGCATCACGATAACGGTGTCAACGACGCCTCCGCAAGTGACAACGTATACAAGAGCGATCAAGGTGACCGTGGACGGTCCCAGGGAGCCCCGCTCCAAAACGAGTGAGTAGAAAAGATACAGTTTTCTCGTCGATAGCACCTAGCCGCGAGATCTATCCGCGGCCACCGGCTGCTACTATCTGCGTGGATTCCCTGAAAATGTACCGATAATTCAACGAAAGTCCCTATACGCGGTAATGGGGAGTCATTACCGAGCAGATGGTGCGCGATGATGCAGTGGTCGACGCGCGTACCGCGCGTATGCGTGTTTCGGGTTAGCTATTCACCCGTACCCGTGCTACATAGACAATGCTTTTACCAGCACACTCGCGAAAAGTAATCCACTTACCGTAATATACTATGAAAACCTCCAAAAATATCCGTTAATTACTGCTGCTTGGCCATGCTTAATAACCGGGCATCGCGTATTTGCGATCGCTTGATATACAAATAACGATGGCTACCGTCATCACCAGGATACCCTATCGAACTGATCCTCTTCCTTCGGGTTCAGAGAACCCTAACATCTCACAGATTTTTCTTCCTGAAAAACCTTTATTTGTGAAGTTTTATTGCATCTTCGTATACAATTTTAGTTAACTAATTCCTAAAAAGTGGAACGAACAAAGTTCTGTTTGCTTTATTGGAGCGTCGATCACGTTCCAACGATGATAAAGAATATTTCATCGCCAGCAAGGCTTGACCTGACCTATCATGTTCCCGCGATCATAGGTTAACTGGAACGAGGAGAACAACACGCAGTTCAAAGGGCGATGTGTAAATCAGTAACAGGTGCCACCAGTTCCAACTTTGCCATGAATATTCATCGCGGTAGGTGATTCGAAAACCGTGAAAATAACTGAACGTACAGATACCAATAACGAAAATAATTCCATCGGAGCTCGACCATTTAAACGGGCGTGATTTTTCGATTACTCGCGGTCGCTCCCACATAATGGGACCCGCGAAATGTAAATTAATCCCCGCGAATATCTGTCGACGCGATTTGCCTCCTCTCGAAGGGCGGACTCGCAAAATCGCGAACCACCTAACTCTTTATCCCCGACCTTATTTCTAATATTATACTCATCTAAACCAATGCAATATTTTGCGAGTTTTCATCTGCCGCAACAGTCCAAAATATTCTTGAACATTTCGAAAATGTTGTCTAGAAGAAATACGAAAAGAATGGAAAAATTGCTTGTTAGTAGACTGCGGATCGTTACGTATTTGTGAAGAAATTAACTGGATGAAATATAAAACAGTGAAGAATATGAAAAATCCAAGAATACTGTTATACGTTGTTCTCACCGTAAAAAGACTATTAAGGGGTAAAATTAATTTTTATTTAACTACTGGTTCCCACAATCGATGCACAATATTTTTATTTCGCGTAAAGATCCGCAGTCTACTTGTTAGAGAACCGAAGTCTCTTTTCTGTGAAGGTCTTGTAGCAGCTACGAAAACGAAACTATGCCGGGTCGAAAGTGACCCAGGATGCGGATGGAGGGTTAAGCCCGTTTTCGGTCTGTGTTCTACGGTCGGGAAAAAAATGCCCGTTATTTCGATATCAGATTAATAGCCGCTGCGGAGTCGACCGCGAATACGGCTGCGTTTTTTGCGGACGTTTCGCATTTGTTGTATAAAGTATTGATAGGCGTAGGGCGATCCGTACCCGGCGGCCTCGCAGATTTTTTTCCCCAAAATGGTCCATCGTGATTGATTCTACTAACGTTTTTTTTTATCGCTCGTCTCGCCCTGCCCCGCTCCTCTCTGCCATCAAACCGTTCATCTCTCCTCGTCTCTCTCTCTTTTTTGTTCTCTTCTCAACCAACGGAACAGAGAAACGTGCTGTATATAATATTCGTCAATTTTCCAGCGGTCGCCGAGGCCGCGCTTAACCATCGAATTAAAATTTCACAGGACAACGAGGTTAATTGTGAACTATTTACGCGTTAACACCGCCGGCTCGGATTTTTCTGTGCCCCGCAACGGAAAATTCAGCTCTCGATCGCGATCCCGGCAACTGGCACTCTCGCGTGCTGCCAGCTCCGAAATATCAAAACAAGAAAAGCGATATTTTTCGACGGCTCAACCGGAAAAAAATGGAAATGTTGCGCGAAATCCTCTTTTTGCGAAGGCCCTCAATCTTCTTTATTTATAGTATTATTATTGACAGTCGATACAGACTCGCTGGGAATGTTGTGTTGTTCGGGAAACAATTATCCTTCAGCTTCGGGAAGCATCGCTTGTTTTGAAACTTGGCAAATGCAGTTCTCTACGATTAGGTATTTATTCGATCTGTGACACGAGGGTAGGTCTGGCTTAGGTTTTTAATTACACGTTAAGTATTGAATCGTTTCGTCCGTTCTTCTGTGTCTTCAAGCACAATTATACCGAATCAAGATTCCGAGCTTCGGGAAGACTACAATTGCTTCAATGCTCGTCTCGTAAACTGGCGCGCCCCATACTCAGCCCACATGATCGCCACGAGCCCATCTGTCCCGCAAATCCCCATGACTCCACCGAGAACTCAGGACTCCTTAGTCGACTGATTCTTCGGCACTCCCATGTCAGGTGAAAATGGCCAACAATTACCTGCCGGGCCACCAGATGCAAAGTTCTCGAGACCCAACAGAAACAATTGAAGTCGTCGTCAGAGCTCTCTGTCTATCGGAGTGCGGTACTCGTGTTGTTTCGTGGCGGCGCGGTTATTCATCGGTGTGAATGATCGTCGTGCAACGTTGTCTGTGGAAGAAGTCGGTGGTCCGATGTCTGTGCGTCTTCCGATGGTGCGGTGGTCGGGAAAAAAACATGTTCGACGAGGACTGCCCGCTAACAATGGCCACGGAAACGGCTTGGTGGCAGCCGAGGCGCGAGGACTCGCTCGGTCCCAGACTGGAAACGTCGGTCGATTTAATTCCGACGCGACGGGGCCCGAAATGAAAGGGGCCTCTGGGACTAAGAGGAAGATAGAAAGAGAGGGAGAGAGGGTGTCGCGTGGAGAGAAACGGCATGGGCCCCTCGGAAACGGGACACGCATCACGACATATTGCATATATACACGTACACAGACGGGCCGGGGTTTTTCGGGCATGAGAGAGAGCTGGCGTGTCTCCTCGGCTTGGCACGCACCAGGGACAATTTATGTAACGACCGGCGACCGGCGAGTGTACGAGCGCCGTCGGGCAAAACAACCGGCGCTTACATTGTGCTCACGGCCGCGCACCGCTACGCAGACACCTGCCGGCTATCATTATTGCATGGATAATCGTGAGCTTTTTGTTATCGAAAATTACCACCACCATCGGACACGGACAACCCCCTTCTCCCTCTCTAGATCGGGATAGGCACAACCCCCTTTTGTTTCTCTCACTTTCTGTCTGTTTTTCACTCTGTCTTTCGCCTAGGTCTCTTTTATGGCCCGGCAGAACGGCTGTTTCGGGCCGGAGGCGCGGTAATCGTGCAATTTCTGTAATTCGGCTATAGTCGACGCGTGTAAATACTGCGAGCGCGGCTACCGTGGCCTGGAACGACACGCAACAGGATTAACGGACCGCGCCGGCATGCGATTCGATCACCGGAAACGACTGTGCCCGATTTTCGAGAGACTCCCGAAGGATTTACAGGGTACGATTTTCACGGAGGCCGACTTTCTTGAAATTTTTAAGGAAATATTGTTTCATGGTTTTTCGAGGTTTTTTTTCGGGGATTTGTTGCGGTTGCGAGATCGATGGTTGTCTCTTTCTTTCGAGCAATTTATTAGGAAACTTTCTAGAGCGTGTGTGGACAATGTGACCGATTGTTTTGGTATTTTCTTTCAATTGTATTTGATGGTCTGTTACGGTGATCTGTGTTTCGAGATTTAGAGAATTTCCAGTGCAGATTTATGCAATTCTGGTGCTCGGGATTGGTTTCGTTGATTGCTCGATTCGGGATCTTGTTGCACAATTTTTCCTATGAACTACCACTGGATCTGAGAGCTGCCAATTGAGAATAGTATGGAGAGTAGGAAGTGACAGGATTAACGGATTTCCAAGGCTGGAATTGACTGACCGGAACCGTTCGAAGCGTGAAGGAAGTTTCTGGCATCTGTGTAAAACTAGAAACTGTAGTCACGAACAGAATAACTATTTAAACCCTCATTTGCAGACAGAAAAAAAACATTAACTAGCTCTTCTTACCACTTCTTCTTACTTATGGCTTACTTATGCTGTGGATTTGTTCTAAAATTTTTTTACTAAAATAGTCAAAGAAAGAAAAAATGTTTAATATAGTTTTCTGCCGCATTTGGCTCTAGTTTCTAGCAATTGATGCTGAAAAATTTCATACTAATAAGGTTACGCGCAGGATGGCTTAGTTAGGGTCGAAAGAAACCTCTCGTTTTAGCATGACTGCTCGAGGTTACGAATGCGAAATGAAGCAGGCAGAAGGCAGCTTGTTAGCCGAAAGAAACGCAATGTTTCGTCGTGCGAGATTGCTGCAGGGTTTCGAGGGCACGATTGAAAAAGCAAAGAGAAACAGAAACGGGCGACGGAAAAGGGCGGCCAACGAATCGGGCCGAGTGAAAGGGATCGCGGAACAAAGTGGCTAGCAGCCGGTTACGGTAGCCAAAAATCATCGAAACGCTGTCGGCCGGACAATATCGACGGACAGTCGCTGTCAGTCAAACGTCGAAATTGAATTTGCTTGGCCGGTAATTGGTCCGCGTTTGGAATGTCGATTAGAGGGAATGCAGAGAGTCCGCGAAATGATTTCTGGCTTTCATAGAAAAGCGAGCCGAGGCCCGGTGGCATCTGGATTTAAGGGTCGCATGGGAGTCGAAATTGCGCTGCCAAAAAATCAGCTTAATTCCGTGTCCGATGGCAAACGATCGAACAACGCCGGACGATATTGCTCGATGAAAACGTTAAAATTGAACGGAGCCCGTTGCCCGCGTCCGACGGAAAAACAACTGTTTGCAACGAGACATGAATTTTTCGTACGGGCGGACGACAGCCTGAACGATCGTCGCTTTGATGCCAAATGGAAACAAATCGCTGCGATTAGGATCGATCGATTCACCGGGAATTTGAATTTCTAGCCCTTCGGTACAGAATCGTCGATGAATTTCATTGGGGCCTTCTGTTCGTCGTTTCAGTCACTTGCGAGTTCTTTAATGTCAGATTATTTATTGGCAATTTCAATTTCAATTCTGTTGGGACCCTTGGTTCATCTTTCAAGATGTTAGAGGGAACAGTTAGGCGACTCGGTTCGATCGAAGTTGTGACAAAAATCCTGATTAAAGGACGCTTCGCGACACCTCGTGACGGATCTACAAATGGCAGGCCTCGGCCCGTTCATTCGGGAATTGCTGTTATTTCGAGTCCCGGTCGCAGAAAATATCAAAGAGAAACTGTTTGGCTGAAAATTAATTTTCTCTCGGCACAGCCTTTTCATCAGCTTCAGAATATGTTTAAAGAATTTTTTTAGAAAAATGGCTGGGCGGTTCGAGCCCAAGATAGAGAACTAGGACGAATCTTACAGAAACTCTTGACAGAAACTCTTGACAGAAACTCTTGACAGAAACTCTTACACAAACTCTTGATAAAAAATCTGCTTGTAGACGATTTGGCAGGCGATGAATTCTGCAGAGTGGATCGAATAACGTCTCAAGGATTGTTTGGTAGAGAATTTCTGCGTTACGAACGATAGTAATGTAACGTTTGCGGCAATAGCGTTCGAAGCAGCGGTGGAGGATAGATACGAGTGAAATTCTCAAAAATACTGGCAGACCCCGGCGTCAAGGAGGACGTAAGACGAGCGGAGGGAGGGGCCCGTTATTAGAGAGGAGGAAAAAGCCGCGCTATTTCCGTCCTCCGGGCCGCCACACTTTGATTAGATAAGCCCACCATTCGTGCTGTGGAGATTGGAATTATTGCTCTCTCTCTGCTTCACCATGCTCCACGAACACTAAAAGGGGCAATCGGCGAAGGTGTTATATCACGATCGTTCATGTTTATTGTAATTAACCGCCTTTCCGCGTCACGATTCGGCTACCTGGCGCCGTTGCCCGATACGCGGCCCAATTAATTACCTGAACCACCAAACTATTCTCCAATTGTACAGTCCCATCATCGTGATCTTATCCTCCACGCTGCTGGAGAAAATATTTATGTATCCCTTCGCAAACTATTACTACTGCTGTGATACGATTATTGTTCTTGAATTCTGGTGGACAAATTTTTGTTAAATATTTTACTTAATTCAACTGGTTAGTTTCAATATTTTATGGGGACAGGGTTACCAAAAGTGTTAGGAACGAACCTTGGACTGGTTCGTAATTGTTCCCGCCATTGCGTCACACGATCCACAAGCCAAAATGGCTGCGTCCGCAAAGAGGCTCTATCCGATGCTCCTCGATCAATCAACCCTGATTCTTGAACGACTTTCTAACTTTACACATGTTCTATTTCTCAAAAGAGAAGATTTTCGTTTTAGAAGATTTCACTGTAAAGGCACCGATGAAGCACGGATCCACAGGAGCAGAATGAACAGTTACGGTAGGCTACCATTGCGCTTCCGAGCTGTTGTTTCTTAAAACAAACCCTAATAGGACGATCGGTAGGAACGGAGGTACAAAAGCGTTCGCGATCGGTCGTGGCGAATCGAAGGAGAATCGAAGGGGATTGAATCGGTTCGGATCGGCTGGCAGAATTATCCGACGGCAGCACTCTCCCGGTGTAGAAGACTCCCATTCTGCTTTGCTCTTCTCCTGAATGGAAACACGGTGGTATCCAAAAAGAGTGTCGGATGGGGTACGTTTGGGGGGCATTACGAGCGTCCGGTACGTGAGAAGTCGTGGGATCCGGTCGCGGAGCTGCACACGGAGAAGCTCCCTTGTTTCTGCTGGCGATCGTGGTAGTCGGTAGCGAGGAATAATCTTGTAGGCATCGGTTGCCGTACCGGAGCTGACCATCTGGGCTCGCCGACAATTTCGTGCAGTTTGCGGTCGAACTTTATTTGTCGTTCGCCCTCGTGGCCGAACGTCTCCCTCTCTCTCTCTCTCTCTCTCTCTCTCCTCTCTTTCTCCTGTTCTCTGTCTTTCTCTCGTCGGCAAGCTCACTGGTCGCTTTTCTCTCTTCATCAAACTGCCTTCTTGCCTCGTCTTCTTCGTCCCTCCTCGACGATGGAATAACAATTTGCGCCTCGGCTCCCATTCTTGGCTTCCTCTCGCGTCCACCGGCCGAGAAAGCAGAACGACGTGCCACTTCTTTTGATTAGCAGACTTCGGTATGATTTAGGCGCAGGATTCTTCGATCTAAGAAATCGTTAACTCTCTACCAAGTGGATCGATTCGGATAGCACGATGTATTCATGGAGACTCGAATTATGGTTTTCTCGTGGAATGGACTAGGAAAGAACCCTTAAAACCATCCCGGAAACAGGCGATGTTACGCAGCAGTAACGTAGCCGTTACGAAGTCATCTTTCCGCTAAATATCCTGCTCGATGATTATGCAACGGTTCGGGACTATGCACGTGGCGCATAATGTGCACCGCCGTATAACGATACGCGTTACACGCATATTGCGATCCGACGCAATAGAGAATCGCCCGTGTCCAGGTCGCACTATGCGTCCAGGCGCAGAGCGATACTTGGCCGTCCATAGCGTTCTATCAATTCGCCGTGCCAGGGTCCGTGATATGCGAGGAATGCTATTGAAGTCGATCGAGACACGGGGATTGCACGAGTTTCTTAATTATGCCCCTCTGCCTAGCTAATTGCACAAACATCTTCCCTTAGTCGACGGTGACCAACCCTGCTGCTTTCGTTCGTATCGCGATTACCGGCCCGAAGAAAATCAATTTCAGAGGGTGGCTCTAAGGGCGCTTCATTCGGCTAATCATTCGATGATTCCGCTGTGCAACGCCCCTCGAGTCTCTGTAACCTCCTATTGGCCACTTAATTAATCCTGCAGCGTTAGGTCTCTCGGTCAATTTTCCAAGCTTCCCGTCTATATAGTATGTATACAGACTGCGGATCTTTAATGCATCTATAGCAAAATTAAGTAGATGAAATACAAAATTGTTAGAATTGTTAGATTCAATTTAGTTTCTATTTCTGGCAATCGATACAGACAATTTTTGCAAATTTTCACAATATTTGCAAAAATTCTAATTTAAAAATTGTAATGCCGTCGGTTCAGGCAAACAACTTGAACAATTCGATCCAATAACTGCAGATAGCATTCTGAAATTTGAAGAACCCAGGATCTGATTCTATCCAGGTTGTGTTCTGAGGATTAAGAAAAAGGATTCATGGGGAAAATGATTTTTCGTTCCAGGACAGACACACATTCCGGGTCTGACGCGTGTTCCCGCGCTGCCCCGGGTTCCAGGACTGCCACGGGGTAACTTCGCGGACGCACCGGGCCCTTTTACACCCTACATGCGGGATCCGGAACCGTACCGTAGGAATAAGCATCACATCGGCAACAACGTCACCGCGAATTCGGTTAGTGGTGCCTGCACCAACCCCAACAACACCGACCCAACCGCATCGCCCGCTTCCAGTACACACCTCGGGGCTACCGGCGGCTCCTCGGCTCATCAGGATTGCTACAAGCACAGCCCTCAACACGGTGGTGAGTCTTGTTCCTTCTACGGTCGCTTACGACCAATGGTGTACGTTAGATCGTTTAGTCGGTCGAGTTTCTGACAAATTAATTACCTTGGGAATCTAGTGGAATGCACAATTTGACATTGATATCGTCGGCGTTGCTCGAGGAGGTCTTTCAGACCTTGTCTGCTAACAATCCATCTGGATTTCAATGGGTGGGCTCGAAACGATCGCTATCAGAGAGTACCAAAAGCTTGTGGATCTTCGTTAACTCCCTAATTGATTGCATCACCGAATCCGAGAGTTTCGCTAGGGGGTAACGGAGTCCAGGTGGAAGCTGCGTCTTCCGGTCTGTTTGCCTCGTACTGTTTGATCGCGGATCTTCTTCGGGTATCATCATCATCATCATCATCATCATCATCTCTCGCTCACGACCGGTATCCTCGTGGCTCGTGGAGCGACTCGAAACTACGCACCCGTACCCCACTGAAAGGGGGGGTGGGGAGGCTCGAGGGGCAAGGTAGAGGGATTGGAGAGGGAGAGGGAGAGGAAGAGGGAGAGGGAGAGGTCCGCCGTTTCGCGAGGTAATAGTTTCATACCTCGTTCCGGCTCTGCACCCTCTAATTCAACGTAATAACGACATTCAACCTGCCGTTTCCATCTCTTCTCTTCGCTGATCCCCGCCACGATGCACCGTTGCATCCACCACCGTTGCAGCACGAGACGAAACTGTCCTCCGACCGTCGATTCCCCAACTCTGTTGCCATAAACGACGACTTTACTAATGGTACGATCATTTCCGAAGAAATACCAAAGTATGTACAGCATTGTTTAAGGGATGAAAATGATTTTGAAGATTGCTCGGATAGGTAGTCCAGGTGTCCGTGTCGCTCTCTGGGGATTTTCGCGGGATTAGAGGTTGCTGGGGATATTTCGAGCCGATATTCCAAGATGCAAAAAGGCGGGAAGGTCGGCAGCCACTTTATTTCTGCGTGGCTCGTCTCGCATCAGCGGTCTCGACCTGATCAAAGTTAAGTAGACGCGCCCCTGGCTGGCAAGACCTCTTTGAAGCTACGCTGCGGTTTCTCTTTGCCCTAATCTCCTCCTCCTCCTAACTCCGCCACCTTCTCCGTCGATCAGCCCCGTGTACCACCTTCGGCTGAACTTTGCTTGCGCCCGTGTCACCTTTCCGGATCGGCCACCGTTGTAATTACTTCATCCATCCGGGGGACGACGTTCTTTGGCAGTTTCGCGCAAGACAGAAGTCGGCGTCTTTTCTGCAGAGCCTCTACAGAGAGCCCAGAAATTTCTAAAGCTGGATCAACACGCGTTTGAAAATAGCACAACCGTAGAGCATCGTCTTAGGGAAGATTGAATCAAATCTCGCAGCTGTTCGTGTAGGCGAGATTTCGAGTGCAATCGGTAGAGACCGGGAGTCGATGTAGAGGACCGACGGGACGTGGACGAAGACTCCGGAGAAAATAAGATTGCGAGGCTGGATGCGGAATACAGGATCGAGAGGGACACAGATAGATCGGCTCTGGATCCAAGACACATAGCGTCTGGCATCGCAAGCGAACCGAGCCCGAGACAAAAGGAGAAGCAGAGGCAGCTCTGGCCAGGCAGAGCGAAGGGCAAAAACAACATGGATCCACGGCTCTCTCTCCTGGGGATCGATCGGGGAACGATCGGGGAACGATCGATCGGCCGATCGATCCCTGGTATTACGCAGCCGTGCACGTGAGCCGTACGTGAGGCGGTGAACACCGATCGTTGTAGGTTGTACCGGCTGGATATCTGAATCGGTGGGCAGCTCGAAACAACCATAACTGCGATCGGGTGGGGGGGGGGGGGAGAAACGCGAGATCATGGTAGAGGAGGAGTGAGGAGGTCTCTAGAAACGGGGAGAGGGAAGAAAATTGCATCCACCGACGCTCACCGCTCGCTCATTTCGCACTCTATGCTCGTTCGTACGTGTGCCCGGCCTCGGATCCGCTTATTAGGCGAGAGAAAGAAGAAACAGACCACCGAGGACCGTGAAAGAGAGAGAGGGGATCAATGGGTACCCCGAGGACTAGTAAATGAAACATTTCGCGGCTCGACTATTTCCCCATTCATCCTGATAGGTGTGAAAACGGTCGCATTACCCGCCGCGCGCCGCTTCGCTCGAGAAGCCGGAACGACAGCCGTAGAAAAGGCAGAAACGATTTGCAGGTGGGCAACGCTCGAACCACAGGGAACGGATCCGACGGGATCCGAGTATTACCGAGAATCTGGGTCGTTTAGATTCAGAGATGATAAATCCACGAGATGAAACTCCGCAATTGTTCCGCCAGGTCAACGGTTTTCGAATTCGCGAGGTCTCATTTTTTCCTGGGTTCTTATGTTGTAAATGCAGGCTAACAGAGCTACTTTTCAAGTCTTTCAAAAAGATTGAGGCGATCGAACAAGAGTGATTTCAAGATCGATCAATTAAAAATGCACGATCCATCGAAACCGAGTGCAAACAAGACGAACGCAGAGCGCGCGCGGGTAGACGCCGAGTCAGACAGAAGTAGTCCCAGCTCGGGTCGAGGATATACAATCAGTGTGATTGTTTGACACCCCATAATCAGCGTGCTTACCCCTACCAGATCTTTGTCTCTCAGCAGCGTTGTTCTCCGTTTCGCTCGAGCCAACGGTCCTCAGGTACTTCGGTTCGCTGCCACTGCCGGACTGCCTCATTACCCCGATCACGACTCGAGATGAGACTCTCCAAGGAAGAAGAAGATGACGAAGAAGAAGGCGAAAAGAAGACGACGAGAAACGGACACGGTTATATTATAAGAGACAGGGAATAATGCTCGCTTCCCCTTTTTTCTTCACCCGGAGACCTTCTGGCCGAGGTCGACGGTGCCCTTCCACTGCCATGACTGCGTTTATGATCCGCGTAAACGCGTGTTCCGCTCTCAACATTACTCCGGGTTCTCTACCACCGGAAATATAAGCCTTTTCGAGTGGTTAATAAATGAGGATTGTTCACTGATCCTCGTCGAATATTAATCGTCGACGTATCCAAGGATTTTAAGAATTTACCAGCCTTGTAATCTAATTTTTAATGCACACTCCCGTCCACAAGTCACCTGACAATTACTCAAATTTGGATGCAGACGATTTTTTGTTATCAAAGGACCTATATTATGAAATGAAAATGGCACTTCCTAATTTTTTCGGATGTAGAGAACAAATGTATGTATGGATGGGAAGTTTAATTGTTTGGATTCCGAGGAACACGCGAGGATGTTAAAGGAAATTTTTATAATCATTTTAGGAGAAAGACTGATTCGAGTTGTTTGAAGTCGTAAGAAGCTGCGATTGCTTGCAAGAGACAAAAGCATCGAGTGCATCTCTTTACCTATTTACGGGAGGGTAATTGACGGACGGAGAAATACGAAAAAGAGACAGGGTAAGGTAAAAGTTGTCGAAGAAGATGGTAGAAGAGGGGCGATTCCCGCGATTCCCACGTGCCTCCGCGGAATAGCGGAGAATGCGGCTACCTTTCTGGCTGTTTCTCGGCCTTTTTCCCCACCTTACTGATTGTCCCGCAGTACTTTCTTGCCTCGCAGTGGATTTTGTCCGTCGCTGGCTTAATGGAAGGCTAGTGCGTGCGCTTGTACGGAATCATTACTCCTCCTTCGAGGAGATTTTAGCTAAACGTAGCCGCCGACGGATAAATCTTTGTCGTTTAATGCCATCCTGACAAGAATTTCGTTCAAAAAGGAATTGGAAGGATTATTTTTTCGACTGATCGAGGTTGAGTGTCATTTTATGTCTGTCGTAGCTTGAAATTATACGAGTGCGGTTACACAAAAGCACCATCAGAAAATTATTCAATTAATACTCCATAAATGAAATTGGGTTCATGTAAATATATTGACATGATTAATGGTATTTGATTAGTTCAGGCAAAATTTTAGACAGAGACTATAGATAGATCGATATGTTTATTTCTAAATTGAAGATCGGAATGATTAAAGAGAAGGTTGAACGAGGAATCGTGATTACATAAAACTTATTTTGCAGGATATATTGTTGTCTAGCGAGTTTCATCGACTTGAAGATTCTTGGCGAATACAGTGTAATATTTTGAATCATAAATCCCGGATCAGAGTGTGCGGGGAAGGGGGATGAATCTCGAAGAAGAGAAATCGTGGACTCGTTCGGAGAGAGTGTGTAGCATTACCGAATGATACACAGACGGTGTAGAGTTTCTTCGCGTCTCGGAACAAGTAGACTCGGAAACGTCTGAGGTCTGGGAACAACGGGAGCAGAATAAGGGTTACCTTTCTTAAAGGGTGAGGGGGAAGTTGCCAGGCAATTAGGAAAGTGTCACATACACTCCTTTCGCGAGACTCCCTCGCAGCAACGGCGACCCCTATCATGTTCTCTATCAGCAGGTTATTAACGTACGCGGCTTATGCTCGCCATGGGAATGCTAAAGGATCCGTGACACATTAGGAAAACGTGTAATTAACACCTCGCCTTCCATCGCCAGTCTAATCTTCAAGCTAAACAATTCTTCGAACATCGAAAAATCACAAATCAATTTTTCAAGATCAGAACATCACCATAACTTTTCTGGGACGATTAATCAGATCTTCTGTGAACCTTAGCCTGTCTTTATCACGATTCAGGGTTAGGGTAGGGAGCATAGAAGCCAAACGAGCCTACGATGAACGCTAAAATGACAAACGCGACCGCAGAACTTAATTAAACTCGTAAATCCGTCGGCACCATCGTTCTCGACGGGCCGCGACTGTTGTTGCGTCTTATGGCACTTATTTCCCCCGAATCGTGGCCCCCATAAAACTTGAAACTTCCATAATCGCCGAAAAACGATTATTAATTCGCCGAGAGAAGCCTATTTTGGGGCCGGAATGCTGGAAAAAGTTCATCGAAATTGGATTTGTTTCATACCTACTTCGAATGTAAATTAATCTGTGATCATCCAAGAATATATTTAAAGAATTTTTTAAAGAAATATCTATGTATTGACAGAAGGACTAAACGAAGTTCGTTATTCGTGAAATCTGAAATCCACGAAAGTATAGGATTGAATTGATCTAATTTCGCAGCGACGGGAAATTCGCCGAGATCGCGAAAGCGACAAAGACGTCGGGGCCACCGCAGTTCCGGTCGTCGCGCCGGTTAACCGGAAGTCGCCGAGTCGGCCGAGATTTACCAGGACGCGGAAAAAGAAAGGAGCTTCCGGTTATCTGCGGAAAGCTCCCGGAGGAGTACCGCGTTCAGAAACGTAGGGATACGTGGAAACGGAACGTTCCACTCTGTGCCGGTTATTATCGCGGTCTGGGCTAAGCGGTCACCACGAGTTTCCTTAAGTCGTCCGGCAAGTGCGCGCCTGATTGGACGGACACGAAGGATGTTGTACCACCAGGATACGCGATAAACCGACAGGCGGCGATAAACTTCACCGAGCACCGCATAGCCAAGGGATTTCTGAAATTCCATTTTGCGGAAGCTCCAAGATTTCGTCGAGCTTTCCGCGACGGAACGCTAGGACAAAGGATCTTCGTTGCCTACGGCATTGAAACAACTTCTTCTTTAACCTAACCTAACCTAACCTGACTGCCAGCACCTCTGCTCCTCTTGATCTGACCTCTGACATCCTAGATTATAGTCGTCTTTATCTCTGTCAGCATTCTTCTATTTCAATTCAAAAATTAAACACTTCTTCCGACATAGAATAATTTCATTTTACATGATTTTTATCTTTAAGTGGATATGAAATTGATGTATTACCTCATACATAAATGTTTAGTAATTGATTAGATACCAACATATTTTTTATAATGTAAACAACATTACAGCAATTTTGAGTGGTGACTCTGAGTCGCCACTCGAATGCTAAAGGTAAATTTTCAATCTATCAGGATTATCGGTGAAAGAACGAAGGGCAAGCGAACATGCGAATAGAGGGTGATACGAAATTTATTTTTCTTGTTTCGCGAATGGAGATTGTCCGAGGGATCGAGATCGAGCATCTAGGACGAGATAGACGAGTTTTGGCACGGGAGTTGCTCCTGGGAGGAGGGTGAATTCAATCGAACCCTTCGTTCGAACGCATTCATGCTTTTCCCACGACTATCGCTGTTGAAGTTCTGGGTGTTGGTCGTGGATCGTCCCAATGGACGCTTTCCACGTAAAACATTTTGTTATAAATACTACTAAAAGGATTTCCCATTGTAAAATATGGAATACAAGATCCATAAACCAGCTCAAACAAAATTTAATCATAAATCACATTGAAAACTATTTTTAAAGTAGACACATTTTTATGTATAATATTGTACAAAAGTACATATAAGATCAGAATGAAATAATTTCGGAGAAGGCACGAATTTTTATGAATTTGTTGGAGCACGATTTACAATCAGAAACAGACCCTTTTTTTGCTTCGGTAGCGATGAATGAATGATGGGTTGCCCGAGATTTTTCTGGGATAATGAGGCGGCAGATTGTTTAACGGCACCCCATAAACAAATTTCGGGAGGTTCGTGACCCGTGCAGAGGTTCGACGGGAATGCCGGGACCGGCTCGCACGTCGGCCATCGCCGAAAATCGAGGCGTCCAGCAATCAGGGATACTCGTTCAAATCGATTTGAGATGATCGAGGGACAATCTCGAGAGAGCAAATCGATCGAGGTCGATCCGCCGCGCCGGCTTGAAACGTCGAAAGAATTGAGAGCCGGACGAGCGAACCGAGAAAGCGGTTCACGATCCAGAGGATCCCGCTCCTCGGGATATCATCATCCTACCGAAACATCGACGCAAAAACACTCGAAAATCTCCGGGGAAAAAACCCGTGGAATCTTTTTGCAATAACAATTTGCTGGCTAGCCGATCGAACAAACGGAAAATCAGTGGAGCTGTTCCTGCCATGTTTCGCCATTAACTTATTTAGCACCTGGTCCTGTTTTCGGTGACGAAGAGAATATAGATTAATCATTCATTCAATCTAATTAGTTATAATAATTGGCCTCGGGTAAAAACTCGTTGGTAATTTTAATTTTTAGTTGCATTCGATTTTTTGCGATTTCTCCGACATGGATGAGCATAACCGGTCAAACGGACGACAATACATGGTTCCCTGAAGAATTTTCGGAATCCTTGTGAAATCATGGCGGTGTCGGGAGATCAAGTTCGGACATCCAAGTATAATCATTTTAATTCCTGTTCAGGTTCGTTGACCAAATTAGGAAAGCCAAACTAGCTAAACGTGACAATTGAGTATTAAAAAAGGAACGTTCACGGGACCAGGTCTATCGAACAGGAAAAGAGGCATCGGAATTTCTTTTTTCGCGATCGATACAAAAAGTTGAGCAACGCAGATCGAATTCGCGTAGCAATTTTCCCTCTTATCCATCCGAAACGGTGGTCGCAACGCGCGGTTGAGGATTCAAAGTCTGGAGGAAGAGGTTGCTGGTTTCGCAGAGTTGCAACTGGTTAGTATGGTAATTCGTCGGGCATTTCTGTGAACGAGGACGACTGTAAGAAACGTGGACCTTTGCATTCTCCGGGCAACAATTGCGTGAGCACAGAATGTAAGTCGCGAAGTGGAATCTTGAAGTTAATCGTTGATCGTGTTGCGATCGTCGATCCTTGGCCTTGTAGATCGTTCATTACGGAGACGGATCGCTGGCGGGATCGTTACAGTTCACGCCCAGCGGCGTAATTCAATTTGGCCCCGGTATTGTTCGACATCTAATAAAGAAGACGAAAAACGAGAGAGAAAGAAAGCGAGAGAGAGAGAGAGAGAGAGAGAGAGAGAGAGAGAGAGAAAGAGAGTGGATAGACGACGAGCCGAAATTATCCGCAGACAAAATGAGAGAGGATCTCGGAGAGATCGTCGGGAGGATCCGTGCCCTCTCGAGCGTGGATCACGTAACTGCCTCCACCTCCTCGATCCTCTACTTCTCTCTTGTTCCTCGCTTGCTTAGCCTCATCTCTTCTTCCCTATTTTTTTCTCCATTCTCTCTCTCTCTCTCTCTCTCTCTCTCTCTCTTTCTCTCGCTTTATAGACACGACCCAGCCAATGTACCGGCTCGGATGTTACGAGTACAGGGATTTCGTGTACCAAGAAAGAAAAACGAAAAGAACCAGAAGACGAACAGCACCGGCTGGCTTCCTTTCGATCCTAATTCGTCTACCTCGACGGTGTACTTCCGTTCACCATTCCTGAAGACCCCTTCTCGCCACCTCTTTGTCCGCCTGAACATTCAGTCGATCCTCTGGATCACTCCGGGAGCGATCCATCTTTCCAGGAATTGCATCTCTGCATGAACAATTCACTCTTCTTTTTATGTTGAATGCATCAGGCATTTGTTAAATGCGTAACATAATATTTACTCATTTCGTGATGGGAAAATTGTTTATCGTATAATTGTACATCGAATGATCATTTTGCAAGAGAGGAAAGGAGCGTGGAAACAGTTTCGCCGAGCTGTCCAGCCGAATTCATGGCTGTTGGCCGATTCGAAACGATCCTGGAAAACGGTTCCGTACGTGCACGATCGTTCGATGAAAAAGCATGTTCCGGGCGACGATTCCGACCGAAAAACCAAGCCGACGATTCGTTTGAGCTCGCCGATAAACGGTAACAGGAACCTGGAGAATCCAGCGCTATGGAAGCCCGTGCGAGGAGCCACCGGACCGACAAGAAACGCCGATTTCTTTAGACCGATCGCGTTTTTTCCCCGTCGAAACTTAATTGATCGCCAATCAACGGTCCGATCTGAGCGTGAACAATTGATTACGGATCGATGTCGCTTTCGATGATCCTGGGACCCTCCGATTCCGCCAAAAATCATCATAATCGGCAGTTCTTTGACCTGGAACAAAGAATTGAATTTTTCATTGAAAATTAGTATATTGCAGATTTTATACAGTTATGAGAACATTTTTCTGAACGCTATCGACAATCGCCAGTCTTTTTGGACAATGAGAACCAAGGTTGACGATTGTTGTAGAACGTCGAGCCGCGTTGCGGCTAGCCGCAGTCCTTCTTTTCACGGAGGACACAAAGGATCAATTTTCGGATGTTTCGAAAGGCCTTTGAAAATTTTAATTCGCTGCTTCCGGCCTGCATTTACACCTTCAGATCTGGAGGATTTTGGATTGTTACTGGGAACACCGTTTATGCTGATTCGGACGCTTTTCGGCATAAATCGAGAGAGACTCGGAAAGAAACTTATAATTAGAATTATGAAAGACAAGTTTGTTCATAACATTTAAAATTCCATCAAGTTTGAAGCAAATCAAGAATTCAATTAAATGACAAATCAATGACGCGTGCTCGTCTCGCACGGTGCTAGAAAACGGATTCGCAAAAATTCATAGCAGTTCCGCTGCCAAAGAGGACAATTAGATTCCGGCAGACGCACGCATCCAAAAACTGGCGAAGTCCGGGGCCACGTGCATAATCGCCTGCGCAATTCTCGTGTGAAATCGATGATCCCGAGCACTATGGGGGCCGGGAGATGGGGGACGCCCGGGGCCCGAGGAGTTTCCGGGCGATCCGTTCAGGGCCCGGCTCCATTCATGCTCTTCATTCAGCCTCGAAATTACGCGCGAACGTGTAGCGAAGAGAAGAAAGAGGGCCCCGCGAAACGCGTCGCGAAAGATATCTCGCCGAAGGGAAAACGGGTAGTGGGGCCCTAGCGAGACCCAAGAAAGTGAGAGAAAAAAAGGGGGACAGTGGCGAGACGGAGAAAGAAAGAAGCGTGTCGATCTTTCGTCCAGAAGCTACGACATTGTTCTGCCGCGGAGCAAATTGCGGCGTGCGTGCGAAACGCGGAGCCCTCGGGCCCTTGCTAAACAGATTTCCTCCTTTGTGGATCGCCGACCGATGAATGACGGGCCCCGATTCTCAATGAGGAATAACGGCGAGTGCGCGAAAACGCGAGCAGGACGAACGTAATTGGTCTGTCCCGATCGGCGATCGATCCCCGAGAGCAACCGTCGCGTCGTTGGAGAATCGGGCCCAGCAGACTGACGAACCGTGGATTGCCCCGGCAAATTACCGCAGACTCGCGAACCTTCGTGTCGTAATGACGGACGTGTGCAGCTTTCTTCTCTTCGGATTCAGGATTCTTCGATGCCATGCCAAGTGCCCGACAAATAGCGAGTATTACTCTCGAGTCTTTGTGGGGCCTTACGGAAGTCTTCGCGATCTGCATTCATTGTACTCATCTGCGCCCCTCTTGTCCGTAATTCGCCTTCATGAGGCTTTCAGAGAGAGGCATTTGGGAATTTGATTCCAGAGGTGGACATTGTTTGGCGAAACGAATATTTCAAATACCATTTAATACTTCAGATTTTATTTTGCTTAAAGAAAATAGTACTTTAAATATCAGATATACAATTTCGCGAAAATAAAATATTTTACTTTTTGCATTGTTATAATACTCTGAGTAACCGCATAAACGTACAGTCTACCTTATCGTTAAGAAACGATTTACACTCATACATTTATTGAATTCGAACCATTATTTTCAGCAATAATATTTAAAATTGAAAATAAAAGACAAAATACAAATGTACTTTCAATGTTCTTCAAATAAAATACCATTTTCAAAAATGACTGCCTCAAATAAATTATTTTATTTTCAAAAATTGCTGCATCAAGTAAAATATTTTATTTTCAAAGTTGTACACATACTTTAAAATAACTAGGATTATTTATTATATTTACTATTTAAAACACTATTTTTCCCAGCTCTGTTTCATTCCCATCTGGTTTCTAGACTTTTCGAATTTATTTTTCGATTAACTACTCGGTATCCTCCGATTGATTTGCTCGATTTCGCGAAGAATTTCCAAGAGATCGGTTGCAAACTAGAAAGGACAGAGCACGGCTGGTCTTGAGTGCTTTCTCGAAAGGAGGGTTCAAAGTCGGAAAGAGATCGGACGCGAGGAACAACGTCGAACAGACGAAGCCGTGGGGCTTCGTTTCCCACCGAGATAGATGCTCGTTTGGTCGTGTAACGTAAGTCGATATTGCGTCGTCTCGATATTCCTGTCCGACACGAATGACGACACACGCACGTACCCTCTCCTGCCGCGCGCCGTGCTCGCGTGTATGTGTATCACACACACGTATTCATGCATCAGGGCCCGTATAAACACTGGCAAAAGCCTGCCTAACGTCCCGAACAGCCAGAGAGAGAGAAGTCTTACGCATACGAGCGGCCAGGAAACTCTTGTTGCCCCGCATATGTATCGCTTACCGTCACCGATTTCTTCTTGCGCCAGGTATCCTGTCCCGGGGATTGTGTTTCCCTGCGAGACGTCTTCGGGATCCGCGGAGAACTGGCCTGCTAGGATCTGATCCGCGGACCCATGAGAAATCTCGGTAACATCCTCTACCTCGACATCTCCCATTCTCGCACCTACAACTTATCGAACTCCTGCCAATTTTCAAGCACTTCAGCTGCCCTAAGTATCTACAATGCGAATGTCCCTGATTCTGCCTGGAATGAACTACGTCCTGTAGTTCCGCTAGGTGCGATATATCGCGGAACATCGTCCTCTGGGTACATCACCGGCTCGGATCGGTTAGACGAGCCATTAGCCGATGCAACGAGACGTCTCGAGGCATCCGAGCGATTTCCGCGCGGATTAGCAGACCGATCTCTTCGGGGGAGGAAGATGAGGATCGGAGGATCGAACCACCGGCTAGCGGTAGCACAGGGGACCGGGTATGGGGCAGAGTTAGGTGGGAGAGAAACCGAGAAACGACGAAATGACGGCGGTCGATGGACGGTTCGTTAAGTAGATGGCTGGTCGGGGGACTAAGCACCAAAACCACCTCACTGTGGTTTCACACCCGCAGAGCAACAGAGTGAGCGAGACAGAGATAAATATAGAGAACAAGAGAGCGAGAGAAAGAGAGAGAGAGAGAGAGGGAGAGAGAGTGAGAGAAGGAAGTAGTAAACAACTCGGAGTTCCTTTGGTCAGGACTCGTGCGTTCCTTCGGTCAGGATCGGCTACAACTACGCGACTCCAAGAACAGTCTCCTGAGAACAACACCGTGACCGTGCCGAGACGATCAATGAGTGCTGAGTCAACGATGAGAAAGTCCGGGGAATAGATCGTTGATCCCCCGTCCGTCCGATCCACTCCTTCTCGATCGTCACTGATCCATCGCGATCCTTAATGGATCGCTGTTTTGTCTTGCCAGTGAATCGAACTTGTGATTGATTGGAGGCTTCTGGTGGATTGGATGATCAGTGCATTGCTGTTCTGTGCATTGATGCTGTTTTTAATATACATAGTCGATCAACCTATGCACAGTATGAACATAGCTTGATCACCTTGAGTGTCTCATCAATTTTTTGATGAGAGCAAAGAATGTGGAAGGAGAACATTATTTTATTTGGAGATCCTGTTCTTTGAGATTTTTAGCGTCTCGTTAATTCAACGGAAAATGGTCGAATGTTAAATGTTTAACTGATTAAAATTATATCATTCATTTTCACGTGCCAGAATGGGATGGTCGCGAGATTTCCTCTCGTCTTCCGTTCGTCCAGCTTCTAGTTCATAGAACCAACCCCCTCCTCTTCCCTGAAGAGGCTCGAAACGGACTATTATCCAACAGATGGTCGTCCGAACGCCGACCTATCGGTGGTGCGCCTTTGTTTTGTTACCGTTGTTCCGGTAATTGCGGCAAATACACGGCCATTTTCGGTAATCACCCGCACGCCCCCATACCCGAGGCGGTCCCCTTTGAGAATTCCGAAACGACCTCGACCTTCCACGGCCGGTAGGCGTAACGACAGTTTTGCCAAGGGACCCTCGACCTCGACCTTATCTTTCACGCCGCACCGGCTTCCCCTGGACCGAGGATACTTGACAGAGTGTCACCTTTTCTGACCGAAAACTTTCCCTGGGCACAATTCCTCGGAAAGTATATTTTTCTAAAAAAAATTCTGTAATATTTCGCATTCTCGCATAGCTAGAAAATACAGAGAAACAGTCTTCGTTGTTACTGAATTTAGAATTTTTATGAATTCGCAGCTTGTATAATTTTTCAGAATTTTTTTCAATCGTAAGATTCAGTATTTTTAATTTAGTAAAATAGTATTGTATATTTAGCAACCTCTCCGACATTTTCACAGAACATTTTCCTGTTACTCAACACACGTAAACAGCCAGGAGAAAAATATTATAAAATTACATAAAGCAAAGCGGCTACAAAATTCTGTCGTTCGAGTTGGAATTTGCGATTTCTTTGGATCGTTCTTCAGTGTTCCGGACCGAACTTTCTACCAGGTTTATGCAACGCTATTGAACGCCATTTTACGCTGGTCCACAGATTTTTCTTGGTTCAGGTAAAAATCCAACCATTGTTCGATAATATGGATCAATCTCATGTGTCGGGAACGTGTGCCGATTTTTTTCTAAACCGTACAAGAAAATCGTATTGTAGAACGCGCTAATGGAAACCAGGTACAATGGGTACGCGGCAGGTCAAGGCGGGGTAGTCGCAGAGAGAATTGATTAGAAAACCGTCGATTTTAATAGCCGATAAATCTCCGGTTTCGCCATTGACTCGGCTGCACGCTTCGTAATCCCCTCGGAGCTTGCTACAAGTTGCGACGCGCAAGAAAACGGTCGGCGCAGCGGTTTTGTAATTAACGGTTGCTAATTCCCTCGTAAACGGCCTCCGGTTCTGCATTCGAGTCTCCACGGAATCTTTCGAATTTCGTTGCGGGAAATTCTAGCGTGTACACATTTTCACTGGCAGTTCGGTCAAATGGAAAGGGAATCGTGTATGCGATTCGCTCGTTTTGTGGTCGAGTAGAAACTTTGAGGACTTAAGTAGAGACTAAGAGGACACTCGGGAAGTTCGCTTTGTTGCCTGGAATTTTCTGTGAGTTTCAGTAACCAACACAAAAATATCTTTTTTTTTATTGAGAAAATCTCATACAAGATTTATTACAACATTAGGAACGAACAAAACCAAAGTATACAGAGCAAGTAACTTCTAAAAATTAAAAGTAAGAGTGTACCACTTTTGTTCCCTTTTTTTTATATCGTGCGGAACATTGTGTTAGAGTACAGGTATAGTGGAGCGGTGAAGATCGAGGATAGCGGCTACGTAAACATCGCGGCAAACTCGAACCAATGTAATTAAGTAATAGACAGCGGATCTTTATGCAAAATTAAAATTTTCTGCTTGAATTGCAACAAACTGGAACGAAATAGAAACTTATTTCCTTTTTAATGTGTTTAATAGGTTGACAATGATACAACAGTATTTTTAAATTTTTCTAATGGTCTGTTTTAAATTACACCTACTCATTTTTCCCATAAATGCATCAAATCCGCTGTGCTCATAGAAACAAACATCACCGCACCGCTCCACTGTACATATTCCCGTACTTACAATTAGAGAAATCTGTAAGTAGAATCAGTCAGTGATCGGACAAAATTTCCGGTCTGCAGCATGCTTCCATTAGGATCCTGCTCTGTTATTTTCTCGTAAGTTTGTGGAAGGATGGTCCGTAGTGAGAGATTTTGAATTTTTGGCAGAGAGGAGTCGTAAAATCTCGGCACCCGGGGCTTCTCGGTAGCATGGGTCTTCCCAGAATTGGTAGAACGGCGCCCTTGAAGAAGCGGGTTTTGTCATCGAGCGTTCCGTCGAGAATCACCAATGCACGGACTTTCCACCGTCTCCGTTCTCGTTGTCAAACGAGTCTAGCATCGTGTATGCGAGTACGCGACGATGATACACGCGCAGTTCTTTGAACTCTGCCGTCGGATTTTTACGGGGAACGTGTTCTACATTCTCCCGTGACTTCGTGGGAAATTCATGCCTGCCTGGGGCTTCTGGCATCGAAAATCGGCTCTCGAGACGTTCGCGATGTTCCAAAAAATTCAGACACGTTGCACAAACCATAAAAAATTTCAATTTTTTATAGGAAAGCTATGAAAAAAACTGTGTTCACTGAAATTTTTATTTCATCACTTTTTCATATCTTTCGTTACGAAACCAGGCATCTTCGCTGTCTCGCAACAAACGCTCGGGGAGATAAATTATAACTTTATCACATAGGCGGGAAAATAAAATGAAAGATTATATTTTCTATCTAATTGATCGTTTAACTACGCAGTAAGTACAATTTTCCGATAAACAAACGGGCCCGCCGGAGCAGCGAGCGACGGAAAACGATAAAAACCAGAGGCGAGGGGTCGTTTTAAATAAATCCTCGAAGGCCGTCGGGTACGGGAAGCAAACTCTAGTGTTACAGATGCCGAATGAAAGGTGAAACGGCTCATCGAGGGGAATAATGGAAAGAAGAAGTATTGTGTGTCGCCGGCGACTTTTTCGTGAAACATTATTCCCCGGATCTGCCGCGATCGTACTCGAATATATATGTATTTCATAATCGTTCTGACTCGTCGTCGTTCTCATCGAGGTACGAAGAAAACCAGAGAGCCTCGCCGAATCATCGATGATGACTCAGCGAAGCGCGCGACGTTTTCCTCTTGGTTTTCTCAGTTTTATTCGGTGAGCCACTTGGAGATTCATTGGACGTCCGACGGAAGTCGCCAAGGACCGCGATAAATATTTCAGTAGATGTTAATCGACATCTGTTAATTATTTCGTGACCGGTCACGATACGAATGGTTGATTGAAATTTATTGGACTGACATGAGGAATTATTTTGTTTCAGATACGAGTACAGGGACGACAGAATGGGCCTACTCATCGTCAGCACCGTCTTATCCAGCACCTCCTGTGAGCAGCGGTGGTTCGTTTTCACCAATCCCTGGTGGAGCATTCTCGTATCCCGGTGAACCCCTTTCTCATCATCCAACCACGGAACCAATGCCACTACCCACTGGTAAGTGTTCCACATTCGTGAAAGTCTGACTAAAATATTAGGTTGCCCTAAAAGTTTCTTCCAGTACGTGCACATTCCATATTGTTCGATAACATCAGCATACAGGAACAACACAATCTTCTATTCGTTAATGTTTTATTATTCCTTAAGCTTCCCCTTTCTTAACCATTTCATTGGTTTTCATAAAAACTACTCTGAATTTGTACCGAGCACATTAATCGAGAACGAAACGAACTTTTGGGACAACCTAATATTATGAAACGTCACGTCCTGCTGTAAAAGAGGACGCTCGGATATATCATACGACTTCCGTGACGCAAGAAACATTCGGAGAACGAGTTCTTCTTCCGACGTAACACTTCCCAGTCGTTTTATTAAAGATTTCTTGAATTCGTTGGGATTTTCTCGTTCTTTCCTTATTGGTAGCTGACAGAGTCGTACTTTGTTATCGTAGTCATCAAACGTTTAGAATCACGTGGGATTCTCCGCGTAATGAAGTTAGAGTTCTGTGGAGATGAATCTTAGGTGGTTTATTCCGACAACATCGGCATACAATTTCCTGTTAGGTCGTTCGAAAAGTAATTTCGTTTATCGTGTAGAGATGGCATCTCTTCCATTTGCGATCAGTAGACAGCGGATCTTTATGCAAAATAAAAATTGTCTATCTCAATTGCATCAAACTGGAGTGAAATAGAAATTTAGTTTCTTTCTTAATACGATTAATTGGTTGGAAATGTGATTAGCGATTTACCAAATGGTAAAATTTTTCTCATTCTATTCGATTTGCAGTGCTGCCCTCGGAGAACCAGCAGGACACCTACACGCCTAACTGCGTGTCGATGTACCCTGGTCACGGAACATCTTCCTCTTCGCTACCTCTAGTACCCAGCAAGTCCAGCGACCCGGACATCTTCGCCGGTGGAGGAACCGGAAGCGGTAGTCCAGGCTACCACTATAGCTCCTGGACTCCAGGACCTGTCACACCAGTCCCGGTTGCCTCGCACAACTACAATCCCAACTACCAAGGCTATTACAACAATCCCAGTCAGAATTACATCAGTCCAGCGCCGATGGTCCTGTGTCCACAACTTTACAGCACTGTGAACCAGAATCAGATCCATTTACACCTTCATGGGGACTTGAGCGACGAACAGGTCACCATAGCTGGTAGCAATCTAACCATCAGCAGCAACAGACTGGAGATTGGAGTCCTCGGCGAGGAAAACGAGCAGAGGAACGACGTGTGGAGACCTTACTGAGAGGATCCTGGGGATGGAGTGTTCGAACTTCTTGGAGAAGACTTGGAGGAAGTGGAGCAAACTATACCCGGTGTTTAATTGTGATATTGACATGGTGTTCTAGCTTTCGAGAAGGTTTGAAACAGAGTAGAGGCGAACTTGAGAACTCTGTGGTGGTTTTGATAGTGATGGTTGATAGTGTTTGGAGAAGACGATAGTGACTTGAAGAGTCTCCGAGTCTCCGAGTGAACTCTGATCGGATTCGGGAGTGACCAGTGTCTCAAGGACCTCTAGATTGTGATTCGGCGGGATGCCGAGAGAGAGAGAGAGCGTGTTCGACGAGGTTGATAGTCATGTAACGTTGTAAATACACAGATATTTTCCATGAAATAAAGTCTTGCCTGAACAGGTTCCTGAAAATCCCCTTTTTTCGCGTAGGTGTTCATTCTCTCTTTCTCGTTTCTGGAGCTGAGCTTCCGGTACTCGGAGGATTTACGTGTGTCGAGTGTCGAGAATCGTTTATGTTTCCCTCGGGAATCGAGATCGTTTTCGAAGGAGAGGGGGGACGTAGGATGAAAGGATCGCCTTCATTAGCGAGCGAATATCCTTTTCGGCAGCGGCAACTAGAAAAATCTTTATCTGGACGTTTCGCATGAGGGCAAACCACAGAGAAACGGCTCGCCTCCTCCCTCCCATCAGGCCACGGATAATCCTTTTCACGAGCGCAGCGAGCTCTATTTAATATTTAAAGCACGCTGGAAATGACGAACGGATGGATAGTTGCGGTCTACGCCGGCCAGCCTCGCAGTGTCCTACGTCCCTTTATTAGCAATCCGGACTCGCTCTGGTGTCCCTGTCCCTCCGACGGGATCCCTGCCGTAACGGGACGCCATTTTTGTTGCCATCAACTGGCCAGCTGCATTAAACTTCCACGGAATTAACGGCCATGTCGAAAATTCGCCACGGAAACTCGAACATGCTCTGTTTTATTAAAGCTTGCACCGTGAAATTCTTAAACCCGCGATTTTTACGATATTATCGATCAATTCATTTCATCGTAACAACTTAGCATTAAATATTTGGCGACTCTTACGACGAAGGATATTATATTGCAGTTAAACGGCCGATTCGAAGATTTCTCAATGAATTTTGAATAGTTCTGAAGATTGCGTTGTGCAATCGGGCTGTAGAAAGTCAGTTAAATGTCGAGTCCCAAGGAAAATTGCTCGCCGAAAGAGGAATTAATAGATGAGCCGATGCATAGGACGAAGAAGGCAATCATCGTGATTGGGAGGTTGCAGCTACAGCTGCACGTCCATTTCCCGTTTACAAACGATCTCTTCTTTTCGACTATAATCGCGACGAAAAGGAAAGAGGATTATCCTGCGAGGAGAGACGAGCGGAATTCCTTAACTGCAATTTGTCTTTTCGGTTAAATGCACTTTCCTGCTGCGCAACGCGGGCAATTACGCGTAATGATCAAAACGATGATTGAATATAAAAAATAATCTTTAAAAACGAGAGTGGGAGAACGATATGAATATTCACGGTGTTTAGATTTTCTCGGAGGAACCCTGTTCTTTCTATGCGTTCATCGTGGACGATGAGACGCTTCCCGGTGACTTCTTTCGCTTCCTCTTCGGTCATGTTTACTGCCCCAGCGAATGGGACTCCGGGACAGGAATAAAAGCGTGGAATAAGCCGAGAGGCGGCCGTCGCTCGTAAGCTTTCCTCTTTACGAGGACGACTCGACCGCAGACAAGAGTCTCCCGCCCTTTCCTGTGCCCGTTAAAATGAAGTAAAATGCTGTCCGCCTCGCAGGAAATAGTCGACACCTTCGATACATCTTGGAAGTTGTCGTTGACCCTCCGCGAGACTCTCTTGCACCCTTCCAATCGTAATTTCACACCCCTTCAACCAAAATTCCAACACCAAACCCATAAAACTCGAACCCCGTCCATTCCTTCGATAGGAGAGAATTTATTTGATTTTCAATTATAGACGTTAATTAGGAGATTCGATGATTTTCTGTGGAAATGACGGGCCAAGTTTCATAATAAATGCACCTTTTATTCGTTCATACTGTTTCTCGTACACATAGGCAAACTGTTCAGCCTTAGAGTCGCAGTTCGTACTTCGTTACAATGGAAAGGAAACAGGGTTGTACGTAGGCACGTTTTATTATCGATTATTAATCCGTCTGCAATGTTTTTTCCTCGTTCTTCTTGTTTCTTCGCGAAAAAAACTAAACGTCTCGACGTTCAACAACATTATTATTTTTCCAACACCGAACGGCCGGCAGAGTCCAGGACAGAATATCGTGTGGAGAAAAAACACCGAAACGGCGATCAAATGTATACAACGTTCGGACAAATTCCCGTTTTTTCATTTTCTCGTATCTGTCTGCAATTTACAAACGGCATACAAAATATATTGTATAATATATTATATCGAAGCGATAAAACGAAACAAAGTCGACTAGCCGTCCGCTAAACACCACGGAAAATTATTGAGAAAAATATCTAGCTGCTCCCGTTGGATCCCCGAGATCGGTCAGGAGTACTATTTACAATAAAATTCTAACAATAGTATTCTTCTTCGTCCGGCTACGATTCTTCATTCTTCCTCTTCCTCTTCTTCTTCTTTTTTAATTCTTTGGCAAACACTGGGAGGATCTGTTAATATACATCCTCCTCGAAACTCTTTTCTGTAACATTTCTAAACGTTTCTAACCTTCGGATTCAACGACAATTCTTAACTTTTCTAGCTCACTAATTACATTTAGATTCTCGTCACTTACTACGAAAAATAATCAATTACACGTGGGATGGAGAGATGCTGCTTCGACTAGGGTGGGCTGCAAAATGGCGCTCCATTGTTTGACAACAATTTTCAGGAACAACGTAAACAGAGAAAAATTAAAATTTTTAAGGAACTCAAAATATTATACAGATACAAATTTGCCTGAACACTTCCAGTTTGATTACTCTTACTACAGAAATGAATTAATGTAAGGAGAGAAATGATTTTCTTTTTGATTTTGATGTCGAGCGCCACCTCGCCGCGAAACGGAAACGGAGGTGCAGCAAGGATGAGGTTCGGATCAAGGATAACAGAGTCAGGTACCATTTTTCGGGACCGTGGAAGGGAAAATGGTAAGTCGAGCAGCTCGCGGAATCCATCTTGCTGGTCGCTGGCAGCGAGTCTCCAGCGCGACTGGACCGCAAACTACAGTTAAGCGCAAAGAGCATAAAATGAGGATCGGGAGATGTGCGTGCAGAGTGGATCGTAAATAAAATCCTCGTCCCTCCGTGTCGACGCGTCGCGTCGCGTCGGGACGTCGCTAGAGATCGCCGAGAAAACGGGACACCGTTCTTTCATCCGCGGAGAATCAGGGATTGGCTATTGTCTGTTGTGTGCATACCACTTCCGGTCGTTTTCAGCGTGTTCTACGCCGCTGCGTTCTTTTGGAAACTCTTCTCCCCATGCCCACAAAACGCGACAATCTTAAACATGGTCCTCGATCTTCGATTCTTTTCATTTTTAAAGTGAAGCGTGAGATAGGATAAATATATTGACTGGTACCCAAAATTAATTTGGAGTTTGCAGTGTGTAGCGTCGATGATGAAATGATCCTGTAAATAGGCTGTCTTCTCTAGATCGTGGAAAATTGTATATAGGACCGGAACATTTTTACAGAGTTCTTCTGGAGTTGTGAAAGTTAATTGCCCTGAAAATGGTCTTGCGTGTCGATGTCCATTTTTCAGAGGAGATAGAAATGATGCAAGATCTTTTGGTTTAACAGTCGTGGTAAAATGATCTGAGTCCTAGTGGCTATTCTTCTGCCATTCTCCTGTTTGTTAACGACGAGGACTGGAACGATGAAATTAACTGCAAGAATTAATCACTTCTCTTAAGTGGAAGAGTCGTCTTCACGTTTCCAGTTCGTATTCCGTGGGAAATAATGGGCAACCGTTCCTTGAGGACCTGGCCCATGGGGTGCTCGTCAGGATCTGCACGCCGTTCACGAAGGCCGGGAGTAGGGGTGTCAGTTTGTCAGTCTGGAAGAATTTTCAATTAAAATTAAAAGCTCCATCATCATTTTACAAAGAATAAATTTACACGAGAAGATCCTTCGTCAACTCACCGATAAAGCTAAGGTCCAATCTAAAACGGTGCACAGAGTTTCGGCCCAGGCCCTCCTGTGCGCCTCGCTGTCTTTATGAACATTGGTCTTCCTCTGGAAAGAATTGTCCCTCATAGAAACCCCTTGCCCTGCATCCTCCCCCTCATCCTTCAAGAAAGGATTCATCCTGAAGCCCCTCTTACTACGTCGATAATCCCTCAACAGTTCATCAACGTCGTCCAAGCACGCTGGCGAAATCATCTTCTCTTCGATCTTCGAAGACGTCCTCGGAGACATCTCCAGATCATTAGACGAGGCAGACACTGATCTCTTCCTCAGTTCCATGACCGATCTGCACCTCAAGGCTGCAGCATTGAAGGACTCGAACTTCTGATAATCTTCTATTTCACTGGGAATTATGAACTTCAGAGAATTCCTCCTAGACAAGAGGCAAGCGTCGCTCTTCCTCTTCTGCATCCTCGATCGCCTGAAACTGGACATCTCGTCTACGGTTAGGCTCGTGCTTGTTGCCAGCACCTCCGAGACTGAGGTCCCAAAAGATCCTGCGGACTCGGCTCTTCTTAGAGGACTCATTTTATAATAAAGATCGTCAGAGCGATTTATCATTCGAGGAGGCGCAGGAGTCATCGAACAGTATTTCCCGTCGATATAACCTTCGCTTGAAGTGCCACCCGACCTGTCAAGGTAGACTATCTTCTCGGTGACAGAGCCTAATCGAGACACCGGCCTGGAGTTGTCAGTTTCCGGTTCGCTGGGCGGCCCAGAATCAGTAGAATACTCCACCGCTAGGTCAGACAGTCTAAAATGCCTCACATCTTCGTCCGACTCTGGTCCCAGTTCATCCAAGCCGCTCTCATCATCGAGGTTGGGATTGTAGGCTTCGATATCGTCCTGGTCGTCAACCTGATCCTCTAGATCCTCTAACTCCTGCCGGAAAGCTTGGCGGAAATCCTGACGGTATTCCGGACGAAACTCCTGATGGAAATCTTGATGGATCTCCACTGAAGCGTTTACAGATCTGTCGATGATAGGCTCCTTCCTGGTGATCTCTGGATAGTCATCAGGCTGCGCTACCAGCAGGAAAATCTTCCTTTCGGAGAAACTGTCGATCCTCGTGTGCTTTCCATCTTTGTCCAGGACCACGTCCACGTAGCTTTCGCAAAGTTCCTCGAAAGTGGTTTGCGCCTGTCTCAAGTACTTTGATAGTTTCCTGAAGTTCTGATTTTTAGGGTATTTCTTGTCTTCGGGGCTGTAGGTTAGCAGAGACTTGACCGTTTCAAGATCCGACCCAGTCGCCTCTATCTCGCGAAGACAGAGCTCGAACAGCGTGACGATCTTGATGATCCAAGCTGCCCCAGCTTGGCGATAGAGGTTCGCTGGTTGCTGGAGGTTTGCTACCTTTTGAACCAGGAATTTTAGACCTGGTCGACAGTCGAACTTCAAGGCTGCCGCGTAGGACAGGTCCAGGGCCGAGAGGAATATGTCCACGTGCTGGCTGGATAAGTATGACAGGCAACCGGATGTTGAGTCCTTTGGCGACGCTGAGCCCATCGAGTGGGGGATCACGTGGGATAGACTGCAATTTTAACGATATTCGCGTATCAACTATCGTTAAAAATTCGTTCACTCATTTTCATTGAATTGTGTGTGATTATTACAGAGACTCGAAATATGTGAACCAAAAACCAGAAATTTGGTTTGTCTACAACAGCCATATTGCACAAGGATAATCGATTAGAGATTACTAAAATTGCAACTACCCATTTTTGTCATAAATGTATAAGGATCCGCTGTCTAGTTATTACCAATGAAAATAGGATTTGATTTGGTACCACGTTCTTAAAACCTGTCTACAAAAATTGAGAAATTGCATAAACGTCCGTAGTCTATAGATTACAGTAATTTTCTGGAAATCGCGACCTACCTGGGGAAGGACGAGTCATTGTTCTGCAAAAGAACACTGGCGATGCAATGTAGCAGCATCTGGTGCACCAAAAGACCTACCACCAGCGCCCTCAGCTGCACTCGTACGATATAGAGATCAGGATTGAGCGTAGATCCCACCGAAGGTGGATAGAGCAGAAATACGTAGGACCTGTCGTCCGACATGCTCGAGGAATCTTCAGGATGTTGTTCCTCCAAGAGGAACACCTGGAGATCACAAGAACCTGTATTTGTCGATGATCGAGGTCGATCGTTCGACGCACGATCCTTCCTGAATCCTCGAACCTCTTCGAAATCTTCCGCTATCCTCCACGATGTTCGTAATTAATGAATTTGTTTCTTTCTCGATCTTTTGATTCTTAATCGTTGATGTTCGATGTTTCTTAGCTCGAGAAGTTACAGAAGCGATCGTGCGTGGTGTTTCGAAATTTTGCCGTTTAATGATATCGTGATTGGTGATGCCTGTGACTAACGATGACAGTCCGTCGGTGAATGATCGATCGTCAGAACCAACGTTTTGCTATAGCTCGACCTAACAAGTGATCCCGTTAATTCGCTCGGTCATTGAAAATACGTGTGCATTCTACGAAAGCTGCAGCTTCTAGGATTGGTGTCGTATATCTCATCACGTACATATTATGTGACAGTGAAATTCTAGCCATGGACTCAAGCCATGGATTTTAATGGTGATACGCAAGACCGTGCCAAGTTAACTTTGAATGATGTCTCGGCAAGCGACGGGGTCCTTTGATCCTCGGTCAATTCGAATCAATTGTCAAAGTATGTCCACTAGAGAAAGCACAATTCTATTGCAAATTTACTAATCTGTAATTTACTGATCGTTACACTGCGGATCTTTATGCGAAATAAAAATTGCAAGAAGTGAATTGAAAAAACGAGTCTACCCCTTAATGATTTTAATAGAGGAGAAATCATATATTGACATTTCATCTTCTCAATTTTGCTATAAATGCATAAAGATCAGCAGTCTACAGTAATCAATAAAATTTTCGTCGTGGGAGCGAGGTTGCTGTTCAAGCTACAACAATTGCAGCAAAGTTAGAATATTTTACGATGATAAGACGAATTGTCCGAGGAAGGACTTCGCCGAAGAGGTTCTGCAGCCTGACTTGTGCCTTCTACCAGCGAGTGCAAACATCTAAACGAGGTGATCGGTTACCAAAATCGTGTATTCGTCTCTTTCTCTTTCGCTCTCTTCGCGTCGACAGGCTTACTTCGAACTCCTTTCTCTCTCTCTCTCTCTCTCTCGCTCTCTCTCTCTCTCTCTCTCTCTCTCTCTCTCTCTCTCTTTCTGTTCCCGGTCCGGCATTTCCCATTTGATATCCCAGGGTCGACTGAGGGAATTAAGGGGGTGCAATACAACAACGAAAACCAGCAGATAATAAAAGCATCTGTATTTGATCAACAGTGTGCGTCGGACACATCGAGTGGTACAAAAATACAGATTAAAAGACACGAGTGTGTTTCACAATATCGATGCAATACACACGAACACACACGTACACGCATGTGACATGTTCTTTTAGTCTCTTTCTTCAACGAACACTCGGACAGTCTTCTATTTTGTTGCGAAGGCTGCTGTGTGACGTAGAAACTGGTAATCGAGTTTCGTTTCGTTTCGTTTCGTTTCGATTAAGCGCGAATGATCTGCCCGGTTTGAGCAATAGAACGTTTAGAATCGGTCATTATTAAGTATAACAGCGGATCTTGTGCGATTGATGCGAAGATTATTCAAAAGTTGAATATCTGGAACGTGAAAGTGCTTTTTTTGTACGAATTTTTATTCGATTCCAGTGTGTTTAACCCTTAACAACGTGTTCGTTTAGATTGCCTAGTTTTCTTCGTTGTGGTCAGTCCATTCTGGGATAATGTTTTTGCAATTTTGAAGACTGTGAAATTGTTGTTCACTGATTTTCGAAGACTCTCTTTGTCTGTGTCGCTCTGCAAAATTGTTCTGCAATGCAATATACCGACAAAATCAGTACAGAATAGAAGCAGCAGCGCTTCACGCATGAATCATGTTATTCGCATGTGTCGACAGGTACAGACCCGCGAACGTGTATAATCGAAAAAAAGGCATAGCATAATTCGTCAGACAAAGCACGAGAGGTCAATTAAATAAAGCGATCAAGCGATCAAGCGATAGAATATAAAATTTTTGATTCTGCATATTAATTAATTTCAGAACGTATCCGAAGGGTTTGATTGTTAAGGGTTGTTTAAGAAGGTTCGCACAAGCATCCGCAGTCGACGACAGAGCATTCGCGCGGCCCTGAACAATTTAGCAATGGTTTCTCGCGATTCTACGTCACGGTGTGCAATCAGCCATACAGATGCAAGCTCGAACACACGAAGAAGCGCACGATCCACGAGGCACGTTTAGCGAAAGAAAAATATACGTATGTATATATATATATATATTATATATATATATATGTCGAATATTTATGTATATATATATATAATAGAGAGAGTATATCCGAATGTTATCGTCTACGATCACAATTTGCGAGGGAAACGATCTCCAAAGGCAGAAAGCGGTAATTGCGGTGGACCGAAGTCGCGGTTGTACGTATGGATCGATAGCAGGCCTGTCGACGACGATCTCGCGAGTCTCTAAATCCCTTTCGACGAATCCCGGCGGATCTATCGATCAGCTCCGAGAGTCGTTCGTCTGTTTGCTTTTTTTTCCTATCGATTAATTTTTTTCCTCTCGTTTTTTCCATTACTATTCGTAATTTTTCGGTTTGTTAAAAAATTTCGTTTTTTCTGTTGTCGTTTAAAATCCATGACGTGAGTTACCGTGGGCGGCTAGAGCCAATGGGGGCCCGTGTTCGACGTAGTGTTAGTGTAATCGAGGGGTGTCGTGTGCTGCCTACAACCGACGGAGTAGGAGGTAGTGTGCTGGTCGATCAGTGTCGTCTCAATGGTCATCGAATCCTGGAAAGGTGTCGTCGGCAGTGACGCCGCATTCTGTCTCTTGATGGCAGACAATACCTCGCGCAGCTGGCTCACCTGGGAGCAAGTCAGGTCAGGAGGGCACCACGTGTCTCTCACTCGCTGGCAATTGCCGATATACAATAATACAGATACTTCTATGTACACAACACTCTCTCTCCCACTCACAACGGACCCGGATTATACTGCGAAGCTACTCTCGACTACCGCCGCGAAACCAACCCTAATTTACCCACCGTTTATTCAACAACTCCCAAGAAACCCTTCGTTCGATTGGCAAACCACCAGAGCACGATTCGAGTCTGCTTGCTTCTCTTACACGACAAATCCTTACAAAAATGCTACAACTTGCGATACAACGAATACAACAAGACATCATTAACCCCTTGCCCTACGATTTATTTTTCGGTTTCAATGATTAGAACTTTCTTTATAGTTTCATAGTATGACTACATGTTCTCCAATAGCTATACATTAACAAAACCAAAATAGAATTTCATCTCGATTTGGTTTAATGGAAATTAATAACATACATATTTCTTAAACTCTGTTCAGAATCTTCATTACGAGTCTGACACGATATTGTATCGGCTATACAGCTCTCAGCACAAGAGAAGCAGCGAATCAAATATTTCTAATTCCAACCACCCTTGGGAGTTCCGGAATAAAACATCAAACAACCCGACGGCCTCGTAAAAATGAAATTTCAAAACCGCGAATACTGTATTCTAGATCAAGTGCCGCCCCGAGCACGGTGTCGACCGAACGGAAAAAGGAAAGAAGACGCTTCAGCGGAGAATTTCATGGCGTATGTGAGAGGGCACAAAGAAGCACAACGAACGTCAAACAGCCAGAAGTGAATTACTCTCCTTCCAGATAGAGGATCGAGACATAGAAGCAACAATGTGGCAACCTACCTGGGCGGCAAGCTGTCGCAGACGTTCCGACTCCTCGATGGTTGCGTCCCGTCGCGCGGCAACCTTCACCTGAGCTACGTCGCCGTAAAAGGATTCCGATCTCGGCGAGAAAGCCATGGTCAGCTGGTGCAACTCTTGCAGGGAATTCGAACAGGCGCGGTAACAGGCCACGCCGCAGACCTCCCATTGTTCTGGGGTGAGAAGCGGACCGCTGTTCACCAGGACGTGCCTGTACATAACAGAATTCGGTTGGTTCATCTTCGATTCCGGAACATCAGCTTCACCCCAAATCCTCCTTCAACCTACTCCAATCGGTTTCGTTCGAGCTAGATTCGATTAAACTTCAATTCAAACTTCATTTGATAGCTAAGTTAAATCTTCGTTCAGGTCAACCCTCCCAAAAGCTAGCTAAGCATTTGCCAGGCAGAAAAAGGAATTGACGAATCTCAGAAACTGGTAGATGTAAAGCTCGAGCTTAGGATACTGAAATGAAGGTCCGGGAGCAGATCGAAGTGGGTGACGCCTAGGATTTCAGCGCAGGATCCCGTTCGTCATTCACTGGCGGGCTAGCAATCTGGCCGCGAACCTGTCCCGTTTTTAAACTCGGCGCACGCCTGTACATCGATACCTCGCGATCGACCCCGGCAAAGGATTGAATTACACAGCTCGATGTACGGGCTCGTGCATTAATACGGAGAAAACGCGCGCGAATGGATACAGAACCTCGGCCCAAGAGGCACCGATCGAACCTCGGGAACAACGAGAGAAAGAGAGGAGAGGCTTAGTCGCGTGTATAGGCAATCGCACACGTTTCTGTCTTGTCCGTGTGTTGCCGGCACGACGCTCCGGGGGTGTCGAGTGTCGGTGGCTACCTTATCCCACCGGACAGCCTGTCAAACTTCGTTATCATCTTACACGCACGCTACGCCCGTAACGACGATATATCTAACCTCCGCCGATGGACATTCCATCGAACCTCCGCGTTATGATTCACCCTTTCTCTCGCCGAGGATCGGACATGCTTCAACCATAGCCCTAACTAGAGAAGGATATCAGCAACTGAATATTTAACCCCAAATAGCTCAGTGAACGATTCCACCGATTAAGAGGGTAGACTCATTTCCAGGATTGCAAGGGTGCGGGACGAGTCTTCTTATTTCTCGATAATGCACAGATGGGGTTTTTCAGTAGTCAAAACCGCTAGATAAAAGATCAATCTAGGCCGCGACCCTTTTTACAATCCTGGAAAAACGAGTCTACCCCCTTAAACGAATCCAGAATGAATCCCTAGAAGAATCCAAGTCTTCGACAGCTTGATAAATGTTCGATTCATTCTCGAAGGACTTTCTAGGACGTCTGATCGGAAGAGTGCTTACCTAATGCACGCGCAGCCTAATCTTGCAATGCTCTCGGTAGGCTGCACGACGCATTCCGCCATCACCAGTAGCAGTTGTTTCAACATCAACGTCGTCGCCGGTAGATAAGCTTCGTTTCTCGCAACTTCAGGACCTAGAACGACGATCAGACTCGTTACCAAAAATTCTCATCTCCTATTCAAACCATTCAGAGCCTTTCATAATCACCTTGAAGATGAGTTAAGTAATCGACAACTAGATCAGTGATGAGCCCGCAGCATTGTTTGAAATTCGGCGCGAAGTTGTCCCAGCCCCTGAAGATCTTCGAGGTTTTTCTGAGCCAGTTCTGGACCATGGGAAGAAGCAGATGATTCACGCAATAGAGGCCGAACGCTGGTCCAGGTACGTTCAAGGTGTCCCGTAGCAAATGGAAGAGAGTTTCCAAGGTGTGAGGCTGGTATCGTTTCGGGCAAATCATGGTAGCGCTGGCTAAGCCCTCGATGAGGATGTACCAGACTCTTAAGATGCCGCTAGGCTTGTCCATGCTCTGCAGGGTCGTGATCGTGTGAACGTTCTCCATGAGGACGTCGTGAGGCCTTTCGGGAATGGTCTCTTGTATGGATTCAGCGTGTTTGTCGAACCTGATCACCTCGGAATTGGGGATCAAGGGATCGACGTACTGAGGTATGGTGGAAACCTGGATCCTCTGCGCGGAATGGAATATTGGACAGGCTGGCATGCCGTACATCGAAGCTAAAATATCGCTGCAGCTCAACAGGTACTTGAGACTCTCCACACAGAGTCTCATTCGCTTAGACTCGGCGATGTCGACCTGCTCCTGTTCATCCTGGTGACCCTCCGCGTCGCCGATTCCCCTTACGTGTCGCAACAGACACAGGATGCAATCTAGCGCGGCGTTCGCGAACACTAACGTATTGTCCGTGGACAGGAAGACTCTGAAGACCTCGAGGAGCGGGGCTGACTCCACGGAATCTGAATTGCCGACCGAAGCTACACGTAGCGCACCGAAGAGCGGACGCCAGCCTGACCGGATCTCGGTACGGTTGGTCTCGACGAACTCGCAGATACAGCTGACGATCTGCCAGAGGGTTGCTTTTGTCAGAAATTTCCAGGAATTTGCGAGATAGTTCTGAATTGTAAAATTATTCTAAGGGCTAGAGAGTTGGAGAGCGTTCAAGGGAGAGGGGAATCACGGAGAAAGAGGGGATTCAGAAAGAAGGAGGTTGAGGGCGATATATGGAAGGGGTTCAGAGAAATGAGAAAAATATTCAGGAAGAAGGAGAAGTAGAAGTGGAAGGAGCATAGGAGTCCCTCCCAAGCTCTGGACCGAAACTTCCAGGACTTTATCGAATTCCTGGTAGTTTCCGATAGAGCCCGGGACTGAGAATTTTGACAGTGTCACCTGTATTTATAGACCTTCGTGAACTTGTGAGCATGACCATATATGGATTGGGGTAACGATCTTGACAGTCTAACTCTTTCGCTCTCTATTCTAGATTGTTAAAACAGTCATATATAGGTATCTAGGGGTCCAGAGAATGTTATAGGTGTGTCTCTTTATGTCTTGTGTCTGAGGTCACCCATCCACCCTCGTCTAAAAAAGCCTTGACTTAGTATACTATATTTTACAAGCCACCTACTTGATCCTGCACATCGCTGTCACAAAGTTCTAGGCACAAGAGGTTCTCGAATGGCTTGAAGAGTGCTTCGTTGAAGTGGAAGTGCGGCAACTCGACTTGCTCGTTCAACAAGGCTGCCATGGAATCGTGAATACACTGAACCGCTTTCTTCGAGATGCTGCGATCTTTGTGGCAAGCTGCCTCCATGAAGTGCGGTCCAAGGATACTCCAGACCTAACAATCATTCCCGAAAAATTAATAGAAAACTAGGAACAACGATCCTGAACTCGTTTAGAAAATTATTCAAAATATTCCTACCCTCATTACATGAATCAGAGGCCTTCCACTTTTCACACATTTCAGCATCACCTCTCCCAATCTAGCTAACAATAAAACGTTCATCTCGTTCTCTCTGGGCTTGCTCCTGCGCCACCAGAATCTCTTATTATCCTTGCATCCGTCTGTCGTTTTAAACAGCTGAGCCTTGCTGGCTTTGCAGAGTGCAGTCAAAAATAAGCATAATGCTCTTAGATTCAACTTCAAGGCTGCGTTCTCGAAGAGCCTGTCGACCTGTTGCGACAGGACACAGATGATCTTGGCCGCGTAATCGGCTGGAAGAATGCCATTGAACTGACTGTCCGCGTTCGACTCTTGAATGATCTCAGGAATAGTGTCCGAGCTAGGGTTCTGGGTATAGGGGCTGGACAAGAAGCTGTAGACATCGACGCTGTAAGAAGAACACTTTGTAAATCGCCTGAGAACTTTCTTTGAAGCGTAAGTGGAAGCTTGAGGATAATTACCAGCTCTCTTCCTCGTCGGCTATATTAAAACTCAACCTCAACCTGTCCTGACTTCCCTTTGCATCTCCATTAACAGTGTCCTTCTTCTCCTTCTTCTGCTGAGCCTTCGGCAACGATGGATTTTGGTTTCTCCCAAAGAAGTCGTGTTCCAACTTGCTCACGTACAAGCAGCAACTTTACAAGAAAAGAAGGATCATTTTATAAGCTAACATTCTCGTGAATCCAGAATAAGAATCGATGATTCTTACGTGAAAACGTGTGGCCAGCAGTCGCTGCCATGGCTCCCAAGCTCCAGACCCTTGCCCAGAAGAACATCCATGCTCAGCGCATGAGATGTGTGAATATTGGTTGCCCTATTCTGCAATTTCAATCGCAGGACATCTTTCGTTCTCGTAATCTTTGATATAGACTGCTCTGTGCAGGCCGCTTTTGCCAGTAAAGCGAAAATCGAGCCGCAGCGATTCTGCAGACCTAAATAACGAAGTATCAAGGTCATTAGCAATTCTTCAAGTATCCTAGAAAATTATTGAACTCACCAAGAATATTGCTCAGAATCGCAGCTTTATGAAGACCTTCCAAGGATAGCACCACGGTGTCCCTGATGCCTCTCCTGCCACCATCCCTGTTCAATATCCCCTTATTGTTTTCTTCCTTGGGAGGATTCAAACCAGTTGTTAGAACAGTCATCATGCTTCCCCAACAGCAAGTTAGGACTCTTCTAGAAAGTTTGGCGCCCGCTTCAGCCTCCGGTGTTGGCTCGCTTCGAGACAGCTGAGCCTTTTCTAGCCTGATGTAGTCTGAGAGGAGCTGTCCTCCTCTTTGGCTACCCGGGATTCCATCAACGTCTTCAAGAAAGAAATTCCAGTTATTGAATTCTGTAAGGTCTTGATCAGTTGGAAGAAGTCTACTCACCAGTTAAAACGTTTATCAGAGCACTGTGCTCGGTATAGTGAGGATTGTAGCCACACTTCTCGAGCAGATTGCAAGCCAGTACTTGTTGATAGAGTTCGGACAACCAGGTCGCTGACAAGTAAACCAGGACTCCTGACCCATGCACTTCTTCCACAAATTGTTCCTGAAAAGACGCAATGCTTATACCAACTCTGAAATGATTATAGAAATTATTCTGAATATTATACCTCGCTGACTGGAATTTGGCGACTCTCTTCGTGGTAGTAATTGATCCTGATCAGCTTTAGATTCAGCAGCAAGGCTGCATAGGTGGCTAGGTAGATCCCATCGGCATTCATGATCGTGATCAACGCGCAGGAGTCAGTGCTTATGTCAGTCTGCTCCTGGATCTTCTGCTGGGCTGTGAAGACCCCTGAAATTGAAGAATATCATTGTAAAACGAGTTTAATTTTTATTATAAACAACTTTATACCTTGACAGTATTCCGAAGCAAAGTTCTGCAAAGCCTCGTCAACCTCTATGTTGCTCCTCAGGCTCAACACCATAGGAATCAGGTCGCTCTTCAGAGTCTTCACGAACTTCCTAGCATTATGTCTCTCCACGTCAACGTTGCATTCGTCAGCCACTTGTCTCCCAACATGAAGACACTTCGGAAGCTTCTCTAATCTCAGCCTCTCCCTTTCGTTCTCCATTGCGTAATCATTGTCATCCAAACTGTTCTCTTCTTGAACTTCGTCGGAATCATTCTGAGGTCCTTCGGTGTCCGTGGAATCGCCATCTTCGGAGGGTCCGTGCCCTGAAGAGTCCGAATCGGAGCCTATTCCCTTCTTCATCAGCTCCAATTGCTCTCTAAAAATAAGTTACACGTATTACATATTTTGTCCATGTTTTGTCGTCATTAATTTCAGATTCACCTGTAAGTTTTCGGTAGCCTAGCCATGCTCTGGTACGTCAGTGGCCCCCTATAGTCGCAGGACTCCAGGTCCTCGTACAGACTATTGATCGCGCACGTGTAAGTGTGATTAATGGCCTTGCCCTCGCACAGTTCCTGAAGAGCGGAGAGCATCGCGATCACGCACGAAACACTAGCGTGCAGAATACTCAGTCCACCAGTCGTTGATTCCTCGATCGAGTCCATTGCCCTAAGATCGAGTCGACAGATTATCGCAATCCTCTTACAAAACAGAAGAGGCAACTTACAGTCTCATCAACGCCATGTCGCTCTGAATATGACTGGACCGGTCCTCTTCTACCAGCAACGGTCCTGCGAAGTCTACCATTCGACTGGGACTACGGAGAAGCTCCTTCAGGGCTTTCAAGGGCTCGAGACGTTGCTGAGGAGGCGGATAAAGCAGCATTCGATGAAACACGGACTCTAACACTGGTCTGAGCGGGCCCACGCAACCTACCAGTCGAACCAACTCTGTTCCAATACTGAAAGAAACAAAAAATCATTTATTGTAAATCTTTCAAGACCCTGAAGAACTAAAACATTATTCCACGTGCCTGTAGACAGTCTTAGCCTGATGGCTATCAAAGCTCAGTGAAGTCGCAAGGTATCCAGAACCCCTGCCCACTTCATTCTCCTTGCCCTCCCTGGACGTGAACGTTTTGTCAACCCTAGGTGTACCAAGGAAAGCTATCAACGCGGGGCAGAACTTCTGCCAAAGGAAAGTGGTGAAGTGAGCGTTGGTGTGAATCTTTTGCGGTAGGGATGAGATTAAAGTGTGCAGGCACTCCAAAAGGAAGACCACGGTGTTGCCATTCCTTCCGTTGCTGGAACAGGATTTCCTACGATTCGAAAATGCAGTCTTCTCGATGAGATTAACGACCGTTTCATCTTACTTTTGAGCCTCGTCCAGCTTGCTGCAGATGTACTGGAGGATCGGCAGAGCCTCGTTGAAACAGGACACCCCCCTCTCCCATAGGTTCTTGTTCTTCTTCGCGTTCTCGTCCATTTCTTGGCACTCTTCGTCTGTAGGGGATAGCGTTCGTCATTATGCTAACCAGTTTCCCGACAGGAAATAAGCCGACAGTCACGGAATCCTTAAATGGAGCACGCGAACACTGTGCTCTCTATCGATCAAACTTCTGTCGGACTCCTTTTCGAATGAACTATCTCGTTTTAGAATACACGGTCTCTTTCTAATGCATTCTTTCAAAAGAATCAGATGCGGGGAAAATGACTTTAGTGTTTTCTGGGAAGAAAAAACTCTACAGATTTTTTAACAAAATGAATGTCTGGCTTCGTCGCGATTCTTCTACGCCTGTATGCATCCTAAATTTTTAATTTGCTAGCTACTGACTCTATTCTGGCAATCTCAGCCATCTTTTGTAAATGAGTCCAGGGTGTTTCGACGTCAATTACCTAAGAACAGACAGAAGGACCGCAGAGTCTGACTAGTGGCAGCCTGAGCAGCGGTCCTGACAGCCTGATTCCCATTTTCGAAAGCCTCGCAGCAAGTAGTGAGAATGGCGATGATCAAGCGGCCGTTCATCGTCCAATAAGATGAACAGGCGACCTGTAGGAGAACCTGTAAAAAAACATCGCTAAAGCTGTAGCTCTTCATCGAGACCCGATCAATTCATACTAAAATCTAACTCACTTTTAGCATATCCGTCTGCGTGTCGTCGGACTGCGACAAGATAGAGCCCATCGCGTGCAACATTTGCGCAGGCAGCCATAGGGAGTCATCCTCTGGCTCGTAAGGTGACTGGAACCTGTCGTCTCTCAACATTTTCTACATTTCGAAAATAAAAACTTTGATCAATGAAAAATTTAGAACACAATAATCGCGTCTGGCTTTTTTAAATAGATAAGTAAGCTGGATAGAGTATTTATTCTGTTTTCGAAGGAAGTGTTGAAATGCAGGAATGGCATGTGGAAACGTTTTAAGCGACACAGCTGTTCGTCGATATCTCGCGCTTTATCGCCAAGTTCCTTCCCGCGAGCGGATGTATGCGTATTTACGAGGTTGTAGTAGAATGGTGTACATTTTATGCGGGAAAAAGAACACTTAGAAAAATTGAACCACGCACATGTAATCCCGACAGACCGAACGCGACGAATTTGCTCCTCTTGGTCTCCAGTGCTAGCTGAAAGGTGTGTAGACATTTTGCTCGCAGCTCGTGGGGCGGATCGCGCAGCAACGCTTGCTGCTTCTCAAGGAAATCTGCGGGAAACATCAGAAAATCTTCTGCCATCAACAGTTACGAACATAATTACTAGCCAGCGGATTTTATACATTCACGACAAAAATGAGTGGATGTAATTTAAAACAGTAAAAAGATTAGAAGAATTTTAAAAATACATTATTGTCAACCTATTAAACGTATTAAGAATGAAAATCAATTTATATTTCACTCCAGTTTGTTGCGAATCAGGTAAAACAATTTTATTTTGCATACCGACGCAATAATCAGCACAAAAGAAAATTTCAATACTGGTATAAATTATTCTCAGAAAACAAATCTTCAAAAAATAGCTTAATGAAAAATGAAGGAAAAGTTAGAGTCCAAAGAGTGCGAGTGAAGTGGTGAGGATTATTTGTTGCAGGATGCAGCGACTCATTTTCGCAGCGGAACATATTGCGATACAGCGAGGGGATGTTATGCGAGGGTAGTTATCTCGAGTGTTGAACCTATTGGAAAGGAATTCGAGTTTTTTCGCGGAAATAGGGGCAAACGAGGATGGTTTTGAGTTATGGGGTTGAATGAGCTCACCGTGCGCTTCCTGCGCCGATTTCCGCAAATTCTGTAGCTTCGCATTGCTGGACTCCCTGACGATCTGCAGCAGGAGATCCTCCATGTCACGGTGGACTAACACGCGACTGATCGATAGCGGGAGTGCCAATGCACGCCTGGCTATACGCGCACGCCCAGGGCCGTGTCAAGACCCCCTGTCCAGGGAAATTCATACTTTTTCTCGGAGAGTCTGCGAGCTTTCGAATTTGCTTCGTAAACAACGCAAATCTGCAAACAATAAAATACGTACAACCAACTGAAATCGACAAGCATAGAACTTTTCCGCTGATCTTTGACAAATTATAATCAAACCCTAGCACTCGAGTGGTGAATTATTCTATCCAATCAATTACTAAACATTTAAGTACTGTTCGAGTTATTATATCAATTCCATACTCATGAAATTTAACCCTTTACACTCGGAGCTATTTTAACTGGAAAATTGAACATTTTTTTCGCCCTAGTATAATTTCATTCTATATGATTTTTTTCTTTTGATGGATATGAAATTCATACAATACCTCATACAATACTTCATAGATACCGACATATTTAATAACGTAAACAATATTTTGAATAATGATACAGCAATTTTTAATGGTGCCACTCTCTTTCTCTCTCTCTCTCTCTCTCTCCCTCTCTCAGAGGGGACAATCGAGATGGAGAGTGCAAAATATTGTAGGTCGAACAAATATTTAATTTTCGAGTTACAATAGCAGTGCAAAGGGTTAACTATTTCGCATACTTATTTCTAGTACCTACTGCTTCGCGATTATTATCAATTCGTGAATATATATCATTCGTTTCTGTCCGGATTTCAAATTCCCTTGGGATCGAATTTTGAATGCTTACGTTTATTAATGTATAGATGGGGTAGTGCATACGCTGTTTATACTCTGATGTTTGCTCGAACACTGATACAAAAATCAACAGAGATTGGCGCTGAACGTTAGTCACGTGACCGCGGCCGATCAGTTTCCAAAGATGGCGACGGAGAGTGACAGGGATAACAGTCTGTATGAGTTCGCTGTGAATTTTATAGGTGAAAACTTGTTTTTTAAATAAACCAACAGCATACGTGAGTAGATTTAACAAGTACGTTGTATAATTTCATTGTTCTCTGTGATAGCATTGGCAGTCGGGCTTTTCCATCGCTGGCATGTATCGACAATGTTTGAAAACGACCGGCATTTCTCGCATTTGTCCGAGATCGAGAGGGAAATGTCGTTCCGCACGGAAATGGTACGAGATCTTGATCGAATTCCAAAATGCCGAATTCAATTCTCCGTCCAAAAATGTCGGATATAGTACTCGTTTGTTTTCTCTTATTTCGCAGGGAATGTATTACTCCTACTTCAAGACTATCGCGGAATCGAAGACGTTCATGGAAGGCTGGGAAAAAGTCAGCCACGATAACATTTCCGAGTATGGCAATGTCATAAACGCCGGTAGAAAATATAGTCTGCTGCCAGAGGTACTGTACACCGATCTGCGAATTCCCATTTTAGACTGTAAACGTTTGTGTAAATATTTAGAAATGTATACAGAAGGGTACACTGCTTTTTGTGACATTCCGAGGTCATCGAAATCATTTAGAATTGAAGGAAAACGACTGTGGACTGCACCACACAGAATTTTATAGAATGGAATGAATGTAAATTTACAGTCTACTTAGAAGAACGGTAAACAATAACATTTTTTGGTTTGCAGTTGGTAATTGGTTGGCTGTATCATTCTGCCAAGGATTTGGGAATCATTTCTGTAGAGGAGTGCTGGCAAGTGAGACTTGTTTATATCGGATTTGTATCCGGAGTACTAGCGAGTATCCAATTCCTCGATCTTAACACTTTATCTATCGAAAGTCTAATTGCTGGTAGATAATGTGTTAAAATGTCTCGCATTTGACTCTGTATACAATAAAACGTAAAGCAGCCGTCTCTTATACAGTGACCAGAAAAGCGTGGCTTTCAGATAGAAAGAGGAGAAGGAGTGCCTCCCGTGACCAGCTGCGGGGGCCTGGGAGTTCCAGTATATTTCTACTTGGACATTGTGTGGATCCACACGATACTCACTGCAGCCACGCTGTTCCACTATTCCACGTACCTGGGCAAGAGCCTGGGCAGCGGAATCATCGCTGTGCTCTTGTTCTTCTACAATCACAATGAATGCACGCGAGTACAATGGACTCCGCCACTCCGCGAGAGTTTCGCCTATCCTGTGATATTGTATCAGATGTACACAGTGACTATGATCGTGAGAGAAAGCCCGAATCACATGAACGTACCGATAACTTTAATGCTGGTGCGTTGAGCCTGGACTTACACCGAAATGTAAAATACCGGTATGACGTCATACCGCTATATGTAAATACCGGTATGTTTACTTACATTTACCGGTAATATTTTCGATTTTCTTCTTTCCGGTAATATATCGGTTTCGGTATAGCTTTGCTGACGTAATACCGGTTTAAGGGGACAGTCTCGTTTTCAGGATTGATTCCCATTTCTCGACAATGCAAAGATGGGCTTTTTCAGTGGTGAAAAGTTAGATAAAAGATCAATCGAGACCGCAGTCGCCCCCAAAAGTCATAAAGCTGCGCATGTAAACTTAAAAAGAGGACTTCTCAGGGTGATCTGCGGCCTAGATTGATCTTTTATCTAGTGCTTTCGACTATCAAAAATCCTCATCTCTGCATTATCTTTAAAATGAGAAGGCGCATCCCGCACTCTTGCAATCCCGGAAACGAGTCCACCCCCTTCAGCTCCCGATTGAGCCTGGGAACGCCAACGATCTGGAAACCCTTGCAACTTAACCGACATTTAAATCATTTCAGAAAGCTGGATGGTCGACGCTGATAAGCTTGTGCTTCTGGCAGTTCTCGCACTTCGTATTCACCACCCAGATCATCGCGTTGCTCATACTCAAATGGATGAAGGTGATACCAAACGATACATACAGATCCATCTGCTTGTCCCACTTATGGCCGATATACATAGCCATGAAGATAACCGACGGAAACTCGTTGCACTACTCGCTGTACCAATGCCTGCTGATGATCAGCGTTGTCATAACTTTTCTGGAGGTCATGATCAGGTTCATCGGCAGGGAATTGCAGACAGGTTTGGAGATAGTTATCGTAGTGATCAGCACAAGATTCTTGAAGTCCCTGTTGTCGCTAATATCCGAGGACGACGCGCACGTGTTCGGCATACTGAAAGCAAAGCTAACCAGCTACAAAGATTTCCACACGATGCTCTACACTTGTTCGGCCGAATTTGATTTCCTACCGTTCAGAAGCTACGACGCTATCATAAGGACTATGCTATTGCCACTCGCCGTGCTAGCTGGGGTTTTGATAGTGTACTACTGGTACAGAGGCTTCAAGAGCAAAGGGTATCCCAAGTGTGTAGAGGCGGACCTCGCGTACAATGGACTACAAACTGGCGCGTTTATCATCATGGCTGTTTTCATCATGAGATTGAAGCTGTTCATGAATCCGCATCTCTGTATAATTGCCGGGACTGTCTGCGCTGGTAGATATCTGGACAAAGTTGGGTTGAAGAACAACATGGTAAAAACCGCTTTAGCGGTTCTAGTGATATCGGCGATGTCTTATCATGGGCTAGAGAGGCTGCGCGAGGAGAGAAGCATCATTGGTAATTATGAGAGAGTATGAATGAGGGTCGTACACACACATAACATATTTGATCTTTTAACCTTGCAGGTGAGTTCAGCAACATCGAACAGGAAGAGCTATTCGAGTGGATAAAGAAGAACACTCCGGAACACGCGGTGTTTGCCGGCAAGATGTCCTTGATGGCGAACCTGATGCTGTCGACTGGCAGGCCTATCGTCAATAACCCCTATTACGAGAGCAAGGAGATGAGGTGCGAGGGTCTAGAATCTTCGATTGGTTTGTTTACTATCAGCTCTTCTGTTTCAGGGATAGGACGATGAAGGTGTACGAGATATTCAGCAGAAAAGACGTGTCCTCTGTGTACATGACACTGAGGAACATGAAAGTTGGATACGTTATCTTGGAAGGGCCCACGTGTCTGGGCTTCGCAAAATTGTAATTAATCTCCCAGGATTTTTAACACTTTGCACTCGGACCTGTACAAAATTTTGAGCCAGTCGAGTGCAAAGGATTAATAAAAAGGATGTATCCTTTTTCTGATACAACAAAGAATGTTTTATCGTTTCAGGCCACATGGCTGCCAGATGATCGATCTCTGGGACCTAGTTGACAACGGGGCTGCCAAGGCCATCGGGAAACCACCCCTCTGCCCTACTTTGTACCAAGGGAACGCGTATCCCTTTAAAAGAGCGTTCATCAACCATAGATACGTTGTTCTACAATTAGATTATTCACAATACGTCGAGCTGAAACCAAAGAACCCTTTGCACTACCAAGCTTGAGGACATTTGAATTCGGGAGTGATAAATTGAATATACCTCGAAAGAAGATATTTTTCCGGGAGAGAGAGTGAGAAAGGCAGTTATGTATCATACTTATATATATATATATATATTTTTTGTAAACACGGATGCGTGAGTGCGAGCCAAAGCAGAGATGTTAGAAAATAGGTTTTCAATAAAACGTTAGGCTGATTTTCTAAGATGCGCGTTTGTGACCTGGTCTATCCTGGATCCTCTACTCCAGTTCAATGTATTCAGAACTAGTTTAGGGGTACATTGTTTATAGTTTAATTCGTATGTTAAATAATCAATTCTGAAATTAAATCACGTTAAAATTGTCAAGGTCTTGTTGAATATTTTTAAAAATGTGTATCGAGAGTGTTTTCTGGTATTTCCAGTTTTTATTTAACTAAAATAACGGTGTGACTCTTTTTGGCTCATACTTTTTAATATTCTATAAGCCGTTGACTAAAGCGTGCAACAAATTCAAACTTCTAAATCGAAGCGCGCGCAGACTGCATTAGAAGCGCATTTCGAAAATCGAATTTTTTTCAACGATTTTCCAGAAAGTCGGCCACGTTTTACAAGGAGGTAATCACGCCGAGGAATCGGAATCTGAATCGGGCGACGAAAAATCGAACCTTGCCGCGAAGATAGCTCCGTTATAGCCACGCGGCGTAGCACCTTCACTTCGCCGTGTAACAGGCAGTATAGTCGGAGCCCTGGCAGTGCTATACTACGTTGTGCCGCTGACCCAAATGAATCCTATGGCTAGTCAGTCCCGGTCCGGGCTTCTTCGCGGCAATATTACTCGCTCGGCCACAGCTGGCACCGTTCGAGCACGCCTCTCCGCGTCGCTGAATTAAAAATCATCGATCCTCGATCGGGCTGCCGCGAGTGTCTCTTTACAACACGCTATCACGTGTCCGAAAAATCCTCGGACACCGAAGCTGCCCATATTGCAGCCAGAAACGGGGGCCCAGTGAAATTCTACGCGCTCCCTAAACAGTGAAAGTTCCGATTCGGTAGAAACGTCATCGTAGAAAACGCTCGATCCAATTCTCTGCCCAAAAAATCCGCTGTGTATCGCAGTTTTAAAAAACGTGTTTAAAGAAGGAATTTCGAATTTTACATGGAGACTCGGCCGATTTTTGTTTTAGTGTAGCCGTCGGGATAGTGAGCGAATGGTTCAGTGACCAAATGTGAGATCCGTCGCGAGAATTTTCGAAGAGAAGTAGCCACGGAATTGTCGCGCGCTGGACCGGAAATTGGCAAGCCGAGGATGCCAATGACAAAGGCGAAAACATAGAAATCGCATTCGCCACCGGCTGCCAGGATTCGATTGATCGAGATCGCGCGCACTCGCAGACTCCAGACAGCGATGCGGTTGCATTCCGCGGCAACCATCCGTCCGCATAATCATTGACACTCTGCAGTGAGTACACAATTTTATTTTTCTTTTTTTGAGGGACGATGTTCTTATCAGTTTCTTTCCGCGATTGAACGTCGTGTTCTGTCTTGTTAACGAAGGAAATGATTTGTGGAATATCAAGGACGCCTCCGCCTCGCGTCCTTGCGTCAGCTTATGAACGGTGCATTAATTCGCTCAATGAGCATAACAATGTAAATGCAGTCCTCAATCGGATGCGCCGATCCTCCGCTGCACTGTAATTTCGAAATTGTGCTCGTTCCGCGGTGGAATTCTAATTTCGTCTCATTCCGAAGCCTCGATTCGCCGGGTATCGACGATCTACTGACTACCTGCTGACCTTTTTCATTCGATCGTGATCCTTCAATCATTCTGTGCACGATTGAACCCGTCGATGATTGTTCCAGCGGATTTTCTAATGATTTTTAGCGGTCATCTTGTTGCATCCGTTTTCGATGTAATTTGTACTCTGGAACGCTAAAGAAGGGCATTGGAGTAACAAGTCGAGGGAATTGATTTGTATTGCATATATTAGAACTGTTATGTGTCGAGAACATGATCCAGAAGTTTCAGAATGAAATTCTAATTATTAACAATCTTACAGTCGTCTTTGAATGGTACGAATTGTTTCTATTTTTTGGTTCGGCGTTGATCTACCTTGGCCGATGACGAACACTCGGAAGGCTAATTGGTCATTGACTGCAGTGTCCCTAATTTATGAATGACACTAATATTTTCTACTTAACAGTCGCGCTCTAAACTGCGTGGGCCTTGGTACCTTCGAGCACAGTCTTTCAGTTGATAGAAATATTAGAAACAAGGTGCGGATAGTCGTTTAAATTTCTCAATATATTATAAATTCTTCTGCATGCTCGTTGTTTAAATTGATTCGACGAATACTTGTCCGCTCACCCTCAATTTCGCTAGATTCCGTGTGTTCGATCTAACTGTATCCTTATTCAACTATGTCAGCACGGTAGCCTGCAACTACTTTCCATTGAATTTTCTGCTGACCTGCAACATTATCAGATAAACTCCTTGCAGCGACTGTTACATGCGCGCACTGTCATAATTTTATTTTCAGTTTAATAGGATGCATGTAGGACAGTGGTTACTGTATATATATATAATCGACCTATCTTATCTCTCTGCAGACTAGAAACATTCGCGGCTCTTAAAACAACAAATTACGCTTATATATATATATATTCCAGAACCGTCCGAGCGATGATCGCATCAATTTATAGAAAGTTATCGTAAAACGTAGACCAGAATACAATTAGAGAAAACGGGTATCTCGTATTCAGCTTCGATTACGGAACAACTGTTCTGTTTCCATTAAACCAATCTTTGATTTATCCCGAATCTCCGAATGAAAGAGCACGAAGATCAGAGTGTGCCGTTGTATAAATTTCATTCTTCCCTTCTTCTTTTTTTTTCAAGCCTAACGTTCCGTGCCGCGTGGGCATTTACCGTAAGCGAGACTCATTTTATTCCTCTCCCGAGAGAGAAAAAGAGAGAGAGAGAATAGCTGCAGCACGATTCGCCAGAAAACGTAACAGCTGATCGGCTAACTCAGCGTTCGAGGATATAAAAAAGAATTTTTGTAACTAGACAGTAGCTTTTAGTGCACAGTAAAACTGCAATTGCCGACCGTACCGCATTCGTCATTGCATACGCTGCGTTCCAGAAGCAGCTCTCAGCCTTCGCCGTCGCAATTTTTATTGCCAGCATTGTTCCACTTCAAACTCTACTCAATAAAATCTTCTGTTGTTGCCATCAACCCCGTGTCGACTCTAGCGACTCGATTAATACATCTGACAATGAGAGCTAATCAATACTTACGTTGACTGTGGTACAATTTTGATTACCTCGTTGAAAGGTTAAATAATCATCTGCATAATTGAAATCCCGCTCGAAGGAGTGCAATTTAGGAAAATGTCGAAGAAATTCAGAATTTGGAGCTAGCCCTCGGAAACGTTCGCGGACGCGTTCCTCGACTCCGTTTCTGACCAGCGTGAACGGCAGGAAACACGATACGGGGACGTGATCGAGGAGAGAAGACTCCTAGTCCGCGAAATAGCCGTTCTTCCCTGACCTCGAAACCACGCGGAACACAGACAAGCGTTGCTGCCGGTTGCGTCGTCGCCTAAGGAATTTGGCACGCGCGTTCCACGCATCGAGGCGGTCGTGTCTCTCTTGTTGAAGAAACACGTCGAAGCTCCGGACCGAGGCGACTTAGAAGCAGCTTCGAAGCCGTACACAGAGCAAAGCCACAAACTGCCGTCCTGAATCTACGGGACACGATCAACCTAATCATCGCATACCGACATACAAACTGTCTAAACCTGGCGAAAACTCTTTTATATCATTCAAGTCGGACGATGTTCGAAACCTAAATTTTTCGCGCGTGTTCAGGCTGCATCGAATGCATTATGCACTAATACGTTCGCCGATGCAAACCGGACGGCCGCGCCTAATCTTCCCCTGCCACCGAGACAGATCGGCTCTCGGTTACTTTCTCGCGAACAGTATTCGTAACCCACTTCTCGACAGGACGATGCAGTCACCCCGGTCCCTGGTATAGTCTGCGACGCAGCGTGCTGGCACCGGTGCCAACACTCGATTTAGAAGGATCTAATTCGTTCGAGTTACCTTCGGTCGTTCGCATCAGCCACATCGTCCTCGCGGTTACTCAACCCCCAGATAATTCACTACCATGCTACCACGCTCTTCCGGGTACCTTTGTTTTCCAGATTATACTCTCGACCATTCCAACCGGCTCTATTTTCATCCGAGACCGTTCTTTGATCTTTTATTTATCGAATTTGCTTTCATTCTCTACGCCATTCGTCTCGGTTCAATTTTTCCTCTGTGGAGTTTCATTTCGTACGGTGGAACCTCGTTTATCTGAAATTTAATCATCCTTTCTATCAAACGGTATTCACCTTAATCGTTTCAAAGACAATCTCAACCTCTTAGCCCATTAAATACGAAATTTTCTTTTTAAAATTTTTAGGGTTGTGGAAGCTTCTTCCAGTCGGCCGATCTCGAGCACACCATTCAATTCCTCGACCGAAGAAATTGCTTTTGATCCTAGTTTCCACGCATCAATAAAGTCCTTTCTTCGACTGAAACATCGAGTCGGTTAGGTGTTCAGGTGTCGTAGAGTAATCGTTACAAGCCGACCGGCGTTATCAGTGACAAACGCGCTTTCCACTGTCAAATAAATCTTGCGAGCAGTTGGTTCGATCGCTAGGCTCCCTCGAATCGACGGGATTTCTAATTGGAGGTCTTCCCAGATGAAAGTTCCCGGTTCGTTTATTGGCGCGGTTCTTTTTAATCCGTGCATTGCAGAGAAATCTCTTTCTCTCTCTCTCTCTCTCTCTCTCTCTCTCTCTCTCTCTCTCTCTAACGGAGCTGGTTTCCACGGTGCACGCCAAATCCAGACGCGGAAATCGCTATGCCGAACGCTATCCTAACCGTTCCGGCATTTCGTTCGAACCCTCGTTGAAGACCGGTCTCGATCGTCTGGGTTCAAATGAAGTTTCCCGTTGGAGGATCGTTGATTAATCGTGAGAAACGGTTTCAAGGTAGAGGCCAGCATCCTTTCCGAGCTCGGAAGAGACAGAAACGTTCCGAGACAAGCTCGAGAGCGAGAGAAAGAGAGGAGAATGCGAGAAGAAACGAGGTAGAACTATAGAGTGGGCGACAGAGTTTCACATGACCGAGTTAGAGCCACAATGTTTTACCGGGGCCACGGTGCTTCGTGACACCAGATATCGTTTTCACGTAGGCCGGCTGATTGCTCGCCAGGAGAGCCTCTAATTGGCCAAAGGTCACAATCATGAAGCATAATTCCGTCCCACTGACGCCGCAATTGCGAGGATCGTTCCCTAGATCCGGCCGATTGAGACTCCCCCTTGATCGAGCCGCGATCGACGCGCTAATAAATCACAGATGGATCTCTTAATCCTACGGCCATCGCCGATGATCGGAAATCGCGCGGTTCTGATCGATCCGACACCCTACCGAGCTAAAACGAGCCTGGTCATTAATTTCCGCAAGAAAACAGGCTTGCGAAATTGCTGGAAATTTTCTAGGGGTTTAGAGGTACGCTAAAAAATGTGTAACTAATTTGTAGGCGTTAAAAATCCTAATATCAACACATTTTCCATGGTTTAAACCTTTGCACTCGGAACTATTTTAACTCGAAAATTAAATATTTCTTCCGATCTAGAATATTTTCACTCCCTATGATTTTGAAAATTTTATGGATTTGATATTGATATAATACCTCGAACAATACCTAAATGTTTAGTAATTGATTATATACAGCAATTTTTAGTGGCGCCTTAAAGTCACCATTCGAGTGCTAAGGGTTAATTGACGTAGACAATTTTCTATGGTCTCCTTCGATCGTAACGATGTGGAAATAATTCGTAAAACTTTCCAGGCTATCGTGGGTCCTCGCGAATCCCCTCAGGATCAAGGCCAAGCCTCCTGCGGGTCTTCCGCCGAGGAATTTCGTCTTCTCCGAACTGGTTCGCGCATCCTTGCTCAAAAACGAGTCCGGGCTTCTCTCTGGATCGACGTCTATCCTCCGTATCTCGCGTGGCTTCACCTTCGAGGAGCATTTTTTTCTGACCTTGGCCGATGCTACACCTCTCGGCATTCCAGCCTAATCGAACGACACACCTCTCACCGTCGTCGCGTCCCATAATCCATAGGCTATACTGGTTAGGAACGCTGTATACCTTTACTCGGCGTTAGCCGGTCGACCACGAGATTAGGAAAGCATGCTCGAGAGTATTATCGTGTCTTTGATGGGCCACGATCCTTTCGAACGAGTACCCTCCGAGAAGAATCTCCGATACAGCCTGCTAGGCCACCGGCTTTAGGTTGAAATAAGTGGCCATAAATTCGTTGTTTTATAAAGCAGTCCTGCTTGACGGGCGGTCGCATTTTTATGGGACTCCTGCGTCTCCGTTTTTGGTTCTCTCTGGTTTATACGGGGACACGATGTAGGTAATTATTGTTCTTGGTTTTTGTACGATTTTAAACGATAAATAATTATTGCACGCATCTCTGAACGGTTACAGTTGACAGTGAATATTTTCCAGTCCACATTGCCAGTAAATAATTCTCCGACGCTACCATTGTCGCTAGCAAACACCGGTAGGCAATTATTTCAGTTCCTCTATCGATAATCAACTCAGATATCTCTGTTTGGTTACACAGGAAACAATTCTCCGAGTTTCCCAAGGCGTTTAGTGTCGATGGCAGATAATTCTGTGTTCAACATTGATATAATTGGACTGCGGATTTTAAACAGACGAAGCGAAGAGCATCGAGAGCGTCCTATTTCTATCGACAACAAGTTTCCCCTTAAAAAATTGTTGATAAATAAAGACAGCGAGCTTCGATCTCGCTGGTAAATAATTCCAAGCGCCGGTTCATGAATATTCAAGAGCTGGCAACACGCGAAATTGATCAAAGCGAAGCAGAAAGACGGAATTCGGCAGTGATTTAAGGACACCTGTCGAAACGGGCTCGCGAAAGTGAATTCTTTTTAAAGAATCCGCCCGGCGCGGCGCGGAGTCCGCAGAGCACGGAAACGTGAACTTTCTTCGTGTAACCTACTTCCGGCGCAAACGGCAGGGAAGAAACGACGTGTTCACATCGGGACGAAAGAGTCGCGAGCATAATAGAGACAAGATCTTCAAGACTGGTTTCCTTCGAACGACATTGTTATCAGTCGAGGGAAAATTAACCTGGTTTCTGCGGTCGTCTCTAACTGGTTTGAATCCGCCGTTGTAGCCCGGGAATAATTTCACTCGGCGCGCGAGCCGCGTGAATTGAAATCCGTCGGGGAGGAAAAGCCACTTGGAAAATCTACCTGGGGGGTCCACGGGCTTATAGCTACCACAGGGAATCTGATATTCTTTCGAACAAGTGGAGGATCGTCAAGAATATTTTTTTGGACGTTCCTCTTGCTTAATGGCCCTTTCGAACGACCGCAATTCACTCACGAACGACTGTTGGAAGTTACGGACGTTGCAACGCTCACAAGACAAGGAATCACTTAACAATGTGGTGCAGTTGTCTTTATGAACTTCTATCGATAGAGTTCAGAAAATTTAACTTGAAGAGAAGTCAAAAAGTTTTTAATTCATTGTTTAAACATGAATATCAAGATTAGGGGGTAGCCTGATTTTCGAGACCGTTTCTGCGCGAACTTCCAGGAATTTTTTCAATTTCCCAGCGGTCCCTATCGCGGTCAATACCAACGCATCTCTGATCAAGAATTCTGATTACGTATCTCGGATCTGCGCGCTTCCGAGTGCCGGTCAACCGTGTTTTTCCTCATTTCCAAGTGGCGGCGAACTTTCACGGGTGGTTAACGAGCCAGTCGTAATATGAATATTCTTTTTCCCGAGTCGCGGAAAATGATCGTGATTCGAGAGAGGGAGAGAGGCTGATATTAGGTGAATTTCAAAATGAACTGCACCCAGGGAGAACCGGTGGCTGTAATCGTTCGTGAGTTGCTTGCGTAACTGATTGAATAAACACGATCACCGCTGGGAATAGGAGAGGAAAACCGTGGACTGCCGCGAGATTATTCTGTCTGGAAAAATTCGAGTAATTATCGAGCAGGTAGTGGACTTGAAATCGTTCGTGTACGCCGCCGCTTTTCATGCATACTCCGCAAGAGAGCGAGAGAAAGAGATCCAACGATTGCAACTTGTTGATCGACAGCTCATGATTGGAGCCTGAGCGTTCGCACGCGATAGATAATTTTGTACTTGGTGTTCAATTTAAAAGACGTGCTAATAGCGAACAATTTCTTGGATAATTAAATGCAGACTCTGTGATTATATTCTAATTTGCTGTCGAAAGTTTAGGCCTTCTTCCAGAGAAATTTTCTCGCATATTTTAACATGCTCTCTGGCATGTTTTCGCGACTGAACGTTTTCTAAAGATGGATTACTTCTATTTGGAATTGTGATGATAAGTTTCTTCGGTATCTCTTCGGATTGCCTTCTCTTTCGAGGTGTCGGTAGATGTGCAGGAAGAGGTTGTTCCTCTGACTGACAGTTCAAGAGGTATTTCCTTTTCTCGTAACAATCGCGCTGCGACATCTGCGTGGCGAAATAATACGGAAATTATCGGGTTTAATGCGTGACATTAGCGACGTCCCCGTTCCAGGAAAATATCGCGTTCTGTCGGAGAACCCGAATCCTACTTTCCCTTCGGTGATGAAAGATCAGTAGCTTGCAGAAGAACTCTAACATATTTCAATGATTTACGATCCAGAGAATCCCCAGGAATTACGACGCCTTGAGAGTCGAACAAGATTTCACAGTAAAGAAAATTAATAAATCAATATTTCTATTCAATGCTTATTCGTATCGTTCAGTGTCATTAAGACCAATTATGTTTAATAGAAAAAATTAAGCTTTAATCAAATGCTAATCGATTTGCTGTAAACTGCTCATGCAACATTTTAGAAATCCTCTGCGAGATCCCGGTGTTACGAAGACTATCAAGCGTGGCATGCTCGAATCCGGCCACAGCTGTTCGATATTCCCATACCCAATCGCCATAAACATTCCGGTCGGAATTCGCAAGCTAAACTCGATCCTAATAATAAATTAGACCGCGGAATAGAAAGTCTCGGAGGATCGGAGAAAACCGGGCCCAAATGCGTAGAACGAGGAAGAAAATTGTGGACAGGGTTCGGTGCCTGCCAGGCATCCTCTTTTCAAACACCGTTGACATTTTCCTGCGGCTTCGTTCTGCAAATGCAGCACTTCCTCTTTTCCTATAGTAATCACTTTGCCGTAACCGGTCCGCGTTGATTAACAATAATAATTCCCGGCGCTCTTCCTCGTCGAGGATGTAGTAATTCGACGCGCGCGACGTTAATTGCCGGGGCTTTCATCAAGATTAAGGTATCAACACTCTCGTTCGCATGGATCAACCAACGGAGATCATCTTTCTCTGTTATCGTTGGAGAGACGGAGCCCCGATCGTTCTCCATGGACTTATCACGTTAATGCTACCGGTAATCATTTAACTACTTTGGCTGGATGGGTCTTAACGAACTTGTCTTGTTAATGGCGATCGTTGCAAAACAATTTATTTCATTCGGTCTGCGATCAGACATTATTTCCCTGCTTGTAATCCTCGTCGCCATCCTGTAAATATCGTTATTGTTATTTGATTGGGAAGAGTGAAACACGTGTGAACCACATGTTCGAATAACAGCAGCTCCGTCGTGTCTCGTTTTAGCGATATTTTTAGCCGCACGAAATGTCGAACGTTCTCCGGTGTTTCTTTTTAAGGAAAAGGCATGTTTATTGCTGGAGCGATGAAACACTTTTGAGCATCGGTGTTCCGTTCTTGCCTCTCCCTTGAATTCCTGGAGACCCCGAGGAATGGGTTCTTAGACACTTTTCTCTCGCAGTTTCCGTACCGTTGATCTTTGTCGAGGAAACTGGCACGGATCCAGGCCGTTTCGATGAATAGTCCGCGCAACTTTAGTGCTCGTAAACTTTGTTCCATTTCTGTCGAACCTCGAGAGCAAATTAGCGTGAAGGTACGCTTAATTGGGTAAATTGGCGGCGATTAATTTTGGTTTCTGCCGACGGTTCTACGAATTCCTCCGAGAACAAAGAAAATCTTACTTGCCGTGCTGTAGAACCTCCTACGCCAATCATCTTTTATATTCTCCATTACACGATGCTAAAAAATCCTAGTATAAACTGTTGGACTCAATTATTTTTGTAAGATCAAAGAGAAGGGTTTTTCATTTTGTGGCTCGCTAACAAGATTTCGATTTTTCTTTTCAGAGATGCGAAGCGAGGTAGGAGAATGGCTGCCGACCTGCGTGGGTTCACCGATATGCATCCTCTTGCTGTCATGGTCGTTGCTGATCTATCAGAGCCAGCCGTCCTCTGCGAAACGGAAAATCGATGTATTCACAGTGGCCATTCTCTCGGAGAGTCTTGTGCACCAGCTTGGACTCCTTTTCTACGCGATCCTCACGTTGATTCGACCGAGTAACCATTTCGGAGGTAGCTACCATTTACGGAATCATTCCGACCTAAACCTATCCTTATCATTCAATCTGACCAAAACAATCATCGCGTTCTGCTTATTAATAAACAGCTTCGGGTTGCCTATAAGACTAAAAATATTTGGCAAGTGTTCGAGCTACCTTCTTCGATCAAGGATCTATTGTAGATGATCAATAGTCCACTCGTGTCCTCTATTATATCGTAACTGCTATTTTTTGGCATCACAAATAACTTCTGTTACATATACTTAATAAATGGACACTAATTCAGCTTCAATATCTAATTTTCAGAGTTCTGCTCGACCCTGGTCTGGGTGCTGAACTCCTCGAGCATCCTTCAGGAGCTAACCCTAACTTCGATCGCGATTTTCACTGCGATCAGCACCAGGGACGTTCATCTAACGAAAAACCACCTGAAGTATCACCTGGTGAGCCTGAGCGTGATTAGCGCGTGCGTCGGTGTGACAGGTGTTCTAAACTTCGAGCCAGAACACTGCGTCTTCCTGGCGCAGGAGATCTCCTTGAAGTATGGCATCTTCGTCAACTCTCTGAGATGTTTGCTGATGCTGACCGCAGTCGTCAGTCTCCTGTTGGCTTTGATTAGAATCCTGTGTCGAAGTCCGAAGGGAGAATTGCTGAAGTCTGTGTCGGATCTGTCGGAAGCTAGCTCGAAGAATTATTCGGGAGCTTTCGAGTGTCATCCTCAGCAATGGGATCCTTCGAGCGGATCCTGCACCAGCGGATCCACCAATAGCAGAGCCTGTTTGAGGAAGAAGAAGGTCCAAGTGGACGAAGCTAGCGGAAGGTCGACCATCTATAGCATCCTTTTCGTTTGCTATGCTTTCCAACATATCCCCATCCTGGTGAGTCGATTCTTCAAGCCTTTGTTCAGTTGGAAAAAATTATTTAATACATTCTGCCAAGCAGAGCTGGAAAAAATAGTATTTTAAATAGTAAATAATAAGTAATCCTATTTGTTTTAAAGTATGCGTACAACTTTGAAAATAAAATATTTCATCTGATGCCGTAATTTTTGAAAATAAAGTAATCTATTATTTTCGAGCATATAGAAATTTTGAAAAATCGTAAACGATACTCGATGATCGATACTCGATAATAACTACCTCTCGCGATAGATTTATCACGGCAGGATTTAGTAAACCCTCGGTAGAAGTTGGTTCGAGCAAATTTACCGCAGCCTAACTGTCTCAGCCATAACAGCCATATTTCGTAATATCCACAAAATTGCAAGCGCGCAGCGAGCCGTGGCAATGTTACACGACCGGAATCGATGAACCTAACTCACGTCTGATCTATCATTTGCGAACGATTAAAAGTGCACGATTGCGCGGGCCCACTTTGTAATACTCTCGCGCGCTATCGCATAATTCGTTCATTAAATTAGCTCTCCAATTACGGCCTGTTCTTTCCTAATGTGAATATTTATCGACGCATTAGCAGCTTGATTCTGTACAACTCATTGATTTTCTTCCACCAATATCCATTGCGATCTTACCAATTGCTCATGTTTCTTTGCTGGATCTGCTGCAAGAAATGGATTTACTGTTTCGTAAACAATTTTATAGGTTCTTTGGTCTTTTGGTGAAAACGACAGGCTAATAAATTAATTGATTAAGTAGCTAATTGGAAACGCAAGAAAACCGCGTTAGTTTTGCAGTAAGAAATTTTTTTAAATAATTCATATAGATCCACAGTCTACCCTATTTTTTAGTGCTCTATTTTCAATGCGAAGCCAGAGAAAAAGTTATTGTAACCACTGAACGGTCAGGGCCGAACTCCTCTGAAAAGATCGACTGAACCGGATCACAAGAGAGGGTCCCCGCAAAACCGGAAGTCGCCGTGGGTCTCTGTCATCCGGAAACAGTCTCGTACTCTCTGTTTTCCGCACCGGAATTCCGTTCATCGACGAGAAAGCTGTCCGCATGATAGAGAAAAAAGTATTGTTTGTCTCCTACCATAATCCAATGATCTTCTTTCATAGCTGAACAGCATGGAAGATCATTCCAAGTTTACGATCGATATCAATATTCACAGCACGACCGGTTGTCTCGTGCCCGATAGTACACAGGAGAATGGGGAGGACGTTCTGGAAACACGCGTCAAAAATATTCGAAAGTGCGAACGCCTTAATACGGCCGATGACCTCGATGCCGAACCCGATTGGGATTCGTTAAATGATCCTCGGAGAAACTACCCAGACCTTGCTCGTTAATATTTATAATCGGCTACGAGTGACGCGCTATGTTTGTAATCGCCGCCGTTGGCCGCCATTTAATTAGGTTGGCTACTGCGCGAGCGTTCAAGTCTCCGGCTCTGCTCGCTTACAATGAGATTCGCTTGTCTTATTTGTTTATGCACTTTCCAATTTGTTGACAGGATTCCTCGTGGCATTTTCTACCTATATTGTTAGATTGTTGGAAAATTTCAGGCATTTCTAGTTTCTTTCAAAAATGAACCGTCAGTATTTTGTATTTCGCGCTATTCTCTTTATATGTTATGTTTGCTCGTCACCTGAGCTCGCTCTATTTAAATGTATATGTCGATCTATCTCTCTCTCTCTCTCTCTCTCTCTCTCGTATAGTTCTCACCGTCAAAATAAACGGATCTGCCCTCAAGTTATCAGTGCGTTTCCTTTTCTGATCGAAACTTTTCGAATATTAATGGGAGACACTGTAAATAAACAGCTATAAGTGCCCATTAGTCGAGTACGTACTCGATATCCCGTAATCGACGATCGATCGGTCCGATCGTGCGATTAGACAATTGTGTGCGTTTCTCAGCAGTCGTCGAACGGAACGAGGCGATAAAATCGGAGTTCGACCTCGATTTAAGGGGAAACGTGTGTATGCAGGTTGGCTGCTGAAAATCGATCGAATTCTAGACGATGCGATGTTCGGACGCGCGTGACGCTTGTGCGCGACTCCTCGCAATTAAAGCGATGCAAAGCGAGCTCGTTTCGGATTCAGCGCAAGTTTGTTGCTTGAAATTGATCGGAGAAACTCGCGTGTACGTTCAATCGTCAGGATGATGATGAAGCTTGAAGGGCGCGAACAGCGGGGAAAATCGAGAGGGAGAGAGACAGAGTGAAAAATATTATGACGGACATAGCGCGCGAAGAATCGGAGCGATATGCTTGTGTAGCTCGCGTGCAGAATGGCTGCTCGTTACGTATCGAAGCGGTGTATAATAGAATCGCACGTCGAAAGTATGTTTAGTCGGTTGTATACATGGTCGTGTTCCTCCGGAGATTCGGAGCGGAAAATCCTCGCGCGAACTATAATTGCCATGGGGATAATTGACATGCTGGAAATCAGGAGCGGATCCTCTGATCGGCTCTTTCGCTTCTTTTATTTTTTCGTGGACGAACGTTCTTTGCGGAATGTTCAGCGTGGCTTTATTAATTAGAAAAGTCATTTTTCTATGCCTCATCATATTTTTTTATTGAACGACTAAAGAAAGGTAAGAGAAAATAGGACATTGAATTGAGAAAAATGAAAGAATTCATAAAAATAGACAAAAAGAAGTTCACAGGAACATAAAGTTGCCCGGTAATTATAAATAGAAAACACGCTGGTAGATTTGCAAATAAAGTAAAAAGACACTCGGGAAAGTGGATCACCGTATTGTCAGTAAAAATGATCACAGTGCCAGGATATTATATATTTTCAGACTGAAAGAGCGCTTGAAAATGATTATATTATATGCCACGCTTTTACTTTCATAATTGACGTTTTATCTTAACATCTGACGCTCTGTGCCAGCACTGGGAAGCATCGCAGGGCAAATGTAAAAATGTTCAGTACTAGATTTATACGATAGCTGGTAGGAAAGGGTCCTCATTGGAATGGTGGAACAGGTACTTAGAGTGGTTCACATTTCTACGGACTAATTCACAGACGCTGGAATTAGCATTTCACTTTCCCTTGAAAGTATAATAAAAATATTCACAACCGAATCTTTATAGAAGTATAACTTTAACATTTCATTTCATTTTATTTTATTCGTGAAGATCTTGAAATTTCGACGTATTTTCGAGTACACGGTCGGCCAGCGCGAAAATTGAAAGCTGTCGTTGCTTTGTGAATAAAATACCGCGTTCCATATTCGTCGCGATGGCCATATAAATGCGTTATTTAATTTTCTCCCGTGGCAAAATGCTCGGCTCATGGCAATCGCGTCGCAAAACGGTGGCCAGCATTTTTGCCGGCTTTCCACCGGTGTTTTCTTCGAGCCATCTGCTTTCTAAGCGTGGATCTCTGTTCACCTGTGTACTGTGTGTGCCGCGAGTGAAATTCGAAATTTGATTAGATCGGCCGTGAACGGTTTCACTGTGTTAGTGGAACGATATTTTGAGGTTTCCCTTTCCTCGAGAGCGCGACTTTCGGCGCATAGCAATCTGTGCACGCGCGTCACGCTAATTAATAAACTGCGGATAGGTAAAGTTGGAACGCACGCTAACTAGATCCGCTAGATCTGCGTTGAAGATCAACGGAGGATACTTTCCTCAATTTTTAGAGCGATCGGATCGTTGATTCTCTCATTTGAAAATATCAATTAACTTGTTATCTCTCGCAAGATAAGAAATAAACCAATAAACCACGGGTTTCTTTAACTTGTAAATAACCGTGGGACTGTGAAAGTGTCCGCAGAGTTACGCTTTTAAAAGAATCTCTCAATTTCTTCCGCATGGAATTTCGCTAAATGAAAAAGTGAGAGAAACTGATATTAATTAAAATTCTTGCGATACGGATTCACTGACTTCTGCGGTCGTTAATTATAAAAATCCGGACGTGGATTTTTTAAATAAATGAGTGTTTTTTTTTTAATTTTGGAGGACTTAGGAATTCTCTCTGGAGATCATTTCCGTAGATAGAAATTGAAAAAGAGAAATCCCGTGAACGCGTTCTGTTTCGCTTGAACTTCAAAACACGTTCCCGTGGGAGGTCTTTCAATTGTGAGCACACACCAGTTGGATTTTAGATTGCGTAATTTATGTGATTGCCTATCAAAACGCCGCGAATCTGGAATCGCTTCGCGTAAATCGTTTCCAACGTAATTCCGTGGAAATGGATTTCACACGTGGTTCCCGTTGCTACGGTATCCTAAAACCTTTACCATCCTGCCATTAACTTTTACGTAAACTGACAAAACAAAATGCAGGCTTTCTTTCTTACACAATCGCTCGATTTTCCATCTGTTGCTCTTGCACGAGCGGGAGTGTTTTTATTAGCGCAAAAAGCCAATTATCGATTGATAGACAGTGCAAACTATTCTTCTATCGGATGGTGTCATAAGTTGGTACCGTTTGAGCAATTTGTTAGAAGCAGTTCACTTTTTAAGAGAATGTTCTTTCTGCTTATGTATGTATATAGTGTCATTGCGAAATTATTGTGAGTTTTTATAATACAATTTTATACATATATTTCTATTTTAAGAAATAGGAAAGCAATAATTACTGCAATCTTCGTTAATGAAAACATCTTCACACAGTTTAAAGACAGCATCTTCATGAAACGCACGAAAATCCTCAGTCTATTAATCGTCGCCCTCATGCTAGATTAATTTTCCTGCTTTCTAACAATGTGTTACAGACTTTTGGAAACTGTTAGAAACTCGATGAACTCGATTTACATATTCTCACGTAGATCTTCTTCACTTCAGTATATCTGTTATCCTCACCGGTATAAATATTCCCTGATATTCCACATTTCGCAAATATTGCAAAAACCGTGAAGGTTTGTAAAACAAAGTAACTGGGCACGAAAAAGGAAGCAACGATTTCGTGCGCCACACAGTTAAAAAGTGAAACTCTCGTTTCCAAACCGCGACTTCCATTCGCAGTCTAATTAATCAGACTTTTTATCGATGTTAGTATGTCGACAACGCTGAATCATATTGTTCCCGGCCATCGTGTCCCGCAGAAAAATTTCGCAAAAGATCCACAACAGAGAACGGAATCTGCTTTTGAATATGTGAGAGATGCAACATTCGCGAACGTGCAGAAAAATGTGCGTTCGCGGTGCGCAACGTTGGCGAGCGAGCGCGCGCTTTTGAAAGCGCGACCGAGACGAGTTTTCACTGTGGAAATTTCCCGCTCGTTAAAATCGAAAGTAAAGCGGCCACGTAAGACCCGCCGCGCCGCGGTGTTTCGACGTTTCCCTTGTTCTTCGCGTTTTTTTTCCATTCGCTCAGCGATTTTTTCGCCGCTCCTTTTCAGCACGATCCATCGCATCGCGGCGCACGCGTCCCTTGTCTATCGACGCGTCCGCTCTCCGAACCACGCGAACAATTAACTGCATGCGATATGCATGCGAGTCGGCGTGCATTCCGCCGATTTTCGCCCTGGGGGAAAGCGTCGACACGATTTCTTTGAATTATTGACAGATACGCCGGATGCCTCCTGCAAGAAACTCTTTACGACACGTTTATGGCTCTGACTACGAGAGTCGTGGAAAAATTACGCCACTTTTTACATACCGCTCGACTTCCGGAAAGCGCCACTCGAAAACCAGGCTTCGGTCTCGTTGTTTCTTGTTCGAGCGTCGTGTAGAGTGATTTAATACCGTGTAGACACTGCTATCTATAATTAGGAGAGCCATTTGTGTTCTACTACAGTGCTAAACTGTAAGCAATCATGTGTACTGAACATTTAGGTAATGATGCAAATTTTTTACATTTTCTTTGCAGGTAATATCAATCAAGCCGAACTTCCTCGCAGACTTCTGCACCCCGCAGAATCTCGCGACATGGCTACCCCTAGTAAAGGACACCCTGCTACCAGTTTTCCTGGCACTGTTCGACAAGATGTTCTGTCGATACGTGGCCAAAGTTTACTCGAAACAGGATCATGCTAGGAGACTGTCCCACGGTAAACCTAAATTTGTTGTATATTGTTTCTGCAACGATTGTTCAATAATTCGCGTGTAGCTGTCTCGAAAGTTGAGTCTCCGCAAAGAAAAAACCGCTTTTCGTATACCTCGCGAGAGTCCGGTAACACGATCGAAGAAACAAGATTCCGTGGTATTTCCACGACGATGGATGGCGTCGATTCGCGGATAAAAAATGCACAAGCTGACCCGGCGGCACGCGTGGGAACGGGTTATCGAGATGCATCAACGCGTAATCGCCGAGGAGAAATATCAGTTATGCGACAAGCCGCAGTCTCGCAATCCACTGTGTAACCACATACCGCTTTTACTCGTACGATTTAGTTTTTATCCTGATCCCCTGTCAATCCTAATGTACAACCCTTGCGATACATGCTGTACTATTATTCAAAGTATTAAGATTTTCCTTTCGTGACAATGATCCTATTGTTTCTACCACGAATCGTACGCTCATCCAGAGTGCAACGGTTCGTTCACAGCGAATTTTAGTTGCAACAAGTTGTGATTTTCCGGTGGCAATGCACCTCGAGTCTAATTTCCCCGCTGACCCGAATTACCCAGCTAATTTCCCCTTCACTCTTGCGATTTATTTTTTTCACTCCCTTAATGAGTCTACCATCTGTCTAACGAGTCATTAATCAAGATTTGCATAACGTTCGACTCTGTAAGGATGATTTATCGCGCCACGGCGCGGCGCAGCGATTCCGCGTGCTAATTAGAATTCGCCGGACCAATTTTCACGTGTTGTTATTCGTTTTTCGCGGCTATCAGTTACTTTTACAGAAAAATCATTGTCAAATTTGTTGTTTTACGAAAATTCCGTTTACAGTCCAGAAAACAAGAGTTGCGATTTTTTGCAGAAACCGGCCTCCCGAATCGCAGAGTCAATTTCGCTTTCGCTCTTACGACTCGTTTCTTTTCACGAAACAGGGCAGCATAGTAGAACGGTAATCTGGTCCGGTTTGATGGAATTTTTAATTTCACTGGCGAGATTTCATCGCGATTCCGGTTCGTCTGCCGCGTTTGCAAGCTGCTGAATTTTCGCAACATGTGCGGGCGCTTGCGGAGAGAAATTGTCGATTTCGCAAAAAATTTAGTGTTACCCTTCTTTTTACAGGTGGCATAGACGGCAAGTTTCGACATTTCGAGCAGGACGCCGAGTACAAGCTGCAGCTGAATCTAAACCAAGGCCTGAAGTTCCCCTTGACTAACGGAAGCCTCTACGGACGGTTGCACAACCATCAGAATAGAGGCGAGTACACCAGTCCCACCTCCCCATTCATTCCTCATCTAATCGTTTTTGTCTCGATGGAATGCACTGAAACGCATTCTAATTGAGGAAATCATTTTAGTCCTCGATGATCTGCCGTTATTAGACCCGTGAGCCACTTTATTATCGGTCGAGTCTCTACCTCGTCGTAACTCGATCCACAGTATTTTATTTTTTAACAGTCTCTCAACCATTTTATATTTTTTAAACAGGTATTTTATAGGAGGAATATCTTCTTTATATCGTCCACTTAAAAATCGTTCAATTTCTCTTACGATTTTCTGTTTCCTGTATTTATTTTATCATCGATCGAATTGATGGATCTGTCGTGGCAGAATTTGCAGAATTTATTTATAACAATTTCTTGAAAATCTTTTGTTCTTATTATTTTAACAGCTTCTTCTTCTATATTATATTTGTTTTACTGCAAGTAGAATTTAATGGTTTGTAGGTTTTTCAATTTTTTTGGGACGATTAACTCGAAGAAGAACGATTTTCCTTTTTATTTTCCTTTAAAAATAGTTTCCAACTTTGTAGCAGTTTTCTAGGGTCCAATTACCGTAATTATTTTCATTACGCGTCTCCATGATAGCTTTACGATCCGATCCTTCCAACAAATTACAGTTTTCCCCATCCCCATAATTTTCCAACTAAATTGCCAGGAATCTCGAGTTTTGGATTCGAGACTGTTCGGAACGAGTGATTTAATACATCGAGAAAGAAATCCTCTGTATAAAATGTATTCCTTCATGCATACTTACCTCTTGTGCAACAAAGCCGGAGCGATCGTTGAAACTGTTTATTAGCATAATGCCAGTGCATCCACCGCAAACATATTCCCCCCTGCAAATTCTACACAATTCCCCTCTAATTTTTCCCGAATGAGGGATATTTCATTCTGACTCTCCATCCCCGGTACTTTCCATTTTATACACGTTCGCCATTTAGAAACACTTACACCATTAATCCTGGCCCGATTCGCCAATCGATATTTGCAGAGGCGTGAATGCGCATCTCCATCGGACAATGTTGTTGCAACATCGTTCATCCCGGGGACTCGTAAACTTTAACGCCGACGCCATTTGTTTCGATAACTGTCGGCAGACACGTTACGATATTTTATTCGATCCGTGTCACCGTGGAAAACTGTTTTCTCATATTACCGATGCATTTTCGATTTTTATAAATAGATTTCCACTTCTGTCGCTGAAAATTAATTGCTACATTTTATTATTTATATAAAGTATTGAATATTTTTCTTAGAATATTTGAAAATTGGAGGGACTGGAGATTTAAATATTAAAAAATTTGAATATTGAAAAATTGGAGGCCTTTTAAGAGTGTCCGAATATTAGTGGGAGTCACTGTATGCAGATTGCAAGGAACGCAGTTGACGATGTTTATGGAAAGACGTTCGGAGGCGTTATCGGACGCGGAACCTTCCAGGATGTTATTTTCAAGGACACGACGTAATGGTCCCGTTCGAGGATACGGCGATACATACTGTGGAACGTGACCGGAGATATCGATTTTCCAGTTGAACGGTGGCCCATTATTTAAGACGTGTTCGAGTTCTCGAGGAAACTCCGTCGAGGATTATCGTCCTACGAAATTCCTCGGGCGTGTTAAAGCGGGTCGCGTGAGCCTTGCGATCAAAAATTCAGAGCGTGTTCGCCAATCGGGAGTAGCTCGGCCAGGGAACTATGCGATTTCATGTAAACAACATCGTGGATCACCCTGGAAACACTGTTATTACCGTGTCTTTGCTAGACGGCAATAAATCTACGAAATCACTCCACATTTCACGTAACAAAGTCACATCAATTCTTTTCTGTTATTATTTAAGTCTACCTTTTTAAGGAATGAGAAAAAGATATTGAAGATAAGCGAGCAAATTTATGTTGCAGAGATAAATGTTAAAGGTTACCGGCATAGGAATCAATTAAATCGATCCCCCGGTCCATTAAGTCAATTAACTCGCCGCTGGATGCCTCTTTCTAACCGAGACTCAATTTACAGGAAAGACTGGAACGATCACAATGGGCATCCAGCACTATCCACGAGCGCAGTCGATGAACGAGGACAGTAATTACGCCTCCCTACCGGCGGAGCTTTCTTCGTTCACCAGTTCAACGTTCGAGCCACGCCAGGATTTGAACACTATCGAACAATCGAAGAAGATAATCGCGAATGAACAATTGAACAAACGGCCGAGACCGACAGAGAGTTTTCAGGAGTTGACTGGTAATCGGTGGAAGATCGGTAGCACGGACGTTTTCGGACAGAAAATGGAGAACTTGGTCCAGTTGGATGAACCATGTCCGAAGAGGAAGTTCACGAAGAGTCTGGACGAGATTCGAGAGGAGCCGCCTAGGAGGCACGCGAGGAGTGTATTAGGATTGGAGAATTTGATTATGGGAGTGGATAATAATCTGCTGGAACAACCTCGGTATCCCAGGGTTGCTTTGAGGAGGAATCAGAGCTTCGACCATGCTAGATGCCAATCGTAAGCAAGAACTATGGATCTATTATGAACCCCTTGATATTTGCCGTAGTTGTTAAAAAATGTTAAAAATAATTATAGTAAATTGAACGATCGGAATAGAAAAAATTTTCTTGAAAGATAGTCGAAAGATTAACCCGAGGTATATACTAGAGCAAGTGTAGCCTAATTTTCTAATTGGTCACGCTTTCAGGTACCATCGACCATTTCTCGACTCGAGGACGTACGACTTGAAGAAGCTGGAACAGAAGAAGGAGCAGCAGAACATCCAAAGACAGGAGGTTGAAAATGAAGGTAACGGTTACGAGACTTCCGATGATGAGAGCTGCGACCTTGAAATCGGTGATTTTGATACTATGAGCTCCTGCAGAAGCAGAAGCAGGAGCTGCTGTTCCGTCACCACTGTGGCGAACGATGATTTCGAATATTTTCAACGTAAGGGAACGAAGGTATCATTACGTACACGTTTATATGTTGTTAATCATTACTGGACTGTGGATCTTCACACTGGTTCTCTTCTTCGGACATTACTTTAGAAAAATACTGAAGACAAACTATTACTAAAAATAAAGTGAATACTAACTTTAATTAATGCGTGAAGATCTACAGTCTATTCATTACGCACTTTAGGCAAATTTAGAAAATCGACAACCTCTTCATCATATAAATAATGCTTCGAAGTAACTAACGTAAATTAATGTACACGTGCTAATCAGACTGAACCAACAAAATAAATTTTTCCTCGCACCGTCCCTCAACGAAATCAATCCAAGAAGATCATCGAAATTCCTCAGATAGGCAAGTACTACCATCAAAGGTGTTAAACGCCTGTAATCCCCAAAGAGCAATCCCGATCCTCGAACCGCCTCGACCAAGGTTCAAGTTTAGCAGCTCTCTTGCTCATTCGTTCGCAGAAGTTTCGCTTCTGGTATCCTCGTCTCGCTCCTCTCCCCGAAGGCTACACCTACAACGCTTTTCGCACGTTCATCTCCCAGCAGCAACAGTACACCTAACAGCAGCAACAGCTCCGATCACCACAGCTCGACCGCGTATCTCAGCGGAAAGCATGAAGACCGTAGAAATCGCTCGGCACTTTATTGGCCTTTCTTGGGTTGTTTCGCAATAGCAGATCGTGAGAACGCGGTGTTTTGCAGGTGGAGCTGCTGCCCTCGAAGAGAACCGGCGGCGAGGTAAAGGTCAACATGCGATCTTTCACGCCGAGGATCATCGAGCATGGCACGGAGGAGGAGAGGAGGAACAAACCGCCGGACACCAAGCCTAGCATACAATCCTATCACCTCAAGCAGAAGAGGATCGGACCCGGTTTCTCCATGAACGACCTGGACAAGCTGTCGATCGACAGGAAACTGCCTGACCTATCCATCGACAGCCTGAAGAGCATCCTAACTAACTCTGGTGTCAGCTACCTGGACAATGGAGACCTCTGCAGACACGATATCGGAGGATCAGCGCCTGACTTCAAGAAGATCTTCGTCACCGAGTTCATTTGAATCATTGTAGAGGATTGCGCAGGTTCTTGAAGAATCTGGCGAGCATGATGAAGGATAGTATAGCTTGAGAGAATAGAACAGAGAGATATGCGTCCTGGATGGTCAGAGCTAACTTAGAACTGATAGAAACATTATTCTGAAGGGGATGCGTCCTGGATGATCAGAGCTAGCTAGTTAAAGCTATTAAAGGAACGATAATGGAGACTGTACAAAGTGTTCATATGCAATATAATAAGAAAGCTTCTGCTGTTCGGGTCTGTACAGAGTGCGACATAAACTCGTTAACTATTTGTTGTACAAAGAAAATTTTTCACATAGAAATTGTAGGCAATCGAAAAGAGTTTACGATGTACTATTTACTTTTTGATTATCTTCTTCTGTTATCAAGATATCGAGGTACCTTCGACTTCTCTGAATTCAAACTTCTCTGTACAGACGAACCGAACCAGATGCTGGTTATATAATTAAGAATTCTGTTTTTATACGACACGGTGAGCCTGTACAAAGTGTTCTTGTAAATGGAAGAAGCTTCGTTTTAGGAAAGTTAGGAAGAAATCGCAGTTCCTCGGATCTAGGGAATTATGTAACAGCCGCGCGGAAGTAGTCGGATTGGAAAGTCTGCGAACGCACCGGATCGGAGAAGTCATTAATTAAATCAATTGTCTGTTTCTGCGGTTTTTAATCGCCGCGATCGTTATCGCCTCGTGTCAATCCGATGAAAGCTGAGATCCAGCTGCTGCACTCTACTCGAACAATGCGGGGAACGTTTTTTCATTGTTCAGGTGCGAGATGGTCATTTTCACGCGGAACTTCTGATCTCGCGCGAGAAATTAGAATTGGAGAAGTGAATCGTGCTTGGTCGAGATGGACCAGGGTTTTAATAGAACAAGGTGTTACAAGAATGTATCTGACCGTAAATCAGTGGTGCAATAAGTTACGAGGTGCAGGATCAAAATCACAGCTGGGCTGAATTACAATCCGCGCGGATCAGACGAACACCAAACAGGAATGCGAGCGGTCGCGTGTAAAATATTTGTAAAATATACTCCCATTGTTTCCACGGTACCGTTCCGCTAGTTTTGTTACATAAGAAAATCTTTTGTAAGCGCTCGCGCTCCCCACCCCCTTCTTCGGTATTGTATGGAGATCGTTTTGTATATACCTTGTATATTTGTATGGTAATATTTAATTCGGCAAATACATGTGTACGTGGCAACGCGTGTTCTGATCCAAATCCAACAGAAATGATCCAGATCCAACCGAAATCAACCAAAATTGACTTAAAGTTTTCCTTTTCCTTTTCAGAATCATTCCAACCTTGAATCCCGAAGTCACAAAGGTCCCGTCAAAAATAACAGTCGTTAAGTATACTCAAAAAACTCTTTATTTCTTACTATTTATCCTCTTAACTTAAAATATCTTCATAAATAATCCTCGAACCGCAGACATCGTGCCAATACAGCTTTCAACGAACCACGCAACTGCAGCTGGTATCACCGAAACGAGAAAACTGCTTCATCAGCTTCCAGAAAAAGGAACTCAAAACCAAACAAGGTAAATGTCTTAAATGTTATGTTCAGATGTACTATACAAAAACTTCCGAAGGTCTACAAAATGACGTTCTAGATCAGAGGATTTTTCGGTGAACCGAAGCCACGTTCATAGGCGGTCGTAAAGTCTGCTTATTGGCTGACAGCCCGCAATTATTACGTATTAAGTGTACAGAGTATCGGTATTCGTTGTCCCCTCCCCCCCCCCCTCCCACCAAGGGCGGATATAGAGAGCGAGCCTCTTTCCCGAGTCGAGATTACGTGCACGCCCTCCGATAGGGCGCCCCCTTCCCCTCCCTTTCCCTAATCGTCGCTTAATTATCTAATTAAATTGTACACCGCGTTTTATTACGCTCGCGTTGACTAGCAATACACGGTTTGGCATCGTTAATCGTATCTCTAATTACACGCCAGTGGCGTAGAAACCTCCTCGACGTTGCCCCCCACCCCTGTGTGACAAAAACCAGGGGCCCCCTTTGCGCACGGACGCGCGCGCACAAAACGCAACGTTACGCAACAAGGAATGCGCTCGACAAAAACGGGAATCGTTGCAGTTAATGAACGCTGATAATTCCTCCAGATAAAATCGGCCGGTTTTTCTGCAAACGGGATAATCGACGACGATTTCGTGATCGGTGACCTCGACATAATCCTTCTCAAATTACTTTGTCATTACTTATTCAAATAGAATTTGACAAGGATTATTTCTGTCATCGATTCCTCGATTGTTTACAAAATATGTCCTTTTACTAACATTATCGTTGCTTATCTGCCTACGTAAAAATAGTTACAGCGCTCAAAAGGCATCATGGCAGTCGAAGATCTTGCCCCATTGCGATCCAATTGGATTTTCTGGATTATTCGTTTCGATAACGAACGTATCCGGTATTTTCGAGCGTTCGAGCTTAAATTACGGTGTTTCCACGCCACTGTAGGAAATAGGACTCTGTGCTTTGGTAGAAGATTGCAGGATCGAGATATGGTGCTCCCGATCGATGAGATCAGTGACTCGCGTAGACGAGATCGTTCCCGCGAAAGATTGCCTCGATCATCGACTTCCGGTTGAACTTTCCGCCCCTGGACTCGACGATCGCCACCAGTTGCTGATATCGTTTCCACGCGGTCGTCGAGGCTGCTTCCCCTTCCGGTGGGTTCTTAATCTTCTGATACACGTCCGTACTCCTGACCGCAGCTTCCGAAGTCTGACAGACGCTTTCCGTGTCTGGTATCATCTGAAATATCACACGAAACACTGTCAGAACACCGTCCGAAACCCGAGTCAATCGAAAATCATTCTCCATCATCGATCCATTGCGTCTTTTATGTTGATTGTAAAAGAATCGGTAAAATAATCGTTAAAGATTGTAAGATCGACAAAGAGGTCCCGACAAGAGTTCGAATATTCTATTTTAAAAAGTGCTCAACTCAGTCGAGCAAACCGCTTCGAAAACTCGATACTTTCATTTGCTAAACCCTTTATTCTCCGTTCGACAAAAAACTCTTGAGCCCTGTAGTCACGCATCGTTCGAGTCCAAACAGACGATTCGCAATCGTCAAAACGTATTTTACAATCGAGCTTCCACTGAAATTCACTCGGGAAAGATATTAATTACTGTCAAACATCGTCTGCCACGCGAATGCCTATTGTTCTAGACGAGGCAGGCTATTGTTCGTGATAAATTTCCAATAGAAAAATTCGGAGTGTGTTCTGTTGGCTTGAAAATTGAAGCATGTCGATCAAAAATATTTTTCTCTGTAATAGAAGATGAAAAAGGGCGAAGTTCTTCCGGCGCAAGGACTGGTTTCAAGGGCGCAATTAATGGCGGAACAAATCCCAATCAGCGTTCCTTATTTTTCCGTTTATCGTGAGTTAATTAGTAGCGATTCCGGTGCTGGGTCTCGGGCTGTCGTCGGGCCGACACACGCTGGAAAAGCCCGGGCTTTAATCACGGCCCTCGATCTCGAAACGTTTGCTCCGGTCGACCGATGTTTGTAGGACGCCGTGTATACACATGTAACACAAGCCTAAAGCCAGCCCCCTACCGAAATCAATACTCGGCATTACACTGTTACTAAGGATTCCCATCCCCCATCGCCAGATTCACCCCCGTGCCAACCGCGGCCAACTCGACGAGGTTCAATGGCCAAAATACAGGACTCCGTGCGTTGCCGGTACACTTACTCGAAAACTTCTCCTCCCGTTCGTTGTGTCCGTTATTCCCGTTTGTCGCTCAATCGTTTGGAAAATCTACTCCCTCCTCCAGTCTCCCTGCTTTCAAAAATCATCCCCTAAAAATCTGCCTATCCGCGAAATTCAAGCGCGACGCTCGAATCGTATAAATTCGACGTTTTTCGTTCTGTATCTTTGACTAAATTAGGATTCTTTTTCTTTTTCTTTTCATTTACATTGATGTACAATATTAATTCTTTTATGTTTTAACAATCTTTATTCGGTGAGAATATGTTCTTTTTTTGCAAAACCAATGTTCCTAAATTTTCTTTTTTTATAGGATGAGAAATTGCTCGAATTTTACAGGGGTCACAGCAAATGAGTTTTTGTAGTTTCCTCTGGAATTCATGTGGCATAAATTCGGTGCACTAAATTGTGACATGAAAGAGTAGAAAAAGGTACACTTTACGATATTTGCAGTAAAGTTTTTAGTATTCCTTTTATAGGTAAGAACGTTCTTCCCCGGGAATGGATATCGCGATACTAAATTTAAATCATACTATTCGTATGCTTCGATAATAAAAAAATGTTGCATTTATCTTTCACTTACACCATGTAGAAACTATATATATGTGTCGCACAGTGCCATAAAGCTTTAACAAAGATTAATAAAGTTTTTCCTGTATGGCGAGCCTCGTAAAACCCTTAACAACTGCCATGAGTCTTCATTTAAATCCCTTTTATGTAAATTAGGTTGAAAAATATCAATTTGTATAAATGTACGCCGACTGACGAACGGGGTGCAATAAACAAGTCAAACAGAAGTATAATACAATTTATAAAAGCGAAGCTTGAATCGAAATTAATTGTCATTGCCCCGAGTTTCGTTAAACTAACAATCTTAATACCTGGACTGACGTACGCTCTCCAACTATAATTTGCTTTAAATATCCTAATAATTTAACAAGCGTCTTATAAAATTGATTGCTCTGTTTGCAAATAGAGAGGATGCAAGGAGCAGTTGGATAAGCACGATTGTTCGTACAAGATGGCGCCACCGGCAGCAAACCGAAGATACCAACCCTCTAAAGGGGAAGTTTTCCAACAAGTAAGTAATTATTTGAAGGGAACGGGCGAACGTTGGGTGCTGGGAAGGGAATTGCATTTTACGAGGGTAGTTTCTAGATGGTTTCCACGTCCTTTGGAATCTCCTGTTTTACGCTGGAAATATTGGCCGAGTTTCTCTTCCCCCAACACAGCCGGGGGCCGGTGGAAGGGGAACAATAATTCTGACGAGCTCGTAATACAGGAATTGCTACTTTTATGGCTGGAAAAAAGTCTCGGTTACCGTCTTCTATTTCTGTTCGGGGAAGTTTAAGCACCGCCCCCCACGGTAAGTTTCCGCAGACTCGCCCCGGCCATTTTAACTTTTTCCACTTCCGCTCCCGAGCCACGATAAACATTTATCTTCTTCGGAAATTCGCGGACGTGCAGCCTTCAGATTGCCCCTCTCGCAGAGGAACTTCTATTCGAGAAGTTTCGAGACCCCGATGCAAATTTGTATTATGACTCGATCGACGTGCACCGAACCGTCAATAAAATATCCACCCCCGCTACAAATTTATTTCCTTTTAAATGCTACGAAGAATTTCAATTTTCATTCGTCATGGTGGAAATAAAGAAGGTGAATTAGCGTTTTAAACATGTACATGTACCAGAAACGAAACAGGATCCTCAATTAACTTACTACTGTTTCAATTACACCTCGAGTTCTCGTTTAAACGCTTCGAACACGGTGCCGCGGTACCTAGATCCAAGATTCTAGCTTCCGAGTTCAATTATTCTCCCGATAATCCGTTTTCATTAGAACTTGTTAGACGGCTCCTATACTTAAGCCGACTAACTCGTGTCAAGCTAGATACTTAATCTCCTTATCGCATGCTCGTCTACTACGGATTTATTAAAAATTTAACGGTCCGTGTTACGACTTCCGAATTCGGTTAAGCTATTCCAAACCTGCTCCCTGATTTACGAGTCAAACTTTGATTTTCCTTGTAATCACTAGAAATTGAAATTCAAAGCAAGAGATAATCTAAGAAAATATAAGAGTTGCATAAAAATTAAACATGGAGTAAGTTTCGATTGTTGCATTCGATTAGTTCGTTTCAAGTTTCGAGGTAACGTTTCGATGAATAAAATTTTCGCGGAAGATTTTAATATATACAGAGGGGTGAAACTCTGATTTTCAATTGTGGATCTTTGACTCAAGTTTCTTGGGAAGCCATTCCTCGATCTTACATGTATATACATACACCCCCGCAACGTTCTGATTAGCTCGGAGCCGAACTCCGGCCGCGTTTAATTCCTATTCGTCAAGTTATTCAGCCCGAAGCTTTTGATTAACGCTCTCCGAATTAAACTTTGAAACTCAATTACTGGCTCTGTCATGTTAAGCCTCGGGGCCTCGGCCCCGGTGGTACGCGATCGGAAGTCACGTTTGTTTTTCGCGTCCCGGCGAGCTTTTGATTAACCATCTGTGAATTCCACTTTAAAATCTAATTGCCATTCGTTAGCAGAACGCGCGCTGATTTTTTCGGCTTCCTCCCGCCCCTCCACAATCCTCCCACCCGCTCGGCGTTGTTCCGTTTCAATTGATCAATCGCCGCTCCACTGATTGAACTTGTTAATTACAATTCGGGGCGAGAGACTTGCGTGCACACAACACATAGGCAACATTTATCACTCGATTTCGAACTCTTTTGCGAACGTGTTCCAAACCGCCCGGAAAAGCAAGTCCGAATTTCGGTGATGGAATCTCTTGGACTTCGAATCACAATGTGCAATGAATTCGGAACAATTTTTTCTTGTTTACCAACGGCCAAACAAATCTCTCGGCACATTTTTAACTTCCTCAAAAAATGTAAGCTTAGGATTCAGCGTCTACGTTCATATTAACACATTGTTGACAAGTCACGAGTTAACTCGTGCTTGCGCTTGCATTATCAATTTCAATTTCTGAAGCCCAGGGCAAAATAGAGTATTTCCACACCTTTGTTCATTCGGTAATTGGTATACAGTTTATAAATAAAGTTTATTGAAGTTTATTTAGATTGTTTTACTCTTCCACGTTGAATTACGAAATAATAGCCGCTGACATGAGTTATTCTCTGTGTAAAATTGCCGGTCTCAACACAATGTGTTAATTTAGCTTTATACCACGATATATACTCCATTATTAATTGTGCAGTGTTATGCTAATGTATGCTAGATAAACCAAACATGGTTTACGGACAAATGTTCTCTTCAAGTAACTCGCGCCACAACTTCCCAATAAAATTAAACGACAAGAACCAACGACAGCCGAGTCACAGAGGCTTGCAAACTTGGAGGAAGCTCAAAGATCAGTCGGCGGGAAAGGTAAATCCCTGTGTAACATCGTCGGAAGATAGGATCATTGAACTCACCTCGTCGATCAGCAGCGTCCTTTTCTTCTTCTTCTTCTTCTTCCTCGTTCTCCCTTCCTCCGATCGTACCCCGGTCCTGATCTAATTAACCAACGGGTTAAGGTCGTTTCTCACGACGATGTAGAAGAAGAGGAAAGGTGGAAGAGAACGGACGACGACGACGACAGTGTGTATCGGTGGAAATCGGAGCTGGATCGATGGGACGCCGCGAAAGCGGATTCGGAGCACAGCACGGTCCAAGAGTAACTGAAGAAGGCCAACAAACGGCCGACCATCAGCTGGTTTCCCCGATTAACTCGGCACCCCCCCCCCTCTCTCTCTCTCTCTCTCCGTATGCCCGGGAACCCACATGTGTCGACCATATGGGGGGGAAAACGGTGGCGGTGGGCCCCCGACCGAAGGAGGGGACGCAGAGGGGGTGAGACAACCAGGGAACCAACCTCTTTCAGCTTTGCACCCTCGACAGTCTTCCCCGTGCCGAGGGCTCGCTTCCGGGCGCTGTGTTCGCGTGCCAACGATTTTTAAAACTCCCCGCACAGCCCTTCCTCGCAACAGGACCCCCACGCGATCATGCACCCCTCTGTAGGTGGTTGTCAAAGGGTTGATATTTTTTAGAAACCCTTTTCGCTGGCCTTGATACGTCGCATATTTGTCTTGGTGAAATGATTCAACTTATCGAATTGGATGGATTTTTTCGGTTCTGTCGGATAGATTTGTTTAGTTGAACGTATTCTGTGAAAATAGTACAGCATGTTTTATAGAGATTAAGGCAGTTTTGTTTTATGTACAGTTTCCGAGAAGCGCCGAACACTATGTACATATTTTCTTGCGAAGAAGCCAACCGGAACGAATTATCGAGACGCTCTTTGGTCACGTCCATTTATGGAATTTTACATGGGAAAGCTATCTGCTATCCCCAGACAATTTTGTGCGATGGTCTGTCCTGGAATGTTGTGGGAATAACATCAGACAACTCGATAAAGTATAGACTGATCTATAGTATAGAATTAACAATTCTACTAATTATATAAGAGAAGCTCGCAAGAACAAGATAGAAGTTTTCACTTACGCTGTCATACTCTCGCGAGCCATACGAATGGAGTATTAACAGAGATAAGAGGCTGAATATGTAAAGGGTTTCACGTGGATGTAATGATGCGAATTAACACGCAGGGGGATGGGCTTATGGAAATAGGATTATGTAGATTCGAGGTGAAGCGTTTGTTGGCCGACCGTTTAAAAGACAATATAATTTCCGTGTGCACCATGGTCTCGGCAACATCTCCCGCAAGCTGAAATTAATTCTTAGAGCCACCGTAGACACGCCCATACTATTTGCCTTTCCTATCTTCAATATTTCTCGTCACCTTTCCAGTCGCAGTCGTTGTCCACGTGTGTTTCAACTCGAGCAAGGAGAGTTTAATTAACACAGCGCCTTGAACTACTTACATAGCTGTTCGTTTGCTGAAAAATTAATTTTTCCAAAGATGAACATTTTGCATTTAACATATATTAATGAATTACGTGCATAACAGAAGTCAATACATGTTGCTCATTTGTTCCATTATTTTAAGACTTTGGTTTTCTTAAATTACAGTCTACAATTTATGAGAAAAAAGATGTTCGATCATCGATCTCTCGCGACTCAAAAACCCATATGCAATTTATCACTCCCGCTAACTTTCCAACCCGAGGCAGCTCGCCTTTAATTAAATGAATTAATAAATAAATCACCTTTCGGAAAGTAACGATACATTTCCGATGTCCGATTAATTGCGAGATAATAAAACTCATTAGTTGAAGAGTTGCAGGTTTCTCTGTGTTCGGTTAAAAGACCCCGAACATTCGAATTTCAGTTCCGGAACGGTCGCGGGGCGTGCAGAATATCGGCGACTTTAATTAAAGTGTCTGCGGAGCTCGTTGTCTCCGCATCTGCATTGTGGCCGCACGTGAATGCAGTTATGCAAGCGAGTTATCGACAAATCGACGTTAATTGCCATCTGGTTTAACCCAGTGTGACGAGAGACCGAGAAGAAACACTTTAAACGGGGCACCGGCAATCGTGCCGCACACGCGTTCGGTTTTCGAACGACGCGACGAGATTCCATGCTCGATCATTTTGAGATATTTATTATAGCTTGTTGAGGAAAAGTGGGAGACAATGGAGCGGAAGATGACGCTGGCATTCGATGTCGAAAGCGACAAGATTTCTAGGGATCTAACAAGATTTCGCGATTGTTACGCCGGGAAATCGACTCCGCAGATTTCTTCGCCTCGATCCTCGATTTTACTTTTTCTGGTATCAACTTCCAAGCCGCCAGGAAGTCCTGGAAATAATATCCTGGAGGAGAGACAAAAGGATCCTTGCTGGATCATCTCCACTTTGCTCGTTCGGTGAATCATGAACCAGACTGAAACGGTGAACATGTTCGTTTTTTAAAAGTAGGTATTTTAGCTCCGTTGTGATCGTTATCTTTTAATAATAACTGAAACAGAAATTGATTTCTTTTGTTAATAATTATGATTATTTGAAAAGAATGTGTCTCAAATTTGATCATAGAAATTTTACGAAAGTGTAAAATAATTTTTAGAACAGATTAATGTGCAGATGCTTCTGGAATGTACTTTCTGTAGGGAGAATGAAAATATCTGTGGCTTTAGGTAAACGAAGTAGAATTGATTCGAACGATTAGCGAGCAGGGTAGATGATCAAGGAAGAACCGGGCGCATTGTGCGTGGCAACAGCAGCCTTGTCCCTGTCCAAACTATTCCATGCCGTAATTCGAGCGATTCTATCTCTTGTCTGCATCGACGTGCCACAATTCTCGGACGTGGCAATTCAGCCAATTTACTCGATTCCTTCGACGTTCCACAATGGGTCGCCAGGAGACCCCATCGCGGCCTCGCTGGACGTTGGAATGCAGACAGTTCCAGCTCATGGGGCCTATTTTCTCTCGCTGCCGCTCTCTAATCTCACAGATAACATTCGGAAACCTCCAAACAATATACTCTTACCGACGTAATCTTACTGTTCTACGTCACAATTAACACTGGACCTGCCACTGCAGATCAAACGACCGATTTCAGTCATATTATTTCATTAGCTTGTTCGGAAAGTAATTTCGTTTTTCGTATAGAGATAAATAAAAATTCATTTCACCCGTTAATAGTCTTTTTACGTTGAAAACAACATAATGTTTTACACTTCACCCAGTTAATTTCTTTTTAAATACATAAACGCTGTCACAGGAAATTATTACGTATCCTCTATTACTCAAGTAATTATATCGTTATTAATAGGAAACGATTACATGAATTTTATTCTTCAAGTTTGCACTTTTTACAATAAAAATGGTGTGAATTCGAAATACAGTTGAAATGTCCATTTATCTCTCCCAAGTCGTCAGATTGCATTTAAGAAATGGACTTTCAGGATTATACGTCAGCATTTTGTGACAGAGCGAGATATCCGGATTTTTTCCCCGAGTCGCAGGCAGTTTTTAAAGCAGAAAAACGTCGGCAGCAACATTATTCGTCTATCGGCAAGGGACACCGCTAAGTCCATTTTTTATTGTTCACGGCCGAGCCAAAGAAAATGGAGGAAAAGTTGGACGGCATAAAAATGTTGGCGACAGAAACACCAGCGATGCGTACCCCGACAATAAAAGTCCTCTCGCGGCTGTAACTACAAAAGTGAAAAGTTTCGTGCAGCCGACAGATGGCTCCAACATGTGCAACGAGTTGCAAGGCATTCAATAAATAAAAAAAGAGAGAGAGAGAGAACATACTGTCGCGAAGTTCGACGTTGTGTTCTGTCGTGATAAAAACTGCGTATCGTTGCTCGCATACACGGAACTCTGTATCGCATGAATTTTTCAACGCTCGGGGCTCGCGTTGGTGTGCAGACTATATCAAACCATCTGGGTACGACAACAAAAACTTTATTAAATGTACTCTTGATATTCCCTTCTTCTGTCCCGGTGTTGAAAGCTCCACTTTATCAATGAAAATCCGATTGGAAAAATTAAAAACATTGCTTTAATGGAACAATGAAATGAAAGAAATTCTGAACGTCCCTTTTTAAGCCACAATATTGAAATATCGATTTTTCTCGAATGATTCGACGATGGCAGAGTATTGATCGGTCAGGTCAAAAATTGATTTCACTGGAAATCATCGATTCCCCCAGCTGCGTCTATTCTTTAATGGCCAATCGGCGCGTGCGGCATAAAGGCACACGACACCACTCTTCCAGCTGCCGGAAGTATACATCTGCCGGCTTTTACCGACCGTGGCCAAGTAGCATGGCCCACCTTTCCACTTCAGCGAATACGTTTCTGAATTACGTCGCGATTAAATCCTACTATCAATCGCTGTATGGAATCTTTACTTCACTTTGCTCCCTTAACAAGAAAACTTCCAACAAGCTATCAAAAACAAAGATTAATATTCTTGTAAAACAGTGGATTTTTATCAGGAATTTTCAAGTAGAAAATTTTGACGGATCTTCAAAGGAATTTTTATAGTAAAAAGAGGATTTGGAACGAGATAACGAGAGAAAGCTGATATTGAGTCAGAGGGAGGGGGTGGAAAGGGAACCTTCATTTCGGAAAATCAGAAACATCTGCCAGGAAACACTGATCCTTGATTAGGGACAGGCTCGTGCTGAACACCTTGTCTGCACAGTTGTCGAACCTTCGAACGATAGAAGGGAACTGAATTCGTGAACAAAGGGACAACGGCTCCTACTTAGAAAGCACAGTTTGTTGATAGACTCTGTCCACTACCTTTATCTACAAAAATTGTGATACGGTTGAACCCTGACAGGCCAGTACATTTTCACAAATCAATACATAATACACCAAACTTGTCCACCGATAACTTGTCCGTCCTGTTCTGTTATTTGTAGGCAAATTTTCCCGAAACTTTCTGACTTTTATTTCTCTAATGCGAAACACATAACCGAGAAACCTAAGATGTAGACAGATTTAAAACCCTTTCGAACGTACCTGCGAATTTATTTAGAAATACGTGATCAGGCTGAAAACGAAATCGAAGAGATCCTGAGCTCGATCGACTTCAATCGCCATCGGCGCGCTTCCGTTAGCTTCGCGAGGACCCTTCAACTTCAAGTTCAACGGAAACCAGTTTCTTTCAAGTTTTTCGGGCAGAATCACGATCGGTTCGAACGATACATGCATTTAGAGGTTGCACAGGAATCAATCTTCGGACCACGAATCGATAAGAACGGATTCGACAGAAAAATCGACAATCGCCACGTTTGATTCATTCGCCGATTCAGCTTCGAACAGCTGCTCAAAAACAAGACCATCGCGCAGCTTCCGGGCTTGCAATAATTGCAGAATAACTTCTGCACAGGGCTGCAGAATTCCATCATGCATCCTTCTTTTGCTCCCTTTCAGAATCCTGCTTCAACTTCTCGCTGAGAGACACTCGCGAACTGCATACTGATCAACTTTTCCTGCTTCACCCTGTCCGGGAATCGTTCGGCTGTTGATTCCAACTTTGTTGCCAGTTCGAATGGATGCTGGCGGTTCAATGGCGAACGCTCGAGATTGATACTTCAGTTTCGGTAGGGGAATAATTTACTCGGCTCCCAAGCTGCCTGGACTTTTTCGACAGGAAGTTCTCGGAGAAGTTCTCTGTTGCCGTCTTTTCCGGAAAATGGAGCGATGCGAAAACTTCGACGGAAACTTTCTTTTCCCCGGGAATAAAACTGCGGGCGGAGCAGACCCGTTATTATGAAGTACGGCTGGGCTTGTTTCGAGCCCGAGTTGCGATTTTAACACAAGAATTTGTGTGGTTTTATCCTACTTTTATATTCAGGCTAGATTTTATTGTACTTTTTTGTCTTTATAAAGTAATGAAATTTAGTACAATTCCTGAATTGATGTAAAGTTTCCTTCCAAAACATTCGATCGAACTCCAGGAACGCCTCGAGAACTCGTCCACGCGTCACTATGAAAGGCAGATTTCTCGCACCAGCCACGGTGACCCTGTGGAACACCATAGGAATTTCGGTCGCAGGAATATTCATGTCTCGATTTTTCCGATCGGCCAGGCCCACGGAATTCGGTCGCGCGTGGAACGATCCTGCTCAACCCTTTTTTCGTATTCTCACCCCCGCAGCTGACGAGCATCGGGATACCACCTGACGGTTTCAGGAACAGCTGTTCCCTTCCCGTTCCCCGTACAGGGGCCCGAACAGAGTACAGGGGCCAGCAACGGTGCTGCCTCCGAAAAAATCGAAACGATTTCGGGGCCACGGTAAAAAAGCTACTGTCGAGCGTCCCGAAACACCCGGCAGGATGTTCCGGGGATGATTAGAGATCGGATCTTGAAGGATCGAGGAAGATCTTCGGGAGTAACGACCGGATTAACGCAGTCGCTGACCAAAAATTCGATGAAATCAGTGATTTACAAAAAGAATTCCGAAGAATCTTGAGCACCTGAATATCAGGTCTCACCAAGTGGGGTGTAACTAATAGACTGTGGATTTTTGTGCGAAATAAAAATTGTCTGTATCAAGTACAAGGCACAGGAACTACATTTTTTCAAAAACATGAGAAACGAAGCAACTGGCTCGCTACCGCACACCATAAAGAATACCACGATCCCGATAGAATCCTGCAGACGCCGCAAGGATCTCCATACCGTCGTCCTTCATCCCTAGAAGACTGCACCGTGCGTAGATCCTTCGGAAATCGCGATCGATCGATCCATCCGTCGCGAGAGGAACGCGGACAGGCAGATTAGCAACGAGCGGTGACCTACCGACAAAGTGATCGCTAATTACGCGTGCTCTCGGTGATCGGGATAGATCGTCGTTGACGATCGTCGGTGCCGGCGTGTTTAACGAAAGCGCATAGATTCCCTTAGTAACAGCAGCCTCGACTTATTTTCGCCGGGCGAACGTCGAAGACAACAAAAGTACCTCGACGGAGCAGATGCATGGCATGTGCTACGAGCCGACACCAGATGCCCCATTGGCGTAGAGATCCCCGAACCAGCCGATAAAGCTGCCCATGGGATCCCATTCGAACTGGTCGCGTGCCGCATAGACCATACAAGATCCCATAGTGGTCGCCTTTTCGAGATCCTAGCCCCTAGATCCCGATAGATCCCGCGTAGGAGACGCTGGGCCAACCTGGACGCAGCTGACGAGGACAAATAATCGTGGAACGTGATTCCTCCAACGACCATAAGCACGTGAAACCTCATGGAGCCGGGGAATGGAGGCTGATGACCGCTTTTGCTCTTTGTGGAAAAGTTGAGGATTTTGGAGAGTGGGAACTGAATTGATTGTATTAATCAATTAAGATCACAATTCTCTTACCTGAATTTGAAGAACAGCTGTATAGCTGAATGAAGCAGTCTTCGTTCATTGTTCTTGATCCTGATTTTTGATGAATTATTCAAATACTAAACAATTATTCTAATACTAAACACTTAGAAGAATAAATAGGAATAATATATATATACATATGAAAGGGCGGATTAATACGTACAGAAGTAAATTAACTTATCGCTCCTTTATTTACTGGTCAATGTTATCTACGACGATTTATTGTAAAAGTAACAATAGTCGTGTATAAGTTAAAACGATATATCATACATATGTACAAGGGACGATTCGATCCTGAACGACCCCGGTCGACGTCCGTCGATCGTTTAGAAACGATTCCCGAATAAGATCGAGAATCCCGATTGATGGATCGCGAACGTCGTTAGCCGCGGGATCGATTGTCTTTTACCGAAAAGAAGAATGAATTTGTTTTTCACTTTGATTAGACGGCGAGTGATTCGCGATCGAGGTCGGTCGTCGATCCCAGAGCCACTCGCGGCGATCTATATCCTCCCGCTACACTTTTTTTTTCTCGATCGATCCAATGTCGACATCGAACACCGCTCGTATACCAGGAACGATCTTTCTCTCTCCTATCTAGATCTACCGATTCGATTATCTTCGTACGCCTAATTAACCGATGAACTCTCTCGTTACGCGCAGTCGATCGCTAAAATAGTCCTTTTCGTCCGGCGACACTGGATCCAGATTTTTTTCGTATACGATTCGCCAGCCGATCGATCGATTCTTGCGCCACGTTAAGCAATTTATTCGATCGTTCGAACAAACGTTAATTTACAATTAAATATTCCACCGGGAAATCATTTTCGCAGAACACTGAGCAATCTCGAATCATCTAATACTCTGACTCCAAAATTTATAATCTACAAAATCAACAATTAATATTAATGGCAGATTTTTTCGTTGAAAAATGAGAGGGAAATTAGCAACAGACTTGCAACTCGAGCAATACTCAGTTTCGACGAAATTAGGGCTAACGCGAGGGTAGAAAATGTAATTTCCGCGAAAGCATAACGAGGCGCAAGATTCGGGCAATTAAATGCATAATTTTCAGCTTCCGTCTCTCACGCACTTATGATAAAATAATCTACGAATCTCTCCTAGGAGTGTCTTTAATTCTGATTTGAGCTCCCTGCGTTTCAACCCCCCTTTGCCGAACGGTGAACACTTTTTCCAAAATCTCCCAAGGCATCTAAAATAATCCTACAACCCCAAATACTGTTTTCCAAAAAAAGTAAGTACTTAATCCAAAGGGTTGAAACGCTGGGAAAATTCTGCCTCCTTCAGGGGATGAAAAATTACAATTTTACAAAGTTTCAGAGTGCATACTTTCAGAGAACGACGCAGAGAAAAAATACAATTTCCATTCGATTAAAAAAGAAGATTTTTCTTCTGAGATCGTGTTCTCTGAATGTTTTGCTCATCTTTTTCTATTACAAATTTTACATCCGCGATCTACGACCCTCGTGGAATTAATTTAGCCAGGTGGTGGAACTCACCCCCTCATCGTTCATATCGATCCAGCGTATGAACCATTCGCATTGACATTCGTTCCCCGAATCTAAACGTCCAATGGATCGAGAGCGAGTTCGCGAGAGTCGATCCACGCAAGATCCCTTAAGCCTATCGCGAGTAAGTGTAAAAAATAAATAATGGATAATAAAAAACGATAATGCTAATTAGTTCTCAGCGACGACGATTATTGATAGCACTCTAACGACGATACATAAGAATGGACATTAAAAGAAACGAGAGAAGAGGGATGAATAGGGGGGTGAACAAATGAATCGCGCTACCGAGAGAACAAAGAAGAAGACGGCTCGCTTTGTTTGGGGAAACAAAACGATGGAAACGGGGTGGGGGTTGATTCGGTGGACTGAAACGGAAATCGTCCGAGTCTGATCCGCCATTGGAAGTTAAGTTCGTCCTCCATTTAATGCTCGTCCCACCATAGGGACCCTGAATCCGTAAATTCGGCGAGACTAGTGAAGAAGGTTGCCGGTCACAGTCTTCCAGAAAACCTCCACGGAGAAGTTTCAAATCTGACGGGAAAAGTTTCTTCACACATACATACACAGTCTTACGGTTCCTACGCGTGAAAGCGGCGTCGTTTTCTTTACAAACACACGGTGAATGCATTTCGTAATCTGAATGAGAAGAGATTCCTCTTTTACCGCGAGCGGGGAACACTCGGCTAGCTCACAGGGACGATCATGCTACCAGCATGATTCAACGGCTCCTACGGCCCCGACGACTATGGAACACCGGGCTCGCAAACGAGTCATTGAGATTCATGATCTTCCCCCGAATCGCTCGCTAGACGTTCTCTCTTCAATTGCTTCCTTATCGAGGTGAAGTTCAACATAGTACTATTTCGGTCGAGGATGTGCTGAAATCGATTTTCTTGGAATTTTTCAATTTGTCAGCGAGGAAGTAGAAAATCTTTCGAGATCAACTGGAGGTGATACAGGGATGCTTTGATCGTCAAAAGACACTTCCTATTCCAATGTCTACGAGAGCACTGGGGTCGTAAAAAATGAAAAACCCCAAAAAATCGGAAAAATGAAGATTTCTCGAAAATACGAAAACATGCTATTCTACTATTTAGTTTCCTCAGTTTATTCTTCACAGGCAGTGTCGTCAATTTTTTCAGATTTTTTGTTGTTTCATTGTGAAAAACAATAAAAACCGAATTTTTGTCGACGTTTCTGCTGCGAGGAGGGGTATTCCTATTGCAATTTATCAGAGCACACACTAAATCGTCCGAAAAATCGCGAGCCCGCGATGATCCTACACCTCAAGCGATCCTGCAAATCTGTTCACCGGTTCCCAAAATGAATTATGCAATCCTATCTCGAAGCCACAGTAACAGGTGGCAAAGTAGCCAAGACCAGACGTCTTCGGTCCCCCATCCAGAAATGATCGACCCAACCAATGGGTCGAAAGTTACCCCGCCAAGGAGGTTAGTTAAAAAACTACCAATGCGATCAGAGATCGATGAAGTTTACGCAGTATACTGAGCGAAAGCTCGTCCCCTTTGCATCTCCAGATGGTCCTTCATAGCTAGGACCGTGGGATGATGCAGTGGCAGACCTTCATCCTCAACGAGGTATCTAAGAGCTTCGGATGCACAAGCGTCCCATCCAGCTCCCCAGGACACTGGGACTTGTTCCTGAAGGCTCCTGGAGTCCTTCAAATCCTCTAAATCCTCGTCCATCCTGAGACGATGATCCAGATATTCGTACGACCCCCTGAAGTCTTGCTTGTCCCGGGAACTCGAAGAGCACGGCCATTTTTCTGGTAGCTCGTCGTGGTAGGACATCTCCTGGACATCTTGATCTTCCAGACAGTCGTGCTCTAGGTAGCTAGACTCCAGATCCTTCCTGTCGCAAAGACTTCTGGATAGTCGAAAGGAAGAAGTCTGCTTTTGATGAGACTGTTTCAATTCAGCTGCCAACGAGGCAGCTAACTGATGCAGCAGCCTGGTGTTCTCTTGTTCATCTTCCTCGTCCTCCAGCTCGTCCAGCTCCACGCCCTCGTCCTCGGATGAGGACAACAGGTCCTCGTTCTCATCGTCCACGCCCAACAACGTCAGCAACCTCTCCGCCGCATCTGCGCAGAGCAATTTTTGTATGCCGATTGTGTCTGATAACTGTACAACTGCTTAATTGCTATCGAGCCGTGTCTTTCGCTTCGAGACGATTTAATGGATCGAATGGATTCCTCGGTGCAAGCTGTCGATCGATTATCACTGGCATCGATCGACTGTCCTGCTCAGGGGATTATCAATTCGAGTAATCGATTTTCGTGGAATTTCTGTGCGAGCTCTGACGGATTGATTTTGGGTAGTCTTGTTGTGCATTGAAAATAGGTGACCATGTTCCGAGATTTTTTTTTGTAGTTCGAGTGGATGTTTATGAAGATGAGGAGAAGGAATGTGTGAAAGTGCTTCTTTTCGTTCTTTAGAGTACAGCATTTACACCTGCCTGTCAGGGTTAATAATTTGACAGGATCTTGATGAAGGACGCATTACTTTTAATTGTATGACTGTCTCTTCTTGATCGGGGAGGGCTATTTTTTTTAATGGTTTATTTGAGAACGAGGAAAAGATGAAGTCTCTGATAGGATCTTAATGAGTCAAGCAAAATTTTTAATCGTACGATTGTCTTTCGTGATGGTTAATCAAATATTAAAAGTAGTTTAAACAGAAAAATAGTTTAAAAAATGTATCTCATGTTCCCAAAAATTTGAAACTCTTCGCAAAAGGCCTAGCCGATATAGATAGTCAAAACTGCCTTTAGAGGTTTTTCAATGACTATCGAACCATTCGGAAGCTGACCAAGAAAAACAGCTCTGGGTAAAATTTCAGCCTCTCAGCTTTCCCGCGAGGGTATGTACAGGGTAAATTAGATTTTGAGCTTTTCCGTGCATTTGCCGGTCTCTGATGCGTTTTAAAATTCTAAAAAAATGTGACATATTTTGGATTTTGGATATTTACTCCAAGGTCAGTTTTGACCATCTTAATCGGCTAGGCTCTTTGCCACATCAGTACCATCGCTGTCAAATTTCAACAGAGCGCGGTAAAGTGTTGCAATTCGAGCGGCCGGGTTCTATCAGGTCCAGCAGAGCCTCTCTGGCGAGCGTGGCGTAATTTGTTAAATAAAACGCCATAAATTGGCTCCGGGTGTCACAAAGGGTCGCCATTAATCTCCGACGAGGAGGTTCCTCGTTCCAGATACGATTCGCACAGAAAACCAGTCGACTTTTGCGCGAACGAAACGGCACACAATCGCGTAATGAATATCTGCTTGTTGGACGACAAGATGAACAACAAGAGAGAGAGAGAGAGAGAGAGAGAGAGAGAGAGAGAGAGAGAGAGAGAGGGTGAGAGACACAGTGTTGAAGAAGGAACCAGATCGCGTGAAAAGTCGACGAACCCGATTCCACGTGTGTCCTCGCGACACAGGCAACGTGCTCTCGCGATCAAGCGAGAATCAAAAAAGACCGGAATTCAGTTTCGACTCGGTGGCCCGGTTTCAAGCTCTATCCTGTGGGAATCCCTGGCCGGCAGCCTCCCATGGGAACTACCTGTCGCTACCCACCCCATCATCCGTCCTGCGAATCATCGAATTTCGCACGAGCCTCTCTTTCTGTGGCTCGGCCGCCGTCTGTCGGTGGATACGCACACTTTCCTCCCCTATGAGAAACAGGGGAGAACGGGTCGTGGCAGGTACGGCCAGTAGCTTACCTGTTCCTGGGAACCGCGAGGATTATGGCAACGCAGGGGGTGTTCAATTAAACGACACTTTGTCGATCGATGCGCGAGATCCAGTCAAACCCTTAGATTATGACACTTTTGGGAATTTTTTGGAAAGGAACTGGTGGAGATTAATCGATTTCGTATTTTACGGATGTATCGTGCAATCTTTCAGGCACATCAACATAATTTTTTCATGCAAAAATATTGATCCTTCTCGAAGTTACAGAGATAAATTATTTACTGTTCGTGAATGGTCGCTAACGATCCGGGGGATGTTTCACATGTCCGAAAGTTTGAAGAAACCTTAGGGTCGAAACTCCCTCGGACGAACATCCGTAAAACTGTGAGAACTGGAACACGCAGGATGAGAGTTGCCGAAGTTTGCCTGGGAACGTCGTAGATAATATCTGGGATGTTCAATTAAATGATTCTTTATGGAGTAATATTTTAGGAATCGATGGGAACATCGGAGGAAATTTGTAGCGACTGTGTAGATTGAAGGGAGGGCTGACTCCAGAAAATTAAGTCTTCTTGGGGCTGGGAGAATGCTTAACGGTCGTCGAGCTGGGCTACTTTGCTCATACCTGTTCGTGGGAACATGATGGATATCCTCTGCCACGAAAGAGTTCACAATTTATCCTTGGACATTCGTAAAAATGATCCGTGAATACATCAATGTCCAAACAATGAGTTAATCAATTAATTAACGCTTAACGCAAATTCAATCGAACGAAATCAAAGAAGTTAATTTTGTGGTTCCCAGAAGCCCCAGCCGAGCTCGTGGGATCTAAAACCAAGAAGTCCCATCAATTGAAGATACGTCAGTCTTTCATACTTGGCTCGACAGTTATTGGAACGGAGTGGAGCAGAGAGTTGGACCGAAATTGACTAGAACCGTAGAAACAGAAGGGAAGGGAATCTCCGGCGAAGTTTCAGCAAGCTCGAAGCCATTATTTTTTGGTGGGAGAGCAGGGGGCGAGGGGAGATTGAACGTGGAAGAGACTGCTCTTGTTATGAATTATGTAACGACGCGCCGCTGTTGGGCTTGGATAGTAGTTGGGAAACAGAATTTGCGTTCGCTTATGGAAATGCTGTTTGTGTGGATGTATATGTAGTATTTACCTGGCCGATGAAGGATACAGCGTTTGATAAATGCCGAGATGAAGGAGGTATCTTCGGGGAAGTTGAATCATGCATTTGTGAGAGGAAATATTGTTTGTACCGCTTCGAATATTATGGCAGTCTCTCTTCGAAATGCCACGAACAAATCACTCGAATAACATTAAAATGTCTTTTCAATATTTTAGAGTATGAAACCTGAAGTGTTGAAGGATATTCAATTTAGACGGAGTACGAACCTTTTATATTGTAAATAAATTTCTTGTGGAAAATTAAAATGCTCTTAGAATCGCGCGGAGACTCGGATTGAAAGTTGTATTTCACATTGGAGAACGTAACGAGGGTAGTTCAATTTCACTATGAAAGGGGCAAACGAGTCTCGATTATGATCTCCGGTTGGCCAAAATTCCACCAGGAAACCGTCGAATGCCACGGTATGCTGGGACCAGACGATTTTTTCACGATAGCCCATTTTTTCAGAGGCTTTATACATTAGGCGCCCCCTTTTTTTTCTTTATCCCGTCGACACCAGAGGAGAGTCGGGACTAGTCCGAAACGAGTTCATTGTTTTTCTTCCCTCCCTGTAGGACAACCCCCTAGGACGTGGACGCCGGACGTTCCCACAGGGATACCCAGATTTAAATGTCTCCTTTTCTATGGCCTCCGAGACGGGATTGGGTTAGGTTAGTCAACGATTTAAAGGGCTTGGAGGGTGTCCCAGTGCTTCGTCCCACGGCCACCGTCCGGAAACGATCTCACAGTCCACCTTGAACCCTCGAACATCCCTTTTCGACTGTAAGAACCAGACGTCGATTCGATACATTAACACCTTGCTTCGCTAACTAGCAAAAAGTCTCAGGAATTCGATTAGCGACAAAAAAGTGGAGAGGTAAAAATTCTGGTCACTGTTCTTCCAACCCCCTCGCATTTTGTGAACTTCGATCATATTTGGCAGGTTATAAAATATGCTCGTAAACTGCTCAACTAATTTGAAAACGTATCGCTTTCAAGCGAATTAATCGCGTCGACGATTTAACTCCGGAAATCTCGAATAGAGTTCCCAATTAAATTCGCTGCCAAGTTCTCCGAATGATCTCGACATTTCTTTCCAATTTGTTTCTTCGTACACTTATCTTGCTCCAGTGCATTACACCTGTCTCGTTCATCGTTCTTTATCTCGCGCCATACTTCTTTCTGATTCCTCCATTTCTCTTTTGTCTACATCCTGCTCCTTTAGCGTCGGGACACTTGTTTCACATACTTGAACGTCCTCGCAGTTCCACCGCTACATAATCAACAGTGAAACTAATCGGTGAACATCGTTCCGAACATTCTACAAAAATTCTGCTACAATTTCCAGCCATTAATTATTGATTTTTGAGAGACGAGAATATTTTGCGATCAAGGGATGGGATAACGTTGGCTCGATCTATTTTTGTTCGACAGCCATCATCGCGAACAACCTTCCGGCCGGGCGTTCTCGTCATAAAACTTATTTATACACAACTCACGGGACTGCCAAGTTGTTTCTGAACTTCATTCCCGTCGTCTAAATAACAATGATGGAACCGTATGTGCGTTTGCCGCACACGGAAAAGGCTTGCTTAAACGCGGTCCTTTGTCCGCAGAAACACGGATAATCGAGTTTCACGTGGAATATGGGAAATTCGGTTGCTTTCAGGCTAACAGGCTGTCTCTCTCTCTCTCTCTCTCCCGCCTCTCGTGTTTACCTGCTCTGCCCTAGGATGCGCAGAAATCCCAGGAAACTTTTCTTTTCACAAGGGTGGCTCTTCGCCCTTTTTTCATCCCCTTGCTACCCTCTTTCCTTCTCTTGAATCTCCTGGGAATCGCGACGATCGCCCCTTTAAATGGGAACGACCTAATTTCCCATGCACGATGAGACTTTTGAATCATGGGACTGGCCCTTTTGATAGTGTTGATTTTTTTAAATCTGCTTAAAGCGAGGTGGAAATTGGTTACTCGTGAATTATACATTTTTTCACAATGTTTAAAGATTCAGAGACATTTACAAATACGAAAAATTGACCACAAACGATTTTGTCTCGGGACAATTGGAAACTATGTCTTCCTTCTTCCATATCGGAGAACATACCGAGCAAAGAGTAACGTAATTCGCGAGATGCGTCCTGCCTAACTCGGGAGAATGGAAGATGTGCCAGCGAACAGTTCCGTCGCAAGCAGAAGTTTCATTTCAGTTTCTTGCTTCGATAAAGGGCGAATTAGGCGGGAAGTTTGCCGAGTTCTATTAACTCGGCGATGTCAGAGATGAAGTTAAATCCTCTCTCTCTCTCTCTCTCCTTGGATTCTCTTGACTTCCATCAAGTTACCACCGAGAACATACTTTCCTCTCTCCTCGATTCTCTTCGTTAAAACAACCTTCAACTCTCAAACGCTCTCTTCTTTCTTTCCGTTAAGAGAAAAAGAGGAGAAACGAAATCACGAGCCATCGAATCGACGTTGGATCGCGTTAATTTTTTCTCGGCTACAAACTTTCGTGTCGGGTGTCCAAACATAATTACGAAACCGGGTGGGGATCGTCGGTTAACAAACCTAATAAATAAAGCTTTAACTCGATCACCGGCTCGTTAAGAACGCCGATCACAGAATGGAATCGAGAACCGAGACGACCAATAACGAGGCTGCTCTCTCGATCTCTCGAGGTCCGCGGCATTCATTAAAATTTTGTGGGTCGTTACCATTAATCACGGCCACGGGGAAAATAACTTTCCGCTTTCGGGCTGAGCCGGGCCGAAAGGCCGGCCTCTTTTTTGAAATATGAATTTTATATGATAATAGAGGAGCACCGAGTCTGACAATCGCAGGAATTTCAATCTTCCGCAGAAAATTGCGTTTCCCCGGAATGACAGAAAAAGAAGAACGGCATGTCGATTTACGATCTATAAATTTCTTTTCGAGGCAAACATCCCCCCACCCCCTTCGACCCTGTTTCTACCCCTACGGAAGATACTCTCGCAGAGTCTCGATCGATTCGTCGATTCTCGTGAAGATGTTCCCCGCAGGATTTATTCCGGGCGACTTTTATGTAATCTTACGATCAATCCCCGCATACAGACACTCCTGTGAGACGCGTAAGAAGCTTCTGCGTCAGCTCTGCCTCCTTATGGATGCTGAGGAATAACATTTTACGAGGGTATTTCCTCCGGCTAACGTTACTGAAATATCAATGCTGTATTTCCTACGTGAATTTTCTATTTAAATGGCTCTTCGATGATCCCGAGCCTTTTGTACAATCTATTTAATCGCCTATTCGAGTTGAATTATATGTTTTTAGCAAAAGGACAATACTGCAGTCTTGTGTTCAATATTACAAAAAATATTTGTAACCCCTATGTTAATAATCAAAATTTTCTATAAGAGTTCATTTGTATGCGTGAAATTAATCTGTGATCAACCAAGAGCATCAAAATCTGCAATAATTTTGTTATGAGCCAATAAAAATATAAAAGATGTTTCAAACAGAAATTGAAAGTGGTTGCTCGGATGCCCACATGAACATAAAGGTTAAACGATTTCCAAAAATACATTAGGGAATCCTGTACGATCTCCACGGGGTGGTCGTAATAATTATCAATCAACCAGGCCCCGATCCAATTAAAAGCGACTCGAGGCGAGAATACAAAAATCCTGAAAAATAAAAAGAGTTCTCGATGGGGTGCGTGATCTGTTGCGTTTCACGGGACTCGAGTAGAGGGGTATTGTATGGGGTTCCATGGTGCCTCGTGGATTTGTAGATCGTGTGGGCTCGCGTGACCGAAAGCTTGCCGTCGCCCGGGGTGGGAACTCTTGACAGGAAAAGAGAGAGAGAGAGGAGAGCATGAGAAGATGAAGAAGGACCGGGTAATTAGGAGCGATTACGGTACGCGTTCGAGCGGACACCGTGGGATCATGGAAAGGGGTATACTCGAGCTCGTTGATTATAAAGTGGTAAAACCGAGAGGGTATACTTTGTCGTGAAGTCATCGGCCGAACCCGAAGGACGTAATTACATGAATCCCCGACGATCTCGCCTGACAGACGGGACACACTTGCGGAATCCGCCCCGAGAAATTGCTTCGTTTTCTTCCTCTTTCTTTCTCTCTTTACACTCTTCGATCCATCCCCCTTTCACGCGGTTAGGAGGAAAGATCATTCGAAAGATCATTGACTCTGAGAACGCGGAAGCTGTTTTTTCCATTGCAACCCTCGTTTATCTGTATAACCCTTCACGGATCATTTCTGTGCATCGTGCAGTCTCCAATAATTCTTTCAGAACTTATCGATGATTTATTCATCCATTATTGATGAAAGATTTATCTGGAATTAACCCGACACCCTAAGCGACGATCTAATTAACAGGTAAATAAAAGGTGTAGAACGGGTGCGAAACAAGAGGGTAGTTAGCGTGGAATGGGATCCGGGGGTGGCACGAGTTCATGGCTGACTTTACGAGCGCCTCGAAGATAACGGTCGCTCGTGGAAAGAATGGGAAACTTGCGACATTCGAGGGCAATTGCCGGTGGAATCGTCCCCGAGAATTGTACGAGGTAGTTGCGAGATAATTACCGTGAACCCTCGGGGGAGTGTTTCTGCGATAAAGATATTTATAAGGAGATTGTCCCTTTCGGACGGGGAGCTTTGCATCAGCGTCGGGTTGGTACTGTCTGAACGAATGATGATAGAATTGGAGATTGTACGTTGTGGTACGTTCACAATTTACTTTATCATTTATCATCAGTTTCTGTGATTCTATTTCCCGTTCAGTTTAATTTTTTCTTGAACAGGTGAGTGGAATTAAATTCCTAATTTTATCATAGACGGTAAAAAATGTTCCAAACTGAAATTTAAGAAGACTCTGACTTATTTGGAAAGTAATTTTCGTTGGCCGGAGACAAAAAGTATAAAAAATGTCCTCTCCGTTTTCCGATCCGATTTTCCAAGGACCACAGCGCTTTTTAATGAACTCTAAAGCAAAGTTCTGTCCCACCCTCAATTATCCGCACTCTCTGCACCTCGTTTTAAACGATAGCGAGGCGATGGGGGTTCCTCGGAAGCATCAGCTTCGTCGGAAGGGTGAAAAGCAGAGTCTAATTACCTCGAATCGTCGGAGACGAGTCCGCGACGTCGGTGGCCAGGTCGACGAGGTCCTCGAGACCCCCTCCGTCGCCCCCGCAGTTCATCATGGTATCCTGTAACAAAAGAACCGACTTTTTAAACCCATCAGACTTGAAAATTAAAAGTAATCGGATTGTCTCGTTGTGCGAGGCTCACTTGTGAAATGTATAGGGCTCGCTTCACAAAGAACAGTCGAACAACTGTGCACCCTATTTTTCTTACAATTCTTCTTATTAAGCAATTCATTCTCGAAGCAACGCATTGTGTGTTTTAAACGAATAATTAAAAATAGCTACTGTTTATTTAAATATACGGTACATATCAAGTAGCATCAACAACCTATTCGAGCAACACCTCGTTAAGAATCACCATCCTCTCTACTAGCCATCAAGAAAAACAGAAGTACCAAAATGGCGTCGACTCGGCACGAACCAAACCGCACATTAACCGACTCAAAACAAATTATCCGAACAAGACCGCTCAATAATTATTCAAAAAATGATAGCTCAAATAAACCACAAAACAGCCGTGCTCTTCTACAGCACTCGCCTCGGATACATCTCAATTAAAACTTAATTACACCGATATTACCGTCGTCAATCTTCGAGAACCGACAGCTTCCGACGTGCGTCGATCGAAACGGCACAGACATTCCGAATAATTTCAATCATCGGTGGCGATCTACAATCAATCGATCGTCTTTCAGTATCATAAACGGTTCCCGTGGATGATGATTCCGGGAAGTTAGACGAGGAAGGGGATCGTTTAATATAGTCATAAACCCGGGAAGACACGGGCAACGATCGCCGAGAGAATGCAAAAGAAAGGATCGCGGCCGTGACGCTTCGAAATTGGCGTGTGTGTGTGTGTGTGCTGACACAGGTAGGAGAGACTGCGAGAGAGAGAGAAAGAGAGAGAGAGAGAGAGAGAGAGAGAGAGAGAGAGCGAGCGGTGGGAAAGAGAAAGAAGGTAAAGAGGAGAACAGCCGTCAGAAGGGTTAACGAGACTCCTTGCGGTTGTCAGCGCTTCCTGGGGCTCGGGCATGGGCATCGTTCCCAAAATTGAAACGTACAAAAAACAGGCGGTCGTATTAAGCGGCCGGTGGCCGGCGCAGCGGTCGAATTAAGGTGGCACTTTGTAATCGGCGTGCGCTCATTACGACTTTCTCCCGGAATAAGCGTTATTCGTAACAAAATTACACGATACCGGCCGGTCCACGCGGCCGGCGAACGTTTAATTATATCTTCCCCCGATTTTTCCATAAAATTCCTCGCCCGACCGGCTCGCTAATTCCTGCTGTTCGTTAACCGGTGAATTAAACTGCTCTGCTATGTACCTGTACCTCTCTACCTCTTTCTCTGCTTCTGTTCTGGTTCTCTCTCTCTCTCTCTCTCTCTCTCTCTCTCTCTTCTCTTCACCCAAAACCGTTCACCACCGTCGACCCACAACGACGACGACGACCGGACCGTGCAGAGGATAAAAGAAAAAGAGGATCGGGTAACTGCGCCGCAGGATCGGCCCGAGAGTGGACATTACAACGTCGTCCGGGAACTTTATAAAGTGCCGGCATCTGGTCCGAGAAAGCGAGAATTTGCGATCGACAACGTGGGAACTGCGGCTCAACCCTGCGAGATCCGCTGATCTCCTTTCTACCCCCTCGTCCACTGCTTTCCATACTTTTTCGATGATTTCAGAAGATCGACGACATTTGAGAACGAAAGGAATGGTGAAAAGGGACGTACAATATTTGTCTGCATTAACCCCTTGCCTTACAATATCGTGTCAGACTCGTGATGAAGATTCTGAACCGATTCTGATAGAAATGTATGTTAATAATTTCCTTTAAACCAAAAGAAAAATCTATTTTGGTTTTGTTAATGTACAGCCATCGGAAACCGTAATAGGCATACGATAGATACATATAAATTTTCTCCTTTTTTAGAAAATTATGATCTACAAAACAGTTCTAATCACTGAAATCGTAAAACGAATCGTAGGGCAAGGGGTTAATGATGACAGTCTACCAATTACAATGTGTGTTTCGTACCCACATTTTCAACTCGGACCAAGAGCTTAAAAGCTCGAAATGTGGCATGCAGCGAAACCGAGTCGTCTTGACTGGTTCAGAATGAAGCAGCGGAAGAGGAAAAGAATGGTAACAAGCGGAAAAGCTAAACGTCACAGAGGACACGGAGTCTCCCCGTTTTAATTTCGAACCCCATCGCTTTCTACGGCGAAAGCACACCCCCCGGTGATCCTCATCGTGTTCTTCGGGAAAATAAATCTCCGACGTTCTCGGGACAGTTTTTCGATCTTTCGAGGTCGTTCTAGGGTTACCGTAAAATTAAGCCCCTAGAAAAATCGGTGGAAAGCCATCGTCGGGCACAGTGACGCCAGCCACACCGTAGCTTTTGAACGTTTATTGCCCGGTGTCTCTGGGTCAGTGGGTACCACGCATTTTCACGCAACCAAGCTCCATCCACTACCACCGACCACCCCTATGTGTCCCGTGGTTGCAATAAATTTCCCGAATTTACGGGCTACCAAGGTCAGCCATAAACCGGCCACTCGGTAGCAAAATAGTAAAACTCTCCCCGGGGATTTATCCCTGGGTAGACAGCCTCGAAACTTTAACAATTGCTCCCTGCAGTTTCTTTTCTGTTCCCCATTCGCATATTCATGAAAACTGATGACCAGACTGCGGATCTTTATGCGAAATAAAAATTTCTTACGTGAATTGCAACAAACTGGAGCGAAATAGAAATTTATTATCTTCAATTACTGTAATCTCTCGGTGCTCCAAAATTTCTTTAGATTTTTTCAAACCTAGGACATTTTTTATATACTTTTAGAATACTATTCTCCAGCGAAACTGTCAATTAATTAATTCGATCAGCGAATTCGAATCAGCCGCATTAATCTCTCGACACTTCCATGCTCGTTGCTCTCGAACCCGCATAAATTCTCGATGAATAAAATCAATTCGAGCCTCCTAAAGTATTCACGCCCATTCATTCCGATCTGTTCCCTTTTATTGACCGTCTCTACGACCGGGTCCCACGATCCTTCTTCTCATTTTTAATACGCGTCCTCCTCCGTTATCGCGGTTGGCGCGTTACAACCTCGAAATTGCAACAAAGTCTTTCGCGCGGAATGATAAAGGGCCCGTCGTTTACGAGCCTGCGAAACGGTACAGAAAATTCGAGCGGTCCTTAATGATTTCGTTCTCGAACAAGATAATTCTCGAGCTGACACGGGAGCGTATTAAAAAACCTCCAGACCCGATCGTTTCGCGGGCAATGAGGCCTCTTAAAAGTGGACGAGCATTAATCAGCCGAAGAAAAAAGCGATGATTTTATCGGGTAACGCATCGAAAAAATGCAAATGCGGCTATCTGGCCAATTTTTACTTCGATTATCCGCGGACGGGTCTCTAAATTCCCTGAGATCGGACCCTACAGTGATTTCACTGATTTGTAATGCGGTCAAAACAATTATATTTTTTAAGCATTTTTTAACTGATAAAATAATATAATTGAATAATACGTAGATATAATCTTGTAGCAAGTTCCGAAATAAAAGGATCGTTTAAAAGCCGAGAACCTTCGAGGAATATCTGACCTCTGTTTATTAACATTGTTGATTTTATGCGGGGAGTGTTAAGGCGACTTTAACAGCCGGCCATAAATTGCTCGATTACGGCGGACCGCTACCGAGTGTTCCGTTTTAATCAGGCTGCGTAAACATTCTCGTTCGATTGATTATTTCGTTGGGCGATCCCGCGGAGCAGAGGATGGTCTAATTAATTACAAATTATTCCGGCTTCCTGATTTGGAACAGCGCGGCGGCGGCGCTTAAAAACACAATTTGCAACGGGAGTGTCTCGAGCCGAGCGCATTTCGATGGACCAGGAAACGCGATTTCGGGCTGTTGGCCCACAAAGTGCCTCGGAATATGTAAATCCCAGAGCTCGGAGTCCTTCTTCTTCTACGGGACCCCGAAGGCACGTAATTAAAGAGGATTGCTCAATTTATGCGCGATTAAACGTAGACTGGATCGATCCGGGCTCGCTTCATTATAATTTCAAAAAAGGCGACTCCCTTTGAGCCTCCGCGTACAGTCGATACTCCATTCACGAAAAAATCACAGTTTCCAGATGAAATTCTCGTGCTGCGTTCCTCTGATAAGCTGGCGCAGCACTATGATCGCATAATGGAAGAAAAATACTAGCACAAGTTCTTCTTCGTTCGATTCCGCATTTTGTAGCGTTTGTCCTATATTTTTCCAACAAAAAAGAATATATGAATATATATCTAGATAAATGTAAAACCGTGTACAATTTGAATAACCGACCAGCAGAGCGAGATCAAAGAAGCAAGCAAGAGAACCTAAAACCGAGAACTCTTCACTCCCTTGATGCGCAAGCTTCCAAGTCTGGTAATTAATTTCCTGGGGGCTTTAATCTAACTTTTTTTTCAACAGTTTGTATAAATTTCCAAGCAACATTTCCATTTGGCGGATCCCTGGAAAGAAGAGTAATGGAAACGGTCCGCGAAACGATGGTAATAAACGCAGATAAAATAAGCTCGCGAATAAAATCGCAGTGTGGTGGGCCAAAGGGGTGGGGCGGGGAAGAGGTGGGAAAGAGGGACGCGTTAACGCGGCGAAACGAAAACTTCTGGCTCGGGTAAAAGTTGGCCGAAGGAATAAAGGCGGAATTGACTTTCTATTGTTACGAGCTGGAAGGAAATTTGTTTCTCTATCTGATTCGACTTTTTCATTTTCCCCTCCGCTCCGTTCGCTCGTATTTCATCCCCCCCCCCCCCCCCCCCCCCCTTTCCCCCCCCCCCCCCCTTCCATTCCCCGTACTCGCCCACCCTTTTTCTACTTTGAAATTACTTTCCGCGTCGCGTTTCCCCCCGCCTCCTCTCGTCCGTGTTTTTAATTCCGCGAGTGGAACGTTTATGGAAGCAGTTTCTTTTTCCCTTACGCTCCTCCCTCTCCTTTTTATCCCCAGTTTTTTTACCCCGTTTTTCCGTCCTTCCTCTTGCTTTCGTCTTATTTAGAAACGTAATTTTTCTCTTTCCCTTCCCTCGGTCTTTTTCTTTCGCGAGTAATAAGGACGAAATGGATCCCAGTGTCGCGAAGACGTACTTTATGGCCGAGAAGACGGTAAAGCGACACGGTGAATTAAAATTTTCCCGGACATTTTTCAGCTTTGAGTCGGCACCACGATCTACAGGCCGATTCAAACCATCTGACACGGAATTTACAGAAGCAATTTCGCGTGGGAAACCGCTGGAACAGACTATTCAGAGCTTCCCTTGAGTTTTATTCTGGCTTAATGAACTGCCGTCTCGGACGCGTGTAGAAGAAACCGTAGAAAGTTTATTTCGAACTTTGGACGCTGTTCGGAACAGCCGAGAATTACACACATTTTTTTAAAAACGCCGCAGAGTAAGGTAAAATTATTTTAATTAAAACCAGAGAGCTGTAGACTGCGATGTGTGACGCACGGATTGCGAATCTCTATGCAAATTCTGCATTTTTGCAATTTCTGAAACAGAAATCTCGGCAGTTTTATTTCCTTGAAACATGTTTTTATAAGTTCGTTTTGTTACATTTCATGTTAAGGGATGCGTTTAAACGAAGATTTTGTGCCCGAGACATTTTATGAATGCGTCAGTGTGCACAGTCTAATGACGAGGTGCAGGTGGGCTGCAGTTCTCTGTGCAGTTCTGTGAAAAATTTGCAAAACTTACTTCTTAGTTTTCCATTGCAATCAACAGTGAAGAGAATCGAATATTTCTCAACAGGAAATATGATACAATTCTAAATTCTTTTATGATCGCGATGCTGGAAATATCTCCGAGAGTCCGATGCTCTAAATTCGTTTGCAAAGCTGTCACTTAGGGTTGCGCAGTCCACTTGCAGGTTCACGCATCGTTAAAACGGGGATTTAAGGGGCGCGATCAATTTTTCCGGTCGCTGGTTCAGCATTCGAAGCCCGGCGGCCATTAAACATGATCCGCGGGGCTCGCCGTTGAATTTATGGTAGCAATTTTCGTTCTGTTTAGCAATTCCTTGAGCGTATAATAAAAGGGCCGGTGTGGAAAAGCGAGCGAAATGGATTTCGCTTTCGCTCCCTCGACCCGGGAATGTAATTTTGTTGACTCGCTTTTCTCGAACCCATTCGAGGGTTGTTTCGCGATAAAAAATATGTCTCGGGGAAGCGAACCGGTGCAGGTAGATTAATAGCGCATCCGTGATATTGATTCGGAAGGGGGTAGATAATACTTTTCGCAAACTGACCCGGTTTCAACTTGAGAACCATGTTTAATTGAGGCCTTGACACGGGCCAAGGATGCTGCCGTCAGAAATGCAATTTTACTTGGACAAAGGGACACCGTTGCACCCCGCTGCACTCCGATGCATCGTGTCTCGCCGTTTCTGCTTACCGTTCAACGCGCTTAGCGACGCTTACAGATTTACGACCGTTTACGCGAATATCGTCGGTCTACTTTTTTAACCCCCCCTCCCACCCCCCGGCCCCTACCGTTTTAAATTCCACATACTCTGTCTTAATTGCATAAAATTCGCGGTCTAGTAATTCTTCTCTACACTAAATTATCCAATTCTACGAATTCTATTTTTCTATGACCATCAAAGATAGGGAAGTGCGCGAATAATTTATCAGAGCTAATTAACATTAGACCGACGAGTTCAAATTCGGCGTGTTCTACACGGATTACCGGCAGGTTTCGCGCAATAAAACGTATCCCGTAGGGATGACGGACAACCGGGGTAAGCGTGGCAGGGGCCGGTGCTCGTTAAATAAAAGTCCGTAACGAGGTAGAAAATGAACGGGAAGATGGATTAGCCGGCGCATAAGCGGGTAAAGTGTAAATACGCTGGTGCAGCGTGATGCTGAATTTTTTTTCTCATCTTTTCAAGGCTCTCACCTCTTTACCTGTCTCTCTCTCTTTCTCTCTTTAGAGATAATTGAACCATCGGCACGATCCATCTCTTTGATGATCTACGCCCGGGCGTATTAATCGGGAACGATAATCACGCGAGGTAAAATCTAAAAAAAGAAAATGCTAATTAACGACCCGGTAACAAATTCATCGGATGGCTACGGCATCGTTAACTTAGCTTTGCTAATTTAGTCTGTTAGTGAAAAAACGCTTAGGAACAAATAGATTAATGCTTGAAACAATTCGACAGGTCCACAGCGAGAGGAATATTATTAAAAAAAATAATACGTCAACGTATATAATGTTCATAATGCATTTATATTGTTATAGTTTAACCGAGTTGTCGGAAGGATTAATAACGATCAGAGTCTGTACGATAATGTTGATTCGTACTTGGCGTTTATTTCTTCGGAACGCACCCTCACCCTCGGGACTAGCTTGGCTGTGAAACGTTGATCGCAAATCAAGCTCGTTACCGTCCGGGACAACCCTTCATCAGGCTTATCAATTTTCTGGCCGCATAAATGCCCGACAAACGCGACTAATTTGTCCATAAAACGCTCGCGCAAATTAGTTCCGGTCTTCTCCTGGTCGACGATCGATCTAAATTGCAAATACCGAGGAATTTTAATAACGCGGGACCCCCGGGGGTCGTTCAACCCCCGCGGCGCCCCCTGCGGGCCGCGTTTAATATAAATTAGATTAATTAATTCCTCGGGGAACAAGTAGCAGTAATCGCTCTCCCTCTCTCTTTCTCGCAGGGGGTAAACCGATAAATCTATCAACGTTTTATGCCTTTTATTTACCTTATTTTACGTTCTCCCGGTGGGTAACGTCGCCGTGCTTGGGCTCGCAAAACCGAGCAACCATTAGTTTCCGGCAAAACGATCGAAAATTGGGAAATAAATCTTCCAACCAGTGGAGAGACCGGCTATCGGGTTTCTCTCTCTCTCTCTCTCTCTCGCTCTCTCTTTCTCTCTGCCCCGGCTAATTGATTCCCAAAAGCGCGCGTGCTGAATTAAAATTCTGCCCGGTCGGTGAATTATGAATTCGACAATTATCTGATCACTTTACGCAGCTGCTACCGCCGCGCGTAATGAAAAGACCGATTTATGGGCCTTAATTGGATCGGGTAAATAGATTCTGTTTAACGATGCTCCTAGAGAACAACGTTAACGCGCCGATCCAACGAAATTCTAAGCACCGTCGACCGTAGACGATCCGGAGATTAATTATTTATTAGGAAGCTGCTTTGGTTCGTGTTTATGCAATTGCATTTAAATCGATGATTTAAACAAAGTTAACGAGAGTTTTGCTTTGTTGCCACCCTATTTTTCTGCAGCCTGGTGACTAGAGCTCGTTGGAAACGTGACTGATACAGTGAGTATCGGTATGAAGTAACTATAATGAGAGTTAAATTCATCACTACAGTCTCCCAATGGCGTAGAAGTGTCAAAGCGACAATAACGAGAGTCGGAGAAGCAATATCAAATGAAACATCATGCTCGAGCAATCAAGCGGTTCGCGTCAAAGTAATAGGATCACGATTAAGATGATACGATGATTCCGCCTCGCTCCGAGACCGTAATTAATTAATAGAGGACGCTCGCTAATGAAACTGGATTCACGAACGAACCCAGTATCGTTTTCTCTTCCCTCTCTCTGTCCCTTCGTCTCTCCTCCTCTTTCCTTTTTCAATTCACGCGTTCGTGTACATTTTAATTCGCACGGGGAACAGTGTAGTCGGGTCGGCGCACTATCTGTTATCGAAAACCGATATTTTTACAGGGAAGGCAGCGGAGCGACGGCACCCGGAAAAGAGCCAGTAAAATATTGATTCGATACAATAAACGTTTCCCGGACACCGAATCCCTGCCTATCGAATTATCGTGTTTTAAATGTATCCGATGTGTCGCCCCGTGTCTCTTATTCTTAAGAGATCCTTGTGCAAACCTATCGACCGCCCAATGTTATCAAAATTTATCCACCGACTTTTTCTGTGTACGATGTTGTGTGTGTGTGTGTGTGTGTGTGTGTGTGTGTGTGTGAACCCCTCCCTCCTCAGTTATATCGAATCCCGGACACCTGTGCCACCTTATTCGGAGCTTCCGAATTATTTCATTCGATACAAATGTTGCCGTCTAATTGGTTTATCCTGACCGCATACTTTCGGGTTAAGGAACATTTATGTGGGTTTCTGCTTTGACTGTACAGCTTTCTGCAAACTTATATTTTGCTCGGGAAAATTTACAGATACTGAAATTGTACAACATGCTACTTTTATTGCAATTTTTTTTTATTGAAATTTGCAGTTCGATTTGCGAAACGAAGATCGCTCCAGATTCGGAAAAATCTTCGAAATCACTTAGGAGAAGTTCCCTAGCATTAAAAGCATACGGGTACAATTTCGCAAAATTACGGCGATTCATCTCGTGCCGCGGCTCGTTTAACGTTTCCGTTTGCGGGTTAAAACGGTACAGAAAATCGTAGTGCAATCACACGGGTTGCGATTGTACGTTGAACCCCGCTGTCGCACGACAGATTTTATGACAAGGGGCCCCATTATGGTCGAACACGATCGCGTCGCACGACAACGCGCCCCATGCGTTACGATTATCGTCGCGACCCGAGCATACATAGTTCCGTTGAACAATACTTGTTGTGTATCTCGCCGCGATATAACAAATTGTAACGCGCTGCCTCCGGAACGTTGTTGGAGAATGAAGGAAGGTCACGCGATTCGCGAAACACGTCGTATTTTGGATTTGGAACGGTCGTCGCGTCGGTGCCATTCAATATGCCCATAATTATGATAGTGGTCCAAGTAATACATTTCTTGTCTACCTAGAACTTGAACTAGAATAATTCCATCCAATATCAAGTTTTTTCTTTGTATGAATATGCAATTGATATAATACCTCATGCAATACTTAAATGTTTAGTAATTGATTAGATACCAACATATATTGAATAATACTAACAATATTTTGAATAATGGTACAGCAATTATTTTTAGCAAGCCTGCTAAGGGTTAAATGAATTCCATACTTTTCACAATATCGCAAAAATAACATTGAATTCATTTAGTTTAAAATAGTGTGATGTGAAATCACCGATAAACTCATTTGTTTCAAATTTTCACTTAGACCACTTCCATAATTATGGGCACAAATGACAACCTGCGAAATGGTCCTGAAAAGATTGAAGTGGCAGGCTACAAGAATAATAAAAGCATACACAAGGTATCGAGTTAATTGGCTTCCTTTACGCCCATACAAAAAAATTGTGAAATGTCGAGACCCCATGTTAAGAAAACAGAAGTTGGCTTTGAAATGCGTGGATTCGCAGAAAAATCCACTGACTTTGCGTTGAAATTGCAATTTCGTGCAGCTCTGTATCTGCAGATTGTTGCGAGGATCGTTGTTGAACTAATTGAAAAGAATGGCTGAAAAACGTCACCGTCGGTTGCAAACACAGTCGACCGGTAAACGCTGGCAAATCGGCAAAAGTAAAAGTACTCTACGCCGGAGGGGAGGAGGGGTGTGCTCCGGGATTATGGTAATGAACTCGGATGATAATCTAGAAATGCAAATGAATATTCGCGCGGAGAACGGCCGACTAATTAGCCGGAATACGGATTCCTGTCTGTGAGTAAACTTTTTAGTAAACTAATGGCTTGTAATTAACCGGCGAATCGGGGGCGAATGTTAATTCATCGACAGGAATAAATAGCTATATGGCTGATTATTCTGTTGAATTGGAATCCCGAACTGGTGGACAAGCTCCGCCGAGTAAATTGGAATGGACCGTTGATTATGGCAGAACACATCGAATAAATTGATATTAATTGTATTCCGGGCTGGACCAATTTATTTTGTCGAAAGTGGAAATGACAGGACGCTGAAAAACTGCTGTTTTAAGAATTCAAATTATATTCCTGAATCGGAAAGACGATTATACGGCACGTATATTAATTAAACTCAATGTTTCTCGGGCTTATAGTTTATTTGAAGAGGAAACGTAAAAATACATATTTTTGCGAAGAAACGCTGGATATTAGAATTTATCGGATTGTTTCTGAAAAAAGTAACTTTCTGTAAAATTATTCCGCGATAAATTGATAATAGCATTGGACTGTGGAGCGGTTTTAAATTAATGGCACAGAACTGGAATTATTTATGACGAGAGGTAACGATAATCCTGTGCTCGGTCGAATTGGAAACGTTGCTTGTCCAACAGGATTGTACGACTACGAAAATGAATAATCGGTAATAATATATAATAAAATGGACGTGGATTAAATAATATTCGATTATAATATCTTTTTGGCAATACGTACAATTTTCTTGAAGAGAAAATCATTGGCACATCATTCGAAAAATTAGGATCTCGACGCAACTAGCCCGGTAATTCCCTAAAGATAATTTCCCATGTAATCAAGGATAAGAGGTGCTAATTGAACGAGTTTCAAATTAACGGTGCAGGAAGTCAGAATTATTCCTGATCGAATACCACGGTCGCGAAACAAGGAAGAAAATGAACGGAACGTGTGCTCGAGCAGACAGATAATCGCGTAATCGAGGGTAATAGAAAGTTGGGGGACGATCCCGGCCAGTCGTAATTCGCTTACAACATTTTCATGCACTGCTCGTTTTATTGAAACGCAGTTATCGGCAATGCGAGAACCGCTAGGGGGGCTACGAGGGCGCATGAGAAAAAGCGCTGGTATCGAATATCGATACTCTTACGCGGGCCGGATGCGCAAGGTGCCGTAAAAAGGCCAACAAAACGTCCAACTCGCCTCGTAAACGATATATTGATATATCGTAAATATGATACCGATACCCGGGGCCCGTTCGTGTTTTGCATGCTATAAATCGATTTTACACCGAGAACCCGATAAAACGGGGGCGTTCAGCAGAATCGACGCAAGCGCGACACTCTATCGCGAATAATGCTCGACGCGACGTTATGGCAGGGAATAGAGAGAGAATAAAAGTGCCGTTCAACAAATAGTCCGGTTTCATACCGATGGATTAAAACAAGAAAAAACGAACAAAAGCGTTCACGATAGTTGCGTTTCGGTTTATCAAGTGCGCGCTGCCGAATCTCAGACGCGTGACAAAGCGCGGTCTTTCATTCGTGCGATTCGATCTTGTCATCCGAGAGTTTGGGAAACGTGTTTCATCGTTTCCTCGATGAATTATTCAGCTGGCAAGGTATCTTTTTCTTTGGAGAAGTTGATACTTCGTGCTGGATCGATTCATCAACTATTAAAACATCCACACGATCCAATAAATGCGTAGCTTCAGCAAAATAACGAAGTAGCCGAAAGTTCGCTGATATTCGAATCCTTTCAAATCAACAAAAGCCACTGTCTAAGCGCGGAAAGTGGAGCGAAAGCTTGCCAAAGGGAAATCGTGGACCTCAAGGGTGGGATTGAATTCGCGGGAGAATTCCAGCAGGAGGAAGTTCAAAGGGAAGCTCCGCGAAAACGAAAAAACAGAGCGGGGAGGAAAAAAGGAAGGAAGAAGAAGAAAGTTTTCAGTCGCGAAATAAGATTCCATTTGAAATTTAGATTCGCTCGCCGGAATGCGAGCCCCGGGAAATGATAAGGATTCCGAGGGGGCGCAGAAATGTCGAGGGAGAACTTTCGCGAACCCGGAACAAGTTTCGGACGATTCGTCGCCAGTTTTCCTCGGTGAGAAAATATTTCTTCGAATTGTACGCAGTTCTCTCGTCATCGCCGGCGGTAGGTTAAAACGCGAACACCCGGTACACGGTCGCGGTACAATACCCAAACACCTACAGCTTTACAAAGTTTCCTCATTATACGCGATAATTTTTGCAGCTAACTTGCTGCTATTGTTCCGTAAGTGGTTAAGTTAGTTTGAAACTGTACGATATTGTAGCTGGAGCCTCGGGAATACCGGCAACTTCTCGAATAACCTGTACCTACTTAGGCACGATGAATTAAAAATAAACGAGGTCGATAGTTCTTCAACTATGTTTTCATCTCGCTCTCTGGTAACGCGAACTTCGCGCACTTTAACAGTCTTGACCGAGTGCTGAAATTTTCATGGATTTGTTGAAATACAATGAAAAATATTGCTTGAAAACAATGGCCACCGTCTGGAGGAGAAAATTAATATTTACAGGGACTCTGTAGAATGTCTTCGTTCCGTGAATTTATTCGTAATATTCGAATAGACAGCGGTGCGCACGCCAAACATTATGTTCGCGTATGCAGAAGTTTGAAAACTGCATAACGCAACCGAGCGTGCATAAAGGTCGCAATCTGAAAAGCAAGCAGAACTCTCAGCGAAATCAATTTCAATGGCAGCTGCATTTCCGCCGCGGCGGGGAAAAATATCGACGTCGGTAGTTTCGCGAGGTCGTAAATAAACAATATTGCCATACGCGGGCACATTTAGACAGTTCCGACGACGATATCGCTATGGTCACGTCCGTGGAAGGGACGAGGACGTCCTGGGACACGAATTGATCTCTTTTCTTGGAGCACCGTGGTCCTCGTTTGAATCTTCATCTACTCTCGCTATCAAAAACATGCTGAGAATAAATGTTTCGTTGCCAACGTTCGTTCAACGATTCATTAGAAAATTCGTGTTTATTCGACAAGATCGTTGTAATTAGGACACCCCGTGCATTCCGACAGGAGGGTAGAAGTTGAAAGCACAGTGTACACCACAAAAAGTAATATGTGCCAGGAGGAAGTTACGCCGGCATTTGTAATCGCACTTTTGTATTTTATCAAGATCCCGATGCGACGGTAAATTATGTAATTGCGAGTCGGCCCGCGGGCCTTCAGAACACTGAAAACCACCATTTTCAGGGGAAGGTCGGAAAATGTTTTTCCCTTCCTCTCTCCCCGTGGGCCCACCCTTCTGACGCGGCCTTGATAAGGGAAAATTGCGGATGAAAAGTTCCGCGCTTGGAAATTGTCGAATGGAGAAACAACGGCTGAAGTGAGGGGCTGCTCTGCTCTGCTCTGGCTGCCAGTGGATGTGAAAGGAAAAGAAAGAATGTCTCGTTTTTACCCTCGGGCGGCTGCTGGCTCGCTGGAAGATTGAAAGCGGGAGTCGAAAGAAAATTTCAATTAGTGCCCGGCAATATTAAACTTCGAAATTTGTTCCGCCGTTTAAAACCCTGCCGGGAACCTGTTTCTCCGCCTGGGACTGCGATTATTGTTTGCGGAATCTTCGCCCTTTGTTTTCTGAAATTTTCCCTCGTTATCGTTACAAATTTATGCTAATCATTTTCATTTTCTATTTAGATAAGTTAGATGACATTTTTTTTTTAGAAATTAAAAAGAAAGGTTTTTGCGATTCGTTCTATTTGAGAATATTTGTGTCGAGCACAGGTGCATTTCGCTCGAGTATCTTCTGGCAAACAGCGTTATGCAAAGTTCCCGGTGACGAATCCGCGACACGATTCCCTGTTTTTCCGCGAATCGACGAAATCACGGATGTACCCAGAAACGGGCCACGCCAATTGAATTGCTAATTGAGCCGATGGAACAACGTTTTCGAACTTTGACAACGAAGGCAAGAGCGCTTGCATAATTCCGCGGATCGTTGCGCTCGGAAACGGTGTTTCTCCCTTCATAGTTGCAAATGTTCGACGACCAGAAGCTAGACAGAGTTCTGGCTGATGTCACGTCCGGTGGTCCGACCACTTATAATAATTAATAAAATCAAAGATATATTTTTGAATTTTAGAAATCGATAAAAATATAAGATTCAGGATCAACATGAAAACGCCGAATCGATGAGCAAGGGCGACCGGAACGGTGGTCGAAAACGCAAATTTCGTAGCAATTACTGGATCGTGGAGGTCGGGTACGGATCTGGACTATCTCTGGCTGGACTATCATATTTTCAGGAGCATAAAGGTCGTCGGTGGAGTAATTTAGGCGAACCTGATGGCGCGTTTCTGGTTCCAGTTTCCCGCAGAAGCTCGGCGTTTCGACGTTAAGGTCGTTGGTGGAGCGCGTTTCTCGGTGGCCGACGATTATTAAACGCACGAAATTACTGTTAATACACTCGACGGGAACGCATCGGCTTTAATTGGTATGCGCCGAGTACCATTAACGTTTTAATTAGCGGCGAGCAAGCCCTGATACGCCGGCCGACATTTCCTCCGCGCAGCGATCGATGCTCCGGCATTACCAGCTAAACGGCAACATTCTATTTATAGGCATAACAAACACATTTTGTTCCGTGGACGTGCTCGCGCGATCACGTTCGCACGAAACAGACAGACACACACACACACACACAAACACACAAACACAATGCACGCAGCCAAATACAGACCGACACGGACAAACACACGGACACATTGATAGACGCATTCAAAACCTCCCGGGTTCCCGTGTGCTGGAAACACACCAAGAAATCCAATTAACGCCGACGCCAACAAGGATTTTTATCTGCTCGCTACACCTACCCTTCGCCATCTTTTTTCGTCTCATTCTGTTTTCTCTTATGTACCATGTCTGTTCCTCTCTCTTTATCTTGCTCTCGCTATTTCTATCCTCCTCCGACAACTTCTCCATTCCGCCCGGAAAAAGATCCTTCAGACACTTTCGCTCCATTGTCGAGAGACGTTTCCTATCCACCATCTAGCCAGCAGACGCCTCGGGTTGCACCCTTTCGGGGTGAAACACTAACCGGAAGGATGTTAAACACACGACGGAGACGAGCACCGCTGACTACGACTCCTCTGCACTCTGATTTGCGAGGGAGAAATTCGTGGAGAGGAATAATAAGGAAACCAAGGATTTTTCTGCCATGATGTTTCTTATGGGGTGAGTTGATGCGATTAAATGGAGATTCGCTATGGCTGTTGAGCTTTTATCCTCGGACAGCGGACCATTTTTACAATTCTACAATCGATGATGCTTCGTTTATTCATTATCAATTTTCGGATATATATTTTTTAAGCTATTTCTTGTAGACACGATAATTAATGAATTACATAATTACATAGCAGACACAGTTCCGATTTGATCGAATCCCGAGGACTCCGCGCTCTTGCGCGAAGCGAATCTTTTCAATTTTTCGAAGCCGTAGCCGACAACCGAAGGCTCTCGCAACATTAATTTTTCAAGCGGCTTCATTTCCGGCGTTTTACGACGCGCGAGGGAGACGCGTCGAATATTCATTCGGACGGCTAAACAAGAGCTCGCCGTGGTTTCTAAAAAGCGAGTTCTCTCTCCTCGGCTCTGTCTGGGATTGCGATAAATGCACACGGTTCAGCGAAAGCGATCGCGGGCCTTTTTCGACAGCAATTAAACCGTGAGAATGTCGCGCCTCGACGCATCGTACACTACAAACTGGTTTTCTGAGGAAAAAGGAAAGTTATTTGTCGCGACGACGCACCGTTCGATCCTTTATAATTAACGACCGGTTAAAAGCAAAACAGAGAGAGAGAGGAAGAGAGAGAAAGAAAGAGAGAGAGAGAGAGAGAGAGAGAGAGACAGGCCTCGCTGGAAAAACGAGATCGGACCATTTAAAACGATGCTTTATTTTTCTCTTTTTTCCCGTTTCGTGAAACGGTAGACTTTCTGGTTTCACTCGTGCAAACTCGGTGTGTCCCGTTAAATAATCATCGGTTTCGAGCAAAGGCCTTTTTCAGGCAACGATCACACTGTTCGGAGAGATAGAGGGAGAGGAAAGACCGTTTTCCAGGGATGCATCGTATAAATTTTTAACGGTATCCGTACGGGAGAAACTTTGCTCGAATTACTCGCGCTCCCATTCGCGAAATGACGTCGGAAAATTGATATAAAAATTCGTTTCGAATCGATCCGAGAGCTGGGAAGTCGCCGAATAAAATAGAAAGGGAACCAACCGAGAGAGTTTGCGAGAGCGGATAGGTATGGGAGGAGCGCGAACACACGCGGACACGCGGACACGCGGAAGAACATAACCGATAATGGCCCCCGGATTCATGATCCGACGCATACGCGCGAAATTTAATACCCCCGGCGCGGCGACGGGAAAGTGCATCGAATCCGAAATAACACGATTAACTGACAATGGGGCCGAGTCAAATCCAAATACAGTAATTTATCACCGGTGACGCAAACAGGTGCAATTTAACCCGTCTTTTTCCCACGGGGACCTCACCATTTCTGCGGGCCTGGTGCCGAAGGACCGTTTTCTGATCGAAACCCATAATCATCGAGAAATCCCTCTTTTAAAAACTTGTCGAAGAGGAAGGTAATATCTCTCGCTCGAAGATTTCAGGCGAAAATTAAACAGACGATCGTAGATGGTACGAAGTAATTATATGAATTAAAGTACAATTCGTATCTCATGAAATTCGCCCACAATCGGAAACGTTGAGGAGCTTCCTCGGTCGAAAATGATTTAGAAAACGTGATAGTTTCAGGATACGCGGAAAGGCATAGCTTGCGTGTAAATTACAGCAGATATCTTTTAGAGCAAAATGTTTCAGAGTTTGGTTAGTTTAAGAAACTTCGCATTACCATTTTATTAAGGAGATAGCGCGTTGCTCGTTGCTACCGATAACGGATGTATCTCTGGCTTTTATCGTACATTTAATTAGACCGGCTAACAATTAAAAAGTCTCAACCAAGATAAGACGCAGGAGCGAACAATAGAGTCTTATCGCAACATTAACGATTGTTAGAAATTCTGACGGTTCTAGTTGAAACGTGAACAAACAGTTTGCTAGGTGTGTGTGTGTGTTGACATTAGGACGTAACCGATTCGATGAATTACATGTTAACGTTTAAAGTAGCTTGATCATTTGTTGGTACATCAAACAGTACTAGTCCTTGTAAATTGTAAATTGCAAATTGCAAATTGCAATGTCAGTCAAGTTACATATACCAGAGGGTGAAAAAACCTGCGATTTACGGGGGAACCCGCGTTAAGGCACTGAAAGCAAAGGTAAAATGTAGGGACCCATCGGATCAAGCCAATAATTTAACCAACGACGGAAATCCAGTTTGGAAAAATGTGCCGCAAGAAAGAAAAGCCCTTTAGATCGCGTCCTGGAGGCGTTTAGCGCACCCTCGGCTCTGGTTCTCGAGTAAAAATAACGTTTTAAATCGCCGGACTGGGCGCCGAGGTGAGAGCGTAGACCGAGTTTCCTCACCGGGACCTCCATAAACGGGCCACTACACGCCGCACAATGTGTTTCTAAATCGTACTGCGAAGTCGACGCTAGGAAACGACCGTCCCGTCATCTTGTACCCCTTCAAGCAACGACTAACAAAAGATAAAGAGGACGAAGAGGACATTTTTAATCAACTGTCTTAACGTATTAGATCATTTCAGATTATCATCCAGTACCCAGTTCCTGCTGTACAATCAACTCTTCGTGGAAGCAACGACACAAATCCGCTACGAAATTATACTCTAAATCAAGACGCGAAACTCGAGAACTAGCCTCCCATCGTCGCAGACCTTTTCAAACATTCCCCGATCCACTAGATTCCACGCAACGCAACAAAATCTTGAAACATGAAAATCTCGAGGACACTCTGGGTCCACGGGGCCAGACTTATCTGCTACGTACCTCGGACAAGGCGTCCTCCATCATATCGCTGGTATCTCTCATGACTCCGAATGGAAACTAGCACCGACAACAATCACTCAACGCCCACGTTTTATCCGTTTCCTCCTCGTGCTGGTGTGTCTCTGGTGTTGTTCCTCTCGATCTTGCGAGTGCCGCCGGATCAGAAGCCTCTGGAAGAATCGTCAGTCGCTTCGTCGTCGAAGAGGAAGGAGAAGAACAAGAAGAAGAAGAAGAAGATGATGAAGAAGACGAAGACGAAGACTAGCCGAAGAAGATCCAGCTGGAGTCGAGGAGACCTTGTCGAGCACCGATTTCGAGCCGGGGCCTGGCTGTCACGAGCACATTGCCGCTGGTGGCCCGCGATCGCTCGCCGAAAGCCAGTCCGTTTAAACGCATGTAACTTCCCCGGTGTTGGATCGATCGTATCGCAACGTGTCACTACCCTCCCTCCTCACCCGTCACCTCGTCCTTTTCACCGGGTGTTTTCCCTCGAGGACCGATCCCGTGGCAGAGGAAGCCTCTTCAGGGTCGTGTTCAACGTCGAAATCGATCGGTATTGTCTTTGGACTTGTAGCAGGATAGTTCCGAGGTCTTCTAGATCCGGTCGAATTGTCTGGAGCGTCTAGATCGGATCTACGCGACGTGGAACGAGTTGATTTAGGGGGATGACGACGAATGACGAGGAAAATCCGAGTCCGGCGAGCGGAGCGGGCTCACGAGAGGATCGCGGGACGATCCATCGGTGTACGCGGCTGTGGAAACACTGGCGAGTGGCGAGCACTGTCAGGTAAGCCAGGGAGCAGGTCGACAGACAGCCAGCAGGCCAGACCTGCCTCCATGACACTGCGTTCATCCTCGTCCACCCGTCCACCCTGAACCAACCTCTCCCTTGCACCGACTGGTTGCAGCTGCCTTTCCTCCCCTCCAGAATTGCTTCCCCTACAGCTCTCCTCTCTTTTTCTCTCTCCCTTTCGAGCCGGTGCGGTGCGGTGCGGTGCGGTGCGATGCGATGCGATGCGATGCGGTGCGGTGCGGTGCGGTGCGGTGCGGTGCGGTGCGGTGCGGTGCGGTGCTCCGTCACTCTCCACGCCACGCCGCGCCGGCTACCCTCTTCGTCCACCTTGCACTGGAATCTAACTGTCCTCGTTCATCCAACTCGCTCGGTAACGTTCTACACCCTCCTACTTCTGCAGCTACGTTGCGCTCTCCTTCTCCAGTGCATTTCCCGCTGTCTCATTCCATTCAGGAACACATACCCCCTCCACCAATAGCCTCTCCTTTCCTCCAACGGGATACAGAGTCCCCTCTCCGACTACGGAACCACGAGCCACGAGTTCCCCGCAGACTTCGGCTGTGAGATCATTCTCCTACACGCAGCAGCTGAGACGTCTGCGAAGACCGCGGATTTTCAAACGCCGTGACCGATACGAGTAGTGGAATGACTCGGTATTTGTATAAGAGAGGTATGTAGATGATGCTTGGGATGAATTTCTAACCAGTATCGCAATTGGTATCTCCTACAGGGCCCAGAAGATTCATCGCTACCTCTTCGTGCTAGATTAAGAGCGTAGACTCGTTTCCAGAATTGCCAGGATGCGGGATGCGCTTTCTCATTTCTCAATAATACAAAGACGGGGTTTTTCAGTAGTCAAAAGCTGTATTCTTTCGAATAATGCGAAAACGGAAAAATAGAAAATTTAAGGACGATCGAGCGGCCTAGATCGATGTTTTATCTAGCGTTTTTGACTACTGAAAAACCCCGTCTTTGTATTATCGAGAAATGAGAACGCGCATTCGGCACCTTTGCAATCCTGGAAAAACGAGTCTACCCCCCTTAATTGCAATTTGAAACAGTGGAAGCATTAGAAGAATCTAACTAAGAGTATCGAACACATTACTTTTGTCCTTTTCACAGTGTTAAAGGAGGTAACCAATTTTCAGTTGACTCCAGATTCTTGTAATTAATGAAGAAAGTTTTTATCGCTGAATAATTATGTTAACACGAAATTTTTATAATAATGCTTCTAATGGAAGCAGAGAATTTGTTAAAGTCTGAAGATTCTACGGAAACCGAGCATCGAACATTTTCATGCATATTTGTAAATGCATGTGGGACAGGATAAAGATCCGTGGAATCGGTGGAGTTTTAACGGGAATTAATTACAGGACCGCGCCAAAGGTTAATCGTTTAATTTGGTAAAAAAAAAACATGTGGATGGAAAAAGGGAAGAACGTGGTCGTCGGTATAAGAAGTCGATTGTGCAACGCGAAAATTTTCGACTGAAAAAGGAGCGTTCTCGCGGCACTACAAAGAGGTTCACGCGTCCCGGCGCAGGGCCACGATGCGATGCAGACGAACAGCTGCTATTTCACCTGTTCGATATATTATTTAAATGCTTCACCTGCCGCGATGTCAAGATACCGCGAGATAAGCGGGATCCGTCGTTTCCTGCTTTCACGACGATATTACGCGAGATTTTTCGGTTGCTTCGCGGTTCCGCCAAGATTTTTACAATTTTAAAAAAGCTACCACCATTTCTAGAAAAGATCTTGAGCAAAATGATGCCAAGGATGATATAAAGAACATTCTTTCAGCTTCCCACAGTCCTCAAGAAACGACTCAGAAAATGAAGAAGAAACAGTATTTTCTTAATTGTTGTATTTAAAGTACTATAATAAAAGTGTCCGTATACAAGTACCACGAAAGAGCAAGTAAAAGGTGCAAAAGTAGAAACAATTTACATGGTAAGTGTTAAAAGATTAAATTATTTAGTGTATATTATACAAAAATTCTTTGTACAATGTTATATGCAATGTAGAAGACTCGATCAACTACACTGAATTGTCATCGATAAAAATGACTCTGCGATCTAAGCCGACGGTGATCGGGCTGATCTTCTTCATGTACCTAATTAGTACAGTGGAATCTACTTCGCCGATTTCGTGATATCTACCACAAGTTTTGAATGGAGTGTAGCCGTCGCCAGCGCCGATTAAAAACGTTGGAACCGCGAGTCTGTACCATTCATCTACTTCTAGCTTCTCGTACATTGGTATTTCGCAAACGCGACATCTGAAATATGAAAGAAAATAATCAACACAAGTTTTTAAAGTCGGCACAAGATTTTCGTAAAATCATGTTCGGAAACTACCTTATTAATACTTCTGACACGGTTCTCGAACCGCCAATCATTTTGTAGGTAACTTTCAAGCCGGACCACACGAGCACTCCGTTCGAGTTCAGTATCTGATAACAAATTGTTATATTCTTAATGAAATTCAGAGAATTTTGTACAATTACAAGATATGTTCATTCGGTTGGTGTAATAAACGTCGCTAATATTAATTATTATACCGCGGTAGACATATTTAAAAAGTTTAAGAACGTCAACGTATTAGTTTCGGTTGAATAAAATAATTAAAATGAGAAAGAAATTTTTATTTAGCTTCTATGTGTTGGAATCGACGTAGACATTTTTTTATTTTGCATAAAGATCCGCAATCTATCAATTACGGTAAATGAAGAAGAGAGGCGCCTTAAAGGCTGCAATACTCGGACGCGTATGTAGTAAAGACTGTCTCCAACAGGTGGCTAAGAAAATGAGACTGAAGGGGTATTACAACCTTCTTTTACCGAATTGTGAGACTGTAATCAAACTTTACTATACTTAGAGGATCCATTTTTCAATTTATCAAGGATAGATTGAAAGAATTAAGACTAATTTTAATTTGAACAATTATGTTACAATGCTTACATCCATGATACAGCTCCCTTTCAACTCGATGGTGTCCCACGTGTTCTCGAAAGGCTGTGCCATGATCAAATCATTGAAAGTGATATCCATTGATTCGATGGGAACACGTATCCCTCCGGGATTCATGCACCCCACAGCCGCATACGTCCAAACAGTTTCATTCTCTGCTTTCTCCACGTACTGAAATTCGAAAACAGAAAATTGCAGATAGATTCGTTATCTAATTAATTGATTATCTGTTTTCATAGGGAAAATACGCACACCATCCACCATCGCATCCGTGATCAAATTGCCAAGATTGCACTCCTGCTTGCGACAACGATTGTCCAGATAAACCTTCGATTTTGCAATTTTCATTTTTGCTGCATCATCCACCGTTGCTTTCCACGGCTTTAGAGCCTCTACCATCACAGGATCTGCAAAAAATTACTTTTTGTAATGTCATTACGTCAAAACAATTGCTACCAACTGCGAGAAAATCCCACTAGAAGTTGTATCAGCTAATTATACTGGAATTTAATTACACTGCCCTTCAACTTCATGCTAATTCGATTACTCCGTAATTGCATTACTCAAACTTCACAATGGATTTCATCGCTAAATGCTGCAATCATGAATAATTAATCTAATAGAATCGCGATGCACTTAAAACACAATGTTACGGATTTATGTACATTGGAAACAAAGAGGATTTTCTTTAGATATAATATACTTATGAATTCTCAAATGTTGATTCTTGGTTTTAGAAAGACTACTAGAAAATAGCCTCTAAGCGTTAAATCATAAAATCTCCCCGCTGGCGATCAAGTCTACGTTTGACTTCCTTGACTTCGAAACTCACCTTGCTCGATAGAGCTATCAAGAAAAATCGGATTACCGTCCCAATCAACCACCTCGCCCTTCTTGTCGAACCACACCGTCAAGTTCCCCAGATACCTGCCGAAAACAGCGAACAACTTCGTCACGAAGAAAAACACGGGCCTCGAAAGTTTCACGCGAAAATTTCTCATGAAAACGAGAATTACCTGGTGTACGCAGCCGCCTGCACAATCAGCACCGTTCTGTTATTGTTCTTTTGAGTTACCACCACAGGATACTCGTCCTCGGGCCGATCATTATTTGGAAGTGGTCCTGGAAACGGAATAATCTTTTCTAAGTAACAATCTTGCCACAGAAATTGCCGTCTACTGAAATTGTTGCACTAGATTGTCCGTATCGTCTTTTATATTAGACATAAGATTGCCAACTTGTTACTGAAATTTTATTGAATTTGTATTGAACTTGAATTGATTCCAAACGTGTACATACTAATTTAAAAGTAATTACCAATTCATTAACTTTGTGATGTATGAAAACTCTGTGTAGATATATATGTATATTCGTTGCAGTCATTTTCTGATTAATCAATTTTAAAAATGGATTTATTGAAGATAAATTATTAGATATATAATCTAATCTAAATAAAAACATGTGATTAATTTTAAATATTCTTAACGGGTAGAATTGATTTGCATAAGGTTGAATTTGATTTGCAAAAGGGTGAATTTGTGGTGTGGAGTGCCCAAGTATATAAAGATTGCCAAGTTTAATTGGCTGCATTTAGCGAATCGTTAACTTTTGGTCCCCTAATTTACGTAATGTTCGTTGTTTGGTAATTCCCATCGGTGAACAGATTGTGTCATTCGGTTTGTTGTATAGTCGCCGACACTTGCCTGAGTAGAGGAGCGTGTGCGAGTGTCCGCCGACGATCAGGTCGATTAATGGACACTTGGCGGCCATTATCCTGTCCACGTTCAGGCCGCAGTGACTTAAAACGATGATAATGTCCACCCCCCGAGACTTCAATCGGCTCGCCTCGGCGTTCACCGTTTCCACCTCGTCGAGGAACTTCAATCTCCCGGTAACGGCAATTATCTGGTAATTTGTAAATATCAAATTAGGGACCGTGGCGAAACGTCGCAGTCATACTTCCGGTTAAACGGCCGGCCGCGGTCGATTCCCTCTGTAATCGGCTAACTGTGAGAGGAGTCGCGCGATTATTCACAGCGCGGCGACACGATCCCGGTCTCCTTAGAATCAATTCGATCGATCATCGGAACGCGAGCAAAAAAATAATAAGAGAGAAGACTATCGCCGCAAATTCTTTTAGCTTCTTTATTATTGGATCCACGATGGATCCACGATACGCGGCCTTGACACGCCCAACCGTTCCGATCGCTTCGATCGCTTCGATCGCGAGAAGATCGAGAGACGGGTTGGCTTGCCAACGCGACGTTCATCGAGACAGATGTGCGAATTAATCAAAGTTTCGATTGAACCGTCCGGACCGCTTCCAACATCGATTGGAATTATTTGACAGCGGTTTCAGCGAATGATCGAGGTCTCACCGTCAATTGCCGATGATCACCATTTTTGTACATCACCGTCGAGGATAAAGAATCAATTAAGCAATAGCAATTAACGGCGTTTATTAATTTTTCAGATGCCGGGCCGTTTAGATTTTTTGATTAAGAAGAGATACACTGTAGTTTAAAGTACATACATTCGTGGTTGATAAAATGACGCCGATGACCCCGATCTTGGTACCATTCCTCTTGATCACCGTGCTGTTCTGGTACAGACCCTGCAGCGCGGAACGATCGTAAGTAACATGTTCATTTTAAACGAGATCTTGATCGATCTACCAACCTGCATCGATGGCTCCAAGCTTGAGTCGATGTTCGCCACTACTATCGGTGTTACGAGATTTTTTAAAAATGGCACTACACCGGCAACACCGTCGTCGAACTCGTGGTTTCCCAAAGTCTGGAGGAATAAATCGAAATTTCCATTACAGAACATTATGATTAAACAGCGGATGTTCATGCAAAATAAAAACTTTCTCTTAATATGTTCGATAGATTGAAAATAATCCAACAGTATTTTAAAATTGTTCTAATGATTTTACATCTTTTAAATTACACCTACTCGCTTTTGTTATAAATGCATAAAATCCGCTGTCTAATTACGATCAATTTCAGATTTTTTGTATGGAATTATTGTATAAACGGACAAAGAGTGGAAAAATATGACATCGAGCGACTTCAACGTAAAGCAAACGAAATGTAAAAATTCGTGCCTCGTTACGTAAGTAAAAGTTAATATTTATATCGCCGGTAAAAAACAGCGACAAGTAATAAATTAAGATAGTTGACAACGCGCATTTTCTCGAGGATACGTGGTTCTGACTATGCCATGAATTGCTAATAGTAAACCAAATGCAATACATTTCCTTGACTTCGTTTTCAAACGCGATAATTTTTCCTACCGAGGGTACAATTAATGAATTGACACGGTTATCATTTCCGGTACGAAGAATCTGATCCCAGAACCACAAGCAGCCAACATTCCCACGAAATCCCCTTTCCAACGACTTCTCTTTCCACGAAAAGGGCCACCAAGTTTCGATCAGGTTGCCGCGATAGTACTTGGTTAAAACACTTAATCGTCCGTCGAAATTCACGGGCAGATTCGTTCGATTTTATTGCCTTGGCGCGGGCATATCTTGTTGAGTAACGGAACGCAACCGCGTTCGGATAATCGATCGTTAAACCCGTTTGACCCAATTAACCGAGAAGATCTCCGACCGCGTCTCGAATCTCGTTTCCTTCGTTTCTCATACTCTTTTTTCCTTCTTCCCCTTACCAGAACATCGTGCGGCAGCATGTTCATGAAAATCGCGGTCACGTTCCATCGATGAATGTTGTACCATATCGTCCCTTGAAAATTGTCCCCGGCGTTTAGAAAAATCGCGTTCGGTCTCTCCTCGATCAATCGATTCACAGCGGTCGAAACTCGCGCGATCCCACCCACAGACACGCTTTCAGCTTCCGCGTAATTCTCGCTGGATCGATGGATAGTCTCCTCGAACCTGAAACCATCACACATCCGGGAAAAGACGAGGTAAATCAACGTAGAAACTCGAGTGGAAAGGAGGACAAACACGATATGGAAGTTAGTGTCGTTAACGAACACGTTCGCTACCAACAGTTTGTTTCGTTGCCAAAAAACGCAACGTGCCTCTATAAATTAGTAAAACCACACTCGACATCTGTCGCAGCATCGTTAACGATCTCTCTGGATCGACGCGTTCATCTTAAATCACAATGTTCGATTCGCTATTCGACCGCATCAAATTCGATTTGCAACAGCCGACTGCAAAGATTAATGCAACGAATAATCGAACGATTGATAACAGTTCCAACACAAGATTGATACTCCGGATGATCCATCCTAAGATATTACCACCCGGCTGTGAAATCCTTCGATAAATTGAATCAAGCTTAATGAGCGGTTTTATCTTGTTTGGCAGGCTGACAGGAGTTGGTAAGAGTCCGAATAAATTCCCGTTTAATTGCGGTTCCTTCGAGTCGGTCCATAAATCGTAAATTTCGCGAAAATGCTCGCGCAACGTGTTCAACGTCTTGATTTTGTAGCTATGAAAATAGCTTGGAGCGCGAAGGGTTGATAATGTGCGAACAATTATCGCGGCCGCGAGGATAATCGGGCCGGGGCCGTTCTAATTATCGATGCGATTTAATGACGGCCGGAACAGGAAGGAGAGATCGGTTTAATAACTACCAGCGAGGCGTACGTTGGACGCCATTATGCCGACAATTAGCTCAACATTATTGAATGACCCGGTTTTGTACGCGCGCGTCGACGTCATTCAGATTTTCATCGGAAACGGTTGAATGAGCGCACGTGGCCATACCTCGCGTGGAAATCGTTTAAGTGTATCACAGATAGCTCGAACAAATCCGATCGTCCCGGATAATACAATCCCCTTCCGGTGAAGCCGCTGGACAACCGGAACAGTAACACCAACAACCAGATCGGTTGCATTCTCGATCCGATTTTCACACACACGCAAACGCTGCGAATCACGCGTAAATCACGCGTCTACAACCGGTTCCTTCGGTGACCGACGAATCAGCACCGATTCATCTTGATCGATCGGTTCCCCGCTGAAAGATAACAGATAAACAATCGAATTACTAAACCAAAATCTCCGATCGGTATCTCGACTATCGCGAAATTGATATACCTCGGCGCGTCACGGTCCAACATTCACAATTTACTGGTACGTTGACAATGTCGCTATCATTGTTCGGATGAAACATAAATTTGTACGGCTAACTTGTTGTAGAATTTATCCTGTATTCGAGAGTACACTGGAATATAATCAACCCGTGTATTAACAATGTTCTTCAATGTTTTCAACTTGTATGGATTACAATGTGTGAACCTTAGAGTGTACACACTGGACTGATACCGTAATTAAAAGGTGCCGTATGTAGTAAAATCGTTTCGCAGTAGATATAGGCTCCCCGCTTCCTGATAAGTTTCTTGGAAAAAAAGCCAGCCACAACAAAGAACTTAACATTTATCTCCTTTTACGACATTCTACAATTGTTTGCAACATTCTAATCATCGTCGCAGTCTACTAATTACGTATTGCGACAGAACAAATTTTTGAGAACTATCTTTGCAGTTGCATCGATATCTGTTTAGGTTTTATCTAAACTTGGAAACGTGTTTCCTTTATCTAAAACGACCGGAAATTCTAATGAGGAACCTTCGCCATTCAATGACCGTCTTGATGGCTATTTTCGTATAATTACGGCATCGTTATCTTGTTACTAGCTACCGGCGACAAACCCATCACACAGTACACAACAACTGGCACAACTTGACGTGGCTAAATTTGATCCGGTCTTAACGAAATTCCGAGAAATACTTTTGCACCGGATCTTCCTCGATTCCGTAGACACCATAAACCGTACGATTCTTGCAACTCTGAATTTAGAGAAATTGTTGAACACTGTGAAAGACGAAGTTACAACACTGCGCGGGCCAAAATGTTCCTTGTGCGAGTGAAAGGATCGAGTATTCTGACTGAAAGTGGTAAAAAGTCCAAGGCTGGAACTTATCGCATGACTTTCGCTAACGCTACGTGCATAATCGATTACCCACGCGTGAAAGGATACCGTTTTTTCGCAGATCAACAACAAACTAAAAATATTCCCAGCCGACAACACACGGCGTAACCTCCGTTACTGGTACGAATTAATTTGTACACCTAATATGTATTAAACCTTTGCACTCGGAGTTATTCTAATTCGAAAATCGAATTTTTCTTCCGGCCTGAAATATTTCCATTTTCTATGATTTTCTTAATTTCAAAAACTAACTAACTAACTTCAAAAACAGACGTTCTACCGTTCTATACGATAAATCAAAATTTGAGCAAATCTTTCTCACGCTGTCACAGGACAAACACGTAAAATCGCGATTTCCTCCGATTACGACGTTCGCAGCGATGTCTAATCGGAAGAAAGAAGAGATAAAAGAAAAACAAAATGACAAAACAATGGAAACGTGGTTCCGGAAGATGGCACGTTATAACGAGGACCATCCGTGTCCGGAGGATCCGTGTTTGTCCCGAAATTGCGCGTGTAATCGAGCGAAATGCGACGACACGCCGCGCCGCCCATAATTAATCACCGGCCGGTGTAATTAATCAGAAATCGAGCGTGAAACGCACCTGCCAGCCGCGAACGCTCGACGAGGACTGCTCGCTTAAAAGGAGATCTATCTTCGCAAGCCTTCCACGACCGGGCGAACTCCATTATCGGGCCTCGAGATGACGCTCGTTATGCAACGGGGGACGATAAAGATCATTACACCGTGAAAAACACACTGTAGTACCGTTTTCAGCAGACTTAAGACCCTCCGAGTTGACAATCGCTCGATCAGCCACGTGTTGCGACGATTTGCGATGTCCTCGACCGGCGCCATTTTCAATCTTCGCGCGGACTTAGGAGATTTACCATTCTTACACCTGCAAACGCAAATAATACGAAAAGTGAGTCGTTTGTTCTCTGGTCTGGGTAAAGCTTTTCTTAAAACTTGAACGAACTAATTTGTACACATAGGAATGTATGTATTTTCAGTGCAATCGTTGAAAATTAGTTATCGGTCGGAAAATTGCCTTGATCGCCGAAGCGATTTGCAGCGATGGAGAAATAATAGCATCGACAGAAATAAATGATAGATGCAACAAGAACGTGCACAATAATTGTTTTACGATCTCTCGCGCGAAGGTTATCTTTCAATGACAATGGCGGACGAACGCTTTCAACATCATTTCGTCGCATTATCTGCGTACGCAAGAGACACGATGATCATAGAAATGATTCTGTGTTATCTGATAACGACCAGTTGGCTGCGTTTCGTAAGTCAAAGACAGAAGTGCTCGGATATCGACAGTGCTGAAAAGTCGTTATCGAATGTTTACGGGTGCCCTCGAAGGTATGAGAATTCTGTTGGGCATTCTCCTCGTACCATAGAACATCCTTGGGGCCTCTTAATTAAGATCTACAAGGTTGAGGATGCTTCGAGGAGCGTCCTGAGTCGATAAAAAGAAAAGTCAACGGATAGGCGATTCCTGGAACGATCGATCAAGGACGGCAGAACCCATCCAAAGGCAAAAAGGGATGGGAAGGTCCGAGTTAGGTGAGGGGAAGAGCGAGAGGGAATGAATTTCGGAACAAAAGGAACCTGTTACAATCGCCTGGCTTCTTCCGCAGGAACTTGTCCTAACTTGCTCAGTCTGAACGGGTCCTTTGCAGTAGCAATATCTCGTGCGACGGGGAATCGTGTCCTGTGAAAATAATGGTGCAGACCCCGTCGAGTGGGGGTGAGTCAAATCATTTTATTCGAAATTATTAAATTATTTTAGTAAATGTGTTACCGCAAACAAATAAACAAAGTCGTATCTCCTTCGGAGAATGTGTATTGTAGAGGTACGTGTTTACGTAACTTTATTGTAGCACTCGGGAAATCGGTGGCATTTATTAGCAGATTAAAGACCGCGTTTACGTTTAGCCTTGCATCATCCGCGAGGTGGTCGGAGTTTCTCCTGTACGTATAGATTATAGATCATCTCTCGTAAACAAGATGGCTAAAATCTCGAGATATAGTCGCGAGCGTTGTCAACGAGCCAGGACAACGACGTCGCCTCGCTGTATTTTCCCATTTCCTCCTCGAGTCTTCCCGAATTTGATCGATTTCGGTCCGCGGAAACTTGCGAACAACCTCGATAACTTCTCAATTGGCCTGGTTTCAATTTTCTTGGTCCACCGGCGCGAGTCTTTGAGTCTTGAAAGTTTAATATTCATGACATTTGCAAGCATGGTCACGATTCATGTCACGGAAACATCATCCGCAAAAATTTACGTCTATTCTCGCAACACATAACCGAGTGAAACTGCAGTACGAGTTTTCCTGAAACTTCGGACAAATATGAAGTTTGTTTGTGAAATATTACTGTCCCGATGTTTCAGCGCTGTTACACACGAGCCAAGCTACTTCAAAAATATTTTCAATTATCATTTTATAAAATTAAGTAAGTATCTATGAGAGTTGAAGTGAAATTTTCTGTGATCTCGATAGCCTAAAAAGTTCTAACTTGCATAGATACGAGTCTCAGAGGTTTCTCGTTAATCGATTCAGACGCTTTTTTGCGAGAACATACATATATGTACTCTTACCGCTTCGAAGCCGATTAGCTGAAGAATTACGCACATCCGAACGGAATTCTCCATGGCATCGATAGATTTTCCTCGTCGACACTGTTATCCAGACTCAAAACAGGTTCAAACTACTACTATTTCATCAGCACAACTCTGATTTTTATGTAGAACGAGGGAAAAAAACCGTCGAGCAATAAATTATGCAGATTCTATCACCTACGCTGTCAGCTGGCAACCAGTTCATTAAAAAACTACGTTACCAACACTAGTTTCTTATTCCAGTGTTTCACTTAACAATCCAAAGCCGTGAATATCTGTTTTCCGTTCGCACAAAGCTAAACTTGCTATTTTTTTAGAATTAATTAATTTTTACAGAATTGTCAAATGAAATTGAAGGGATAGCGTCTACCGTGTAATAGCAGTATCTTTGGCCCGATCTATGGAGTGTCAACCTTGTTAAACGCGGTGAAGAATTTGTAGACATCAGATAAATAGTTGCCCAATGAACGAAACATAATTTCTACTGTTCGCTCTCGTTCTACCGTGAGGACGCGAAGCATTGAAATCACTCGACAGATAAGGGTGTTGCGACAGAAACGCGTGCCCTATGATTGTCATCTGTTTCTCGATTGCAACGCATCGAGGTCGAGTAAAATAAACAGAATCTTTCATAAAAATCATTCGTTACGTTAACAAAGAATTCGAGATCAGCATTTGCGACAATGGCTTTTCCAAATTTCTTTCACGAATTCCTGATTAGAGAACACTTTCTCTGGATCATTCCATTCCCATCTAAACAATCGTTATCGAGCGATAAACGTTCCGAATATAATCTCCATCAAGATTAACAGAGACTAAAATATAGTTTCGAACCGGACTTTCTCGTATTCCAGCCTCTAGAGAATTAGATTAGTCAAATAGACTGTCGTAGAGCCGTCAACCTAGTTTCACACCCTTTCTAACGATGTAATTATGTTTGTTCGCCGAGAATAACTTCGTGAATATTTCACTGGTATTCGTTGGTTCCTCGGTGTTAAAAAATTATCAAAAAGATTTTCAGTATTCGACTGCATTTTTGCAATGAATTCCGCCACGATATCTAAAAGATCGAAGAACCTCTTCCGGAGGATGTGGAAAAAATAATTAAGATTTTTTATAAACAATTGATGAATTTTACAGCACAGTTGATGCTTGTTTACTGATTCTTATATCGTCGCTTAACGCAACGTGTTAAGTGAAATCACAGAAAAATACGTGGCGATAAGATCGGGCGGTATTGTTGATCGAGCTTGTTCCAATTGTTCCACCCACGGAACGCTCTGTGGCGAATCGCGCTCATGTTCGAACACAACCGTGGCCTCTCCTCGAGGTGCCGAGCGGCCGATCTGTTCAGTCGTTCGGTGTTCAGTCGACGCTGGTCGCTCGTGAAAATCGGTTCTCAGTCGGGACTGGTCTTCTTCGAGCAAGAATCCGCGCGTTGTGCAATAGGCCGATCTCGTCGGTAAAAACGACCAGGACAAAGCCGACCACGATTGGCATCGCGAGACCATCGGGGATCCTCTCTTTTCATCTATCTTTCACGCCGGCTAGACGCGTATTTTTAGAGTGGACCGACCGCGCAAAGATACGATTCGTACCTTCTGTGATGTTTGGCGACATTTTGCACAACGTACGTACATGCACGCGTGTCATAATCATTCAGCCGCTGGTGTGTTTTACGTCACACTCTCCCAGATGTAATTGCACGCAACTGAATTGAGTTTCCGAGATTGTTTCGCCGCGCCGCCCCGAGTGTGTTGAAATCCTTAGATCGTGCCCTGCACTTGACAATCGATTGTCTCTTGCCATTTATAGCACCGCTTTCGGTTGGATTTCTCACTTTAGACTTGTGCGATTTTTCTGACACTTCGACCGTGTTGAAATCGTTCGACCGTTTCTTCTAACTTTTGACAATCGATCATCTTGGAATCTTCCTCGTGCCATTTTCCTACTGTTTCAAGTGTAATTATTGCGATTTTTATCTTACATCGGGGGTAAGTACTGAAATTTTTGATTAGATGTTTTCAGAGGTTGTCGACGGTGTTGCAATTGTTGTATAATAATTTTTGCACGTTAAAGAAGCCTTGAGCTCTCCGACCTTCCAACAGAACACTGCCGCGACACGCACGTTTTCCCACAAACGTATTGTCTTCGTGCTCTTATCTCGTTGGTTATCTTATTGTTGGCTAACAATAATTTTTTTATGGAAAAATTCCTGCAATTATAGCATATTAGAGTCATTCATTTTTAATTTACTGGTACATACACAGTTTAATCGTACTCTGTTTAACTCCGCTTGTAAACGAAGATACTCGTCACGCAATGCCATGGAAACCGTGCGTGCTCACCAGTTCTGGCATTCGAAAACGTTCCGACGGACATTTCAACTCGCAAACTCCGATTCAACGTTCTCCGCAATCATTGCGAGTCATTTAACGACGAAAATGCTGTAAATCATTTCTCGAATTCGAAGATCGATCTTTGCAATTCAATTCCGTAAGAAACCAACCTTCGCGAAAGGCAGGTATTTCCAACCAGCTAGGAATTTTCTCGGAATTTAAATGAACCAAAGTCGAAATGTCAATGGAATGATTCCCGCTGACCAATCATAAAAATCCCGATGGATCGATGTCGAAAGCTAGGTTTGCCATTCGATGACTAGGTTTCAAATTCCGCCGACACAGGATTTAGACGCGTGTCGTCGGCAATCGAGCATGATCGAGGTTCATTCATTTCGATCGATACGGACGGAAAAGCGTGATCGGTTGTTGGCACGGGACTTCGTTAATGTCAGCGACTTTTGGGCACAGCAGCAGCTGGCAGCGGCCATCGAGTTTCGCAAGAGATTCCTCGTCCTGAGCTCCTCCACTTCCGGTTCCAAGCCGAGAATGATTTATGCTCGTTAAGTTCTCCGCAATTGTCATGTTGTCTTCTATCCTTTTGATTCTCTCGAGTGGTTTATCATCAGACTGCGGATTTACATGGAAAATGTTTGCATCGATTAGAAGAAACAATAGCGATCAATCAATTCGGTTACGTAGAGTGACTCTCGCTATGTAATATTCGGACACTGTTAAAAAGACGATAACTTTTTTTTTGAGAAGTTAGAATAATTGGTTTGGTGCACAACGTGACAGAAATTTTTGATAAAAATTTCAATATGAATACGAATATTTGGAAATTAGAGGGCCCAGGGATTAAAATTTTTTAAATTTAAGTTGTCGGAATTGCAGAAAAAATACTAAAAGTTGTATTTTACAAGTAATATTAATGGGAGTCTCTGTATAAAATTTTGAGTGCTTTTCACGCTTGAAATGAGGCAATTGACAGTTCAATGACAATCATGCGAGACGGATCGATTCGTTGATTCATTCTTGAATCGGTGTCTGACATCGGATTTTATTTTCGTTGTTATTGTTAACAGCTGAATACTAACACGGCATCCTATCGGTTTACTGTTAACAACACGAGATAACGAAGGAGTGCGGGAAATTTGAGAAAAATTGATCGAGAATGCTGAGGATTTGGATCTCAATTTGCTGCGTTGCGACGGGCCTCTCTTATGGGGTTGTCGGCAATCCTGTTCTTTATAAGGATGGAGAACTCACTCTCAGGATTGTTCACACCAATGACATGCACGCCAGGTAATGAATATTAAATATAAAACATTTCTCGAGGAAAGGTACCGATTTGTTTCTATAATCGTCCGAATCGATTAAGCGTAAAACAGAAGAAACTGCTTGGGTCGACGGGAAAAAAGAAAGTCCCCGGCAACATAACCGAGAATTGCGACACAGTCGAGTCAATATTGAATCAGTTGAACCGCTTCTGCCACGCTTCGAACGCTAATTACGAGCAGCTCGCTAATTGATGCCCAGCCCGAGCTGTTTAATGTTAATTCCTGTTCTCGCGTCGAAAATAAAAAAAAATTTCCTGTTCGACGGCACTTTGCGTTTCATTTTTTCCGTTTGATTTATCACACGCCAAGTTAATTCCTCGTTATCCGGTGATCGACAAGATACAATCCAAAAGATAACATTATCCCTCGACGAGTATTGATCGGAATACTACTATCTCGTTAACATTCACTGTACCGATAACTCTTCTTTCTGAATAATTTCTGCCCTCGTATTCGATTCATTGTAAAATCGAAACCCTTTTAATTATGTAATTACTAGACAGCGAAGTTTATGCATTTATGGCAAAAATGAGTAGGTGTAATTTTAAGAAATAATTCAGATACAAACTTTTTATTCGTGTAGTCAAAACTATTCTTGAATATTCAAAATTTCAAGAATTGATATAATAATTACACTGTGGATCGGAAATGAGACGTTTCTGCGTCGATTGCGACAAACAGGAGTAAAATTTCGTTTCTGCTTCGATAGTTACGTTGATCATCTGAAAATAATATGTCCACGTTCTTACAGTCTCTTTGAACCTTTTTATTAAACGGTCTATTAAACAGAATTGTTCTCTAATGAAATTGACTTATTGTTAGTGAGGTGGTATCTGTATCGGGATCAGGAGAGAATACACAAAAGATGCGACAACCATCGTGGTTGGACTATGCTTTATTGTGAGAGACTGTCGGTACACCCGCGTAGCCCGCGTGACCGCTCTCCACGAATTCTCGTACCGAACTAACTTAAAACTAGCCGTTCGCACGCTGACGCATTCTCAAGAAAAACATTCTTTCTCATTCTCACAGTTCGCTTTCACTCTAAACAAAACTAAACACATTCACCCTACGAGACACTCGACCCAGTCATCTCGACACCCTCTCGACGCTATCGCGCAGCACGCAACACGATCCATTCGTCTCAAACATACCCTAAACACATGGCGGAGACGTGGCGCCAGTTTGTCGCCGCCACATTAGTATAAAAGGTGTTCTTGGCCGGTAGATTCGAGCAGACATCGCGATTATCCAGCATATGCTCTGAAAAGGACGCGAACGAGGGAAAATGTTACGGAGGGTTTGCAAGACTAGCAACCCTAATTCGACAAGCGAGGCGATCTTCCGTTCCTTGCCTCTTCCTGAACGCAGGGGACACCTATCAAGGATCCGTGTGGTTCAACGTGTACAAATGGAAAGTCGTTGCCAAGTTCCTCAACCTGTTGGCTCCGAATGCCACGGTACGTTCACAAACTTTTCATTCTTTTTTTTCGACCGTGTTACGCCTTGACCGATTTTAACTGTCACGGTTAAACTTTCACTGTTAAAACGTCGCCTCCTTCGCGAAATATTGATATTGATTTAACAAAAGACGCTTACGGAGTCTCTGAATATTATACCGTATTTGACTGTGTATCAATTTCGAGATTCTGAACGTCGCGTGTGCGTGACGGAGATTTCGGTAGCAAATTTAATATTTTACAGCGTGCCAGTCGTGACTAGATCGCATCATTATTATTCGATATAGTTGACTCGTGAACTTTCTTCGCGGTGTCGTCTAATCAACGCGCGTTTCGATCGCTCCGAGCGACAGCGAATCGTCAGCAATTTAGGCCACGATTCACGCTACAAAACACCGATGATGACCAGCGATATTCGAACTTGAATCGTTCGGATATATCGTTTCGTAACGTTTCGAGTGTTCGTCTCACAAATTGGCGTTCGGTCTTGATCAGTCGCGAATTTATCGAATGTTAGACGATCACTAAATTTCTACTTTCGTTTATTTGGTATTGATGTATGAACAGCGGATTTTATGCGTTTATAACAAAAATTAGCAAACACATTAGTAGGATTTACTGGAAGCCTATTAATAGGAATTTTCAATAATTGTGCTATATTAAAAGAAAGCATAGAAATTTTCTTTTACATTACAATCTTAAATGAAAATACTAGATGACGTTATCGAGGGTGACTAGTTAGTTCACAATGAAAATTGCGGTCACTGTTGAGGGTTCCATTAAAAAGTGTTTAGCCATGAACCATAGATTTTTCCAAATACTGCAATAATCACCGGTCGGTAATGTGTTAAGAATTAAATTAAATTTCCATTTCACTCGAGTTTGTTGCAGTTCAGGCAGAAAATTTTTATTTTGCATAAAGATCCGCTGCCTATCGATGTAGACAATGCAGAGTGTAGATGACCGGAGCCAAATTAGGCTACTGCCCTCTACCCTGCCACAATTATTCGACGAGAATAAAATGCGTTTTGCTTTTTGCGAATCAGAGTTTAGGGAACCACGAGTTCGACGACGGTGTCAAGGGTCTCGTACCCTTCGTGGAGAACGCATCGTTCCCCATAGTCACCGCGAACTTGGACCTGAGCATGCAACCAGACCTAGCAGCCACGAAGTTGTTGAACAGTACCGTTCTAACAGTCGAAGGAACGAAGATCGGTGTGATCGGGTACCTAACACCTGAGACCAAAATCATCTCTGTCGCGGATAACGTGATCTTCCTGGATGAAGTGGAGAGCGTACGTAGAGAGGCGAAGAAGCTGAAGGAAGAAGGCGTCAGCATCCTAATAGCTCTCGGACATTCCGGCTTCGAGGTCGATAAGAAAATCGCCCGAGAAGTGGAGGACATCGATATCGTGATCGGTGGACACACCAACACCTTCCTCTACAACGGGAAACAACCCGATTTGGAAACACCCGAGGGTCTGTATCCGACGAAAATCCTGCAGAAAAGCGGCAGACCGGTGTACGTGGTCCAGGCGTACGCGTACACCAAGTATCTTGGTAATTTCACGGTGAAGTTCGATTCTAAAGGCGAGGTCACCGAGATCAAGGGCAACCCTGTATTAGTGGACAGCAGTATCGAACAGGTAATCACAGTTTAATTAATAATTACGGCTCGTTTCGCGAGAAAGATGAGGAAAGAGAAAGTTCTTAAAAACTCTAGAAACGACTACTTTTTAAATACAGGACCATACGATTTGAAATATTTTGGCAAACTAGAGCAATTAGTTTGCAATTAGTTACTACACACCTTTTGCGTTGCAACCTCATGTCGTTCACTAGCTGATCGTTTCATTTCGATATAGTCTGCAATTCAATGTAGGAAATTCAGAACCGTAGCCAGAAAAATGCATCGCATGTAATTTCTGTACTGATCTTAAGTCTGCGTTGTTAAACAATTACGTTAATACTCAATATTAATTCCAACCGCAGATGATTCTTACCGCTCTCCCCATAAGACGCAATGCTAATTCCGGCAAGATTCATCTGCTCCCGAAAGGCCTCCGTACAGCGCCAAAGCACGTAGCGGCAAAACGCTCATACTGTTCGCCACATTTTAGTTCAACTCGTTCGCACAGGTGGCGCCACATACCATTACCTCGACAATCTCGAAATAGCGCCACTGGACGTAGTGGCCAAACGCTCAAACTGTTCGCCACATTTTAGTTCAACTCGTTTGCACAGGTGGTGCCACATACCATTATTTTCATAGACACTATATACCTACATACTTATATGTATATGGCTTATGGATCTGAGTCGATCTAAAGCTTAATTAATAAAAAAAAAAAAACTTTCAGCGCCACTGAACGTAGCGGCGAAGGGAGCAGATGAATCTTGCCGGAATTAGCATTGCGTCTTATGGGGAGAGCGGCAAGAATAAATATTGAATATTAACATGTTCGATTTAGTACCGTAGCTAATAAATAAATGTATATCTATACAAAATTGCTACTGAAATGTTGCTAATGATCTATTCTAGTTTCTCCAATTACAAATCTTCACACATATTATGTCTGGAAAGTCCGAAAATAAATTATTTGTGAAATTGTGTGAAGACTTCCGAGGTCATTTTTGGGCAGAGGTCCGGAAAATTGTTAATAACTATTTAACAACTAACAAAATGTAATCAAAAACTGTACGTGAAAGTAGCAGTAGCGCCTCGTATTCTCGAATCTCTAAAGTTTATAAATTGTTGCTGTGAAGCGAGTAATTAATATCTATATGCTCCGAGACTAATAATTGTCTCCTTTTCCCTTATGCGTTACCGCTTAATCATTTAGAAACTGTTTAATGTTTTCCACAATTGCTGCAATTTGTAGGCAGAAGACGTTCTGCGAGAACTGGAAGGAATGAGAGGAGCGATTAACAATGTGAGCCAGACAGTGATTGGGAAGACCCGTGTTCTCCTACAAGGAGATAGCAAAGTCTGCAGACGCGTAGAATGCAATCTTGGCAACTTGATCACCGATTCCATGATCGACTACAATGCTCGGGAGTATGGGAGCAAGAATGGCTGGACGGACGCAGCTATAGCTTTCCAGAATAGTGGAAGTATCAGAACTTCCATTGGCAGGGACAACGATGATACAGTTACCATGGGGAATATTCTCAGCGTACTACCTTTTCACAATCCTATATTGAAGGTAAAAATGTCTGGAAAGATTCTGCTGTCCGCTCTAGAATGGAGTGTTTATAACTTGGATGTAAACACAACTACGAACTTGTTTGGTGCATTTATACAAGTCTCAGGTGTTCAGGTACAGAAAATGATTGTGAACATTGTTTCGCAGAAAGCTAGAATACTGTTTTAACAAAGCGTTGTTTTACAGGTGATCTACGACTTAACTAAACCAAAGAATTCTAGAGTGGTGTCGGTACAGGTGCAATGTGCAAATTGCAGCATTCCATCATACAGCGAATTAAAACAGAACGAGTCCTATATAGTGCTCATGTCTGATTATATACAGTCTGGTGGTGATGGATATAGTATGTTGAAGGATCTCAAGACGTTTCCTTTGGGTATGTTAGCCGTTTCTTTTTAAGCAAGATATACTTAAGTTTTTAGTAAACGATTCCTCATACTTTCTTCCAGGTGTAACTACAGCAGAAACGCTTCAGCAATACTTTAAGGAGCATAGTCCTGTACACC
>CM052196.1:16955763-17118347 GCA_028455805.1 Lasioglossum figueresi
TCTCTTCGTCTGTGCATAATCTTTTGAATTCAAGGGTTACTTGCCGGATCATATCGGCCGCACATAGTTTTATGTTTAATATGTTTATTACTTCCTCCATTTTTCTAAAAATTAATACTGTACAGGTGACAACACGAAGATATTTAGTACCAGAGAGGATATGAGAGTGCTCACACCCGTTGTCTTTTCTGCAACTACTCTTGTCAGTAAAAAACAGAAATAAAGAATATCCAGGTTTACATAGCGCGAAACAGAACCCATGCCTGCGCACTGATATATATTTTAGTATATATATCAGTGTGTCTGCGTAGTAAAACCTGGCTGTGAGACTGTGAGATAGTGCGAAGTGCAACTGTGTGAGCGCGACAGTGCTTCCTGGTGCTTCCAGAACGGGGTAATCGACGAAAATAACGTACTCCCTCTCCGATAACCAGACACGTTGCGCGACTGCGCGACCAGTCTAGCATCTTAGTGGGAGACGTTGGAGTGTGCTTAGAATGTAAGCCTTAGATAGTGGAATGGGATAGTGGAAGGGGAAAAGGAGGAGAAGGAATAGTATCCGTTTGGATATCATCTTGCAGCACTGATCGAAACTCGAAACAGATATCATTTCTTCTCCTCCTTTTCCCCTTCCACTATCCCATTCCACTATCTAAGCACACTCCAACGTCTCCCACTAAGATCCTAGACTGGTCGCGCAGTCACGCAACTGCTCTGGTCATCAAAGAAGGGGGTACGTTATTTTCGTCGATTTCCTCGTTCTGGTAGCACTAGTTTGGATCAGTGTTGCCAGATGATATCCAAACAGATATCATTCCTTCTCCTCCTTTTCCCCTTCCACTATCCCATTCCACTACCTAAGCACACTCCACGTCCCCACTAAGACCGTAGACTGGTCGCGCAGTCGCGCAACCGCTCTGGTCATTAAAGAAGGGGGTTTGTTATTTTCGTTGATTTCCCCGTTCTGGCAGCATTGGTTTGAACAGATTTGAATTGCATCTGGCAGCACTGCTGTGAGATCAGTGCTGGGGATCAAGATATTTCTCCCAGTCTATCAACAATCCCCGCCTCCGCCATCAATCAGTCACGTGACGCATTTCATCCCTGAATTGTACACCGATATATAAAGGGTGTCCCAAAAGTGTTGTATTTCCTTGAAAGGGATTCCTGAGGTGATTACAAGTAACTTTTTCCATTACGAAAATGTTATTCGAAAAACACGGTCCAATTACAGCGCGGCTACAGTGAACAGATTCCAGTTCGACCAATGGCGACAGGTCCTTCTTTGGTTATGCGTTGAACGGAAAGGATGCGTTGTTCCTCTCTGCATAGGTTGTTAAAGAAAAACAAAATTTTATGAGACCTGTGTATTTTGAACCAAGTCAATCTGAAATAAAATCGAGAATTACATTTTCGTATAACGTTGCACGATTATTTGATATATCGGATAGGAAATATCCTCTCTGTTCAAATTTCAAACATGAACTCCGGAAGACAAAGACGCTCCTGAATGTCTATCAGCTCCATCTACAATCCGAACGAACTTGGATCTGCGGAAATTTTAGGAACTTTTACGCGGTGCATCACTGACAATCATTCTCACCTTCGTTAGGTATCTGTCTCACTCATGGTATTATGCTACGCCAGTTTCCGCTTTGTGATCATGGACTTTTATAAGACTGCTCGTTCTCGAAAAAGCTAGCTTCGCGGTGACGTCGTTAATTGTTTGGCTTGTCGAAGCTGCTTTGTTGGGCTTCTCCGCGAATTACCTCGAAGGTAAGATAATCATGCCTGTCAAGCTGCATGATTTATGGGAAAAAATAGTGACATCGATAATCAATAACAAGTTGAATAAAATGGAAACATACCGATTATCAAACAGCTTTATGACGCCTTCTGTACACTCTACGTGACGTATCTTATTCTTTTTTTTTCCCGATTTTGACGAAAAGAATCCGTGGAACATAAAACTCGGTTTTCTACTCGTTCGTCGGTATTACGCGCAGAAAAGATTTGTCTTCTCGTCAAAGTAACTGTTATTTCACATTTGTGACAGATCGATCCCGACGAAAACGTAAATAGCATCGTTTCTATTTTTCCCCGTGTACTAGTTCGTCATTATTTTATTCGCATTCTGCGGATGTCCTTTTTTCGAATAGTGCCATTCAAAAAGTTTAGTTGATTAATTGTTCTATTCCGTATTACGATTTCTCTCGCCTTGAACATTTTAACGATGCAGAGTTAACACGCTGAATAGCTCGTTCCTTTACTATTATTTTCATTATTTACGCGAAATTTTCATATTTCGCATTCTTGCACAAAAAGTCGTGTACTATTCTCGGAAATATCGTGTTTGTATAAATTTTAGCAAATAACTATTTTTATGCATCACTAACAATTATTGTAATTGGAAATTTGTTTAACATCGATAAAGTACGAATTGTTAGAAAGCATCGTTTCAATGGAACATTGTGTATTGCATTTCAGGACAGATTCTTTTAATGGAAGGGCAAACACATTGAATCATGATGGAAGGTCCGTTAGAGATAAAAGATTCTACTCCGGGAGTAGAGGAGCCTATAAAGTCTGAAGCACCCGTGCAGAATCCTGATAGCAGCGACCGGAGCGACGGCGCTGTTTCACCGCCACCAAATTGCAGTATTTGTTTAGGCAAACTGGTAAACACATCGTTTACAGACAGTTGCCTTCACCAGTTTTGTTTCACCTGTTTGCTCCAATGGTCCAAAATAAAAACGGAATGTCCGCTGTGTAAACAGACCTTTAAATCCATTATACACAATGTTAGATCGGAGGAAGATTACGATCAATACCATGTGCCTAGAGAGCTGGCTACGTTGGATATTAATTTTGATCTTGGACACGCGGTGGACGTTGTCGGACATCGATTTCATTATAGGTATAGAAAATTGTAATTCTGGTGAATTTCAAATTGGCAATTCTAGATAAATTGTTTGAATTTCTATTCTAGAACAACTATGACAGGCCATCGTCGAAATCCACACGAAGTGCTGCTCAATCAGGAACAAGTGGCAAGAAGGGAACTGCTGCCAAGCATAGCACCGCCAGTTCCCATGAGAGAGCGTCTACGTACACGAGCGAACTCTGCTGTTTATCGTCGGTCCATTTATAGGCACGGAATTTGGGCTACAGCATTGCCTGATGTGTATGGCCGTTTCCGCGAATGCAGCGCAGATTACTATCGGTTAGTGTCTGTTCTGCTGTCACGCCAATAGTCAGTCTACATGGTATAACTGTACTTTGTTCACAGGCGAGAACCAAGAGAGTTGAACCGATTGATTCCTTGGTTAAATAGAGAATTACAAGCGTTACTTAACAACAATGCAGCACACGGCGCGTATGTGATGAGAATTATATTAGGAGCCCTTAGCCAGTACGACATTAGGAGCCCCGAGTTCCAAACTCTAGTGCACCCATATTTTGGAACGTTCACCGATCACTTTATACACGAACTACTTAATTATGCACGGACTAACTTTGATCTACTTGGGTACGATCAGTCTGTGATCTATCTACGTCAAGGTATTTTGTCTTGGTTCGATTTATTACGCAGCCTGTTTGTCAACGGGTTGGTAAAATATTGAAATTGTGTTGCAGGACTTTCAAGGGAATACGTACCAAATATTGATTCGCCAGCATCCAGTAGCAACAGTATTAGTTCTGACGATTCAGACGTCCGAGTTCTGGATGAAGCAATAGACCTCAGAATGAATACTGTAACACCCAGCACAGGACCCCATATATTTAACGTACCTGGTAAATTTGAATCTCTGTGAACAATGCTCTTTTAGATTGAATAATTCGAATTTATAATCTTTCCAAATTAGAACGCTAGGTTTAAAATCGTTTCGTTGACCAGGTCCGAGTACCGTAGGACAGATGCTCCAATTGGATATTCATTACAATGTACCAGACGTCCTGACTATTTCCTCAGACTTCTCTTCGTCCGATAACGATTGCGAAGTGATCGGTTACGTGAAACCTCGCCACGAGAGAACACCGGAAATCATAGAGTTAGTATCTTCGGATCCTGAAGAAGTAAACATTTCTCAAGCATCGAACGATAATGCACAGTAAGTTTAGATAACTGTTCTGCAGGTTTGCTTGCGTTCAAACGCAACGAATGACTAATCTGAATCGTTTCCCCAGGTCTTCCACGTCTGCATTTTACGGAGACAATTCGACTCAACCCAGTACATCCGATACCGTTAAGAGAAAAGTCTATATCGCATCGTCTACGGAGAGCGACACCGACTCTGACGACGATTACGTTTGTAGAAGGAGCAGGAAGTATCAAAGTCGTTCCAGAAAATCAAAGAGGAGCACGACCACCAAGAGGCGAAATCGTTCAGGCGAAACCAGGATTCGCAATCGGATGAGAAATTTATCGAGTTCTGAAGAGAGCGATGCGAGGAAACGAGTGGTGAAGAGAACCTCGCGTACGATAAAGAAACGGATAAGCAGCAGCAGTGATTCCAGCTCCCACGAGAGCGAGATGAAGACAGTGGACGACAAGAAATCAAGATCTTCGCAATTCTCTACGAAAAGTACCACACGTGTTCGGAAAGACTTAGTCAGGAAGGAAAGTAGTCGATATTTGAACGACGAGACTTATAGCAGCGATAGTAGCAGCGAATCGGACGAGGAAACTGGCAATGCTAAATCTCGTACGCTGAAGAGATCCAAGAGGGCATACACTACTAGCTCGAGCGATTTTGAGACAACCAGAAGCGATAGAGTGACCAGAACCAGAGGGAAAGCCAGACAAGCTACGGACATGAAGGATTCTCATCGGAAGGAATCTAGGTATAAGGATGATTGGCAATTCATGCCTAGAAGTAGCAGCTCGTCATCTTACGAGTCTCAGAAAGAGAAACGTGTCAGTTCCAGGCGACGAGAATCTCAACGAGATCTGAGTGACGATGATAGCAATTCGAACAGCAGAGACGTGTCAAGGAAGAAATTAATTTTATTGAAGAAATCGAAACCGCTGAACTTGAGCAGTTCAAAGTCTGACGATGACCGTTTCCGGTCCCATAGCCAGTGCAGCAATTATTCTAGTAAATCGTACACGCATAAGAAAAAGTCGAAACACAAAGACAAGCACAAAAGCAAGAAAAGAAAACGGTCGAACAGTAGAACGTATGGCTCGTCTATGCGATCACGATTAACACGAAGACACCCTGTTTAAAAAATTCACACACACACACGTTCGCGCGGTCCATTGAAACATTCCGATTCGACGAATGATCAAACAGATGCAAAAATAAAGCTTTCGAGAGATGTTAAGAGCCATAAAAGATCTCAGGGTAACACCAAATCAAAATCAATGGCATCGCGAAGATGCATTTAATCGTTGATTGAAAACTCCAGTGAATAGAGGAAGATATTATCGACGAACGACCCTTGAATTGAACAGATTTATACTGATCCTTTTTCTAAAGCAGTCGTGCGCGCATAAACTATAAACAATGATGAAGCTTGGTGCATCGGTTATTTGCGGTTTAGAGGCAACATTCTTTACAAGAAGACAAGAAAAGTAACTGCATTATAGAAAACATGCATTCGTATTCTTTCATTCCTTTGCCTTATGATACGAGGATGGCTTCCATTTCCGTTATATAAAAAGAAGATACGAAGAATCTGTATAAAAGTTCCGACATTTATAGTTCTTTCCTGTTTATACATGCTTTTTTCGGTATAAATCGATTGGATTGAATTAAAAAAGAAAAAAAATAGATAAACAAAAGTACCCAGATACAGTGCCACGGTTCTGGATATAGTGTGTTATAGAACAGCGCATATTCTACACACAAGAAGATTCTCACAGATTATAATGATTATCTCACCATTATCTTCATCAATGTACAATAAACTTGGGTATATTTCATTACGATCTTAATTCCCAAAGAATGTTTGTAAATATACGTGTATCTTATAAACAAATAATTTAATTAAAATGTTTACACAAATATAATTTTTTGTAAAGTAGGTAAACCTAGAAATGTTATATGTATATTATACATGTTATACGTAAATCATAAAATAACTGGTTTGTAACAGGTAATGCTGATTTTTCCCTTCTTTTCAATACTGTTACGTTTTTTTTCTCGTTGACAGCGAGTTTCGATCGTAGTTTTTTCCTTTCCTTTTTCTTGATTTCTTAACGAAATTTATTATTCCTCCATTATTGGTACATATTTTGTTAATATTTAATTTACAGAATGCGTTTGCATGATTCAGACTCTGAATTACATGAAATGCACTCCATCTGCGTTGAATACATGTAAAAGGCTAAAATAAAAATTGTATTATGAATTCGAGGACACAATGAACCAGTGTAAACGCGAGAAATGTTATACCTGATGAAATCATCTATATCCATAGTTCTGGCACGTTTACTTTCGGCCTCTGCCTTTAGCAAAATATCGTTCACCATTTCCTTAATATCAAATCCTTCTGGTACAGTCTATATAAAAAAGATATTTTTAAAAAGTTCGTAAATGATATTCCTCAATTCTACAGCATCGATTACCTTGTTATGAAGGCTACAATGAAGCTTATAATTTTTCTCCAGCATCGTTAACACCGTAGTTTGCTTAAATGCTGCGGAAAGTGTTTTGTTTTTCCTAACGAACGCGATTCGCGTTAAACCATCCCATTCCTGATAATTAATAGGGGGTGGTGGGTTGCGAGGTTCTATTCTAACTACGTTCGACTCGACTTTCGGAGGTGGTCTAAAATTATTTTTTCCTACTTTCATCAGCATATCTACCCTTGCTAACAGCTGAGTATTTATACTTAAACGACAGTATAATTTATCTCCTGGTTTAGCCACTAAACGTTCAGCAAACTCTCTTTGAAACATAAGTACGGCGCATCTGTAGAAAATAATGTGCTGGTCAGACCCATTTCTCCATGTATATATATTTCTTTGCAAATTACCTGAACACTGGCCTGTGCAACAACAGTTTAAATACCAAGGGCGACGAAATCTTGTACGGTATATTGGCTACGCACAAATCGAAAAAGGGTAGTTCTGTCTTAAGAACATCTCCTATCATGATCTGCAGTTTTGCTTGGTACAGCGTACCTTGTACACGTTTTTGTAACTCGGCTACCATTCTAGTGTCCAATTCGCACGCTATTACCTTCTTGGACTTGTCTAATAATTTCACTGTCATGTTACCGGTACCAGGACCAATTTCCAGTACAACATCCGTCGACCTAACAGCAGCTTTCTCAACCATGCTTTGAATGATCAATGGATTTTTCAAAATGTGTTGACCGATGTCCGTGTTAAACATAATACCTAATGCGAACAAATACAATCATGTTTAAATATTTTTATATGTAATCTCATTTTCTACTGAGAAAGATTTTTCATACCCTGCCTCGCCACATCCTTATGCACGCGGGACTTTTTCTCTACTCGAACTTTCGGCATCTTGCTTGTGTTTTTACAACTTCCCTTACAACATGTACAAAATTCGCATATAAAATAATGGCAAAACAACGTATCACGTGTCAACAGTCCACATGGTAAACAAGCTCGAATAGATAGCAGAGATATACTCTCTGTAGATAGTAATGCCACAAGCAAAATTATGTAGCAGATGTTACGCTCTCTACGTAGAACAGTGAAGAATTTTGGAACTACATCGAGCGGATCGGTGAACGTTAGATAAGTTAGGACTACGGCATATATTTATAGTTTTATAGAAAGACTAAATAATAAAGATATATCATTTATATAATTATAGTGGTATTTATATAATTATAAAGTGTTACAAGCTATATTTATGCTCACTATACTATATATAAGTGTAACTCAAAGTTTCTTGAGATTAAGTACTTGATCTTCTAGTTCTGCTATTTTCTAGAAAATTTTTTAACGTATCAATTAGTATTCGAATTCGTGAAACAGTCGTTGAACGCAATGAGCCGACGTTGAATACCTTAAGATATTCCTGTGTCTGAGATTCTTTCGATGCTTCCGTCTCTGCTAATAATATTTTGTACCTTTTTTCTAAAAATGTCACAACATTATCCACTTCACTTTGCTTTTTAGTATTTAGAACCGTGCAGAATTTGTTCTTCTGTTCTTGCAATTGTATTTGCAAGCTTTTTATCTCCAAGTCTTTGTTCTACAAGGCAATACAGATTACGTGAAATGTCTATAAAATGAATATAGAATTTTCTTTTCAAATTACCTGGATTACTTTCAACATTTTCTTCTCGTTTTCATAGCTACCTTTCTGTTTAGATTTGTCAAGCTTTACAATAGCTTTCTTCGTTTCAGAAACTTTGGAAAAAAGATTCTCGTATTGTTGCTGCGTCTCGCATTCTATCTCATTTTTCCAATTCATAAACTCGTCCCTCAGGCTACTATATTGCTCGGCTAATGTAGTTTGCAATGTTTCTCCCTAAATACAATATTAAAATATAATATGCAATAACGTATTAAAGCACATCATTTAATCATACATCTTTTATCTTTGTTTCCAATTTCATTTCCAGAACAAAAATTTTATTATTCAGCATTTCTATATCTTTCTTTTTCTCCGCATCTCTCTGAGACAACTCTGAGTCTTTCTTTTCAAGATACGACTCTCTCATTTCTAATTCTTTGGTTCTCTGCTGCGTAAATTGTTCAAACTGATCGTACAATGTCTTAATTTTTTCCATCAATTGATTTTCCATTTCCACAGCTTGTTCGTTCTGCAAAAATATCTGTCAGATTTTCTATTCCAAAAATAATAGTTTTTCTTCTTACCTTACCATGGATGATATTTTCCAATTTTTCATCTATCACAGATACGCTTCTCTCCAATGCTTCGTTCTTCGATCGAGCTTCGTCCAACTGATCCTTCAACTCATTAAACTGTTCTATAACTGTAGAATGAAATTCCTCCATAACTTCTTTACAATTCTTTTCCAGCAACTTTCTCACTGTTTGTACATCTAACAGCCTTTAACAATTACCAAAAAACATAAAAATTCCATTGCTGTTTTTGTATTACATTTAACAAAGTATGTACTAACTTAGCTTTCAAAGCAGCAACATCGGATGTTAACTGGCTAACACTCGAGTATAAATGCTTGTCCGAATGAAGACTATACTTCTCGGGTTGTTCTAGCAATTGTTTCCTCAAATACTTGTTTTGCGTCTGCAGTTCTCCGATAATCGTATTCAGCGTATCGATACGTTGTTCGTAAATTTTTAATTGACTCTTTCTTGTTGCGTTTCGATGGTAAGAACGAACAGTTGGCGGTGCGTTATTAGAATCCAAACATTGTCCCATACTACTAGTATCCATTTGACAGTATTTTGTTAACGGTTTGCTCCTTTGGTGTTGTCTACATCTGGTAGACATTTTATAGGTGTTTAAAGTACTATGAAACGGTCTTACGACGTAGTTTGATAGGTCACTGATAGACGAACTGGTACAGATCTGTATTATAGATTGATTATTTCAGTACCATGATTAAAGAAACGTAGAATACTAGCATAGGTACCATATGATATGACTTAGGCAGTGGTAGAAGTAGTCCATTGGGCGGAAATCTGCTGAAAATTCCTCCGACACGACCTGTTCTCAGTTGTCTGCATAACTCCAGGAGATACTCGTTCCTCAGACGACGTTGCGAGGTCTCGTTGTGCAATTTCTCAAGCCAGTCCCTACATAATTGCACACTCTCAGCAGACGTCAGTTGCAATATGTAGGGCCTAACATGCGACAGAATCTCCTTATAAGTTTCGTCCAATTTTTCGACTTCTTGGTCATCGCACTTTTCAATTTTTTGCATGGTCCTTATTCCTATCGTTTAAGGTGTGACGAAGGATCGAGATGAATAAAAAACGACATTTTTAGAAAGTTACCACACCTTTTAACGAATCGTCGCTTTTGTTTCTGGCGTCGAAACGATAATTTCAAGACGGTCGCGAATCGTGGCAAATTAGGTGGAAGAACGTGTATATTTAAATTTATCATTTATTATTATATCTCTCTCTTTATACTTCATGTATGTTCGAGTCCTTTATATTATATTGTACAGATGTTTAACACGTTACATCAATAAATAGAGATTGAAGACAACTATTAGATTAGTCAATAAACATGCTGATAAAAAGGACACCATGAAATATATTATCTACCACGTACAATCTTTGTTGATCGATAACATTTTCAGAGGATCTTCGAAGAGGTTTTCTTAGTAGAAAAAATACTTGCACGTACTCTGTGTGTGTATGTTTGTTTGTGTGTGTAAGAAACACTGATAATTCGAAGCAAGCATAGAGAGCACAATAGCCAACAAGTATGGTTATTGAGCTTGATTATTGGGTCGAATCATAAGCAACTTCAGCTACGGATGGATGTGACGTTCACTATTTCGGGATAAAGCTACGTGACTTGTATGTCGAGTGTCGAATAAATGCGAACAGTTAATAAGCCACTAGTCTCTTGGATTAAACTAAATTTGAGGAAAAGAAACAACAGTTATCAATGACTCAACCCAATATTATATTATAATAATCCCTTCGTAGCCAAGTATCACAGAACAGCTCACAAAATGACAAAGCTTGATGATGAAGACATTTATCACGAATTCGTTTCACTCCTAAGCCAAGTATTAAAATAATCGTCCATTCTTTTATAAAATTATATATCCCGTGTGTTCAAACACGATTCGTTACTTCTCTTAAAAATCTATTCTTTTTTCGCTTCGCTACGACTACTTATAAGGTAAAATTGTACAATTCGCTAGATTCTTCGTACTTTGTATTATATCAGCCTATTGTTTTCTGTTTCTTTTACTTTTACCTGTATAAGAGTTGGTCATTGAGATGCAAGCAGATTTCTGAGAGATATTCGCTAAAACTCTAGATACGACTATTTAACATAATTTGATTTTCTGCAGTTTGTTTCAACTCTACCAGTTTTCCCTTCATAGGATGAATATTTGTACCTATCCACTCGTCCACCATCGTCGAAAAAAAAATACTTTCCATTTGAAACCTAAAATAGCCTTCTAAGGAGGATAACTCCAATAATAATCTGCGAAAGATATTCATCGCGTTATTGTCTGCTTACCTATACACATTATTACAAACAATTATCATGACGAACATACTCTGTGAAAACAGGAATCAAGTTCTCTAACTGCATGGGATTTGTATAATTGTTAGCCACTTGCCATGGATTCATCCACGTCGATATCCTGTAACATCGTAATCTTGCAACAACAAAAATAACAACATCGAAGCTGCAAATTCTAAATTCTTACTTACTGTTCGCTAGCAACGATATTATGATATTTAGCTCTAAAATTTAAAAACCATTCTACACCTACTGCAACCTGCCATCCAGGATAGAGCAAATTACTAGGTATTGGAGCAGGCCTTGGCTGCGGAGTTATGTGCAAAGGATGATCTACGTATCCTAAGCTTTTAGCCACTTGATTGTGGATTTGTTCGGAATAACCGTGGAGCCAAACTTTCAAGCATAACGCTAGCGATGGTATCGCTGTAGGCAATAATTCGCACAGCGTGGCATAATGGTCGTACCTAGAATTCGAATATGGTACAACAGTTTCGAACGTAATCGAATGGAACATTACCTCGACCAGCCAGTGAAAGCTGTTCCTCGGAATTCGTGAACTTTATTCACGTGTATACTCAATTCTTCCAGCCACTTCTCATGATTACTTATGTGATGCCTTATAACCGGAACATGCTGCGAAGATCCAGTAGCACCCTTAAACGCTGTGGCTGCCCACATACGTGGAAAGATCGCAGTATACTTATCCCACATTCCTACCAAACAAATTTACATATCGATCAAATCGAACATAAAGCTATCCCAAAGTATCTTACCGTGAGGTAGCGCAAAGTTATCCCTTGGATTGTAATGCCAAATCATGGGCTCCACATATTTTCCGATATAATGGTCTGCAAATGATAAAAGACACTTTCGTGTAGCAATTAAGTGACGCCAATGAACATGTAGAAATTATTGAGATACCATTCAAAACCTGTAAATCTATTGATCTCAACATATCGTCCCAAATGATAATTTTTAGGTAGGGATATGTTTCTTGCACGTATTGTGCAACGGTCAGAATATGTTCCAGATATAGAGACGGCTTTCCATATTTGCTAGAGGCAGCACGTTTTGTGCACACCGTGCACAGACCTAGATGCCATACTTCGTCCGCGCCTATATGCAAATATTGGATATCCGGATGAAAGCTAACTATCTGCCGAATCAAGGACTTAATCAAAGGCAAGGTTCTTGTGTTAGATGGACAAATTGAACTCGGAAAGTGTTCCACTTCTCTCAACGATTTCCATTCGTTGTGTTTCAAGGCGAACTGCAATCGATACCGATATTAGTAACTAATGTTTTAGTTACTCGAGCATTGTAACCAAGATTTCACTTACCTCCATATGACCGAACGTTTGTACTAAAGGAACGATTGCTAAACCACAATCTCCAGCTATCTGTAAGATATGTCTAGCCTCCTGGGCTGTGTAGCCACTGGTGAAATTGCCCAACCCATTGCTCCCTATGAGAGACAGCTCCCGATTGTATGGAAACGTGTCTTCCCATTCTATGAGAATACCAGTGGCACCCCATGTCCTCAAAAGTGGAAATAACTAGAAACGATTGTAAACGATTATGCCATGCTTGTTTTATAGAGCACATCAAGCTGTGGTACGCATGTGGAATGTATCAGGAGTTTGTAACTTTAGTTTATAATATTTTGAACCGTAGATAACATTATAATTCTGTGGTTGTCAGGAAGAACGCCGCATGTCACATACTTTCACTTTTGAGGTATTGCCGTTTAAAGTTTTGAACACTAACACTTTGACATAGGACATCAGTTACATCGCATTACTTTTTGGAGCCTTTTGAATTTGTTTTCATGACTTTTTTGTGGTAAATATATAAATCCTATACTTTAAAGCTCAATTAACCCTTAGCCCTCGAATGGTGACTCAGAGTCACCACTAAAAATTGCTATACAAAACTGCTGTGCAGTTCAAAATATTCTTTACATTATTAAATATGTTGGTATGTAATCAATATAGACTGCAGATCGTTATGCACTTATGGCTTCTGAAAATTTTCAAAAAAGGGCAGAATATAAAATTTGACAGTATTTGGTACAATTTTTACTTTTTTTTTAGATCTGCAAAGGCTACTATATCACTGGAAATAAAATTGTACTTTATTCTATTTTCTTAAAATTCGTCTAGAAAAATTGAAAATTGCATAGATATCCGCAGCCTACTAATCAATTACTAAACATGTAAGTATTGCATAAGGTATTATATCAAGTTCAGATTCGTACAAAGAAAAAACTTAATACAGAATGGAATTATTCTAGGTCGGAACAAATGTTTCATTTTCGAGTTAAAATAGTTTCAAGTGCGTAAACTCGAAGTTTTTGAAATTGTGACATGCGGAGTTTTTCCTTGCAACCACAGAATTTATGACGCATACGAATTCGTTCGAGAACGTGAAATGTAACAGTTGATTTTCGTAAATGAAAAAGTTACGCAGTCGTAACACACGACGAACAATAGAAAAGATATTATTATAGTTAGAATTCACCGATACGGCTGTCAGGTCGAGGGTACAGTGTGTAAACAATACAATTCGGCACGGTAACAGACCTTTTCGAAGTAACAGACTCGTGGTGGAGCACCTTTCAAATCTAAATGAACCAGCCTGAAAAAGAAAGAACAGTTTTCTGTGACACGTCATTCCTTCGGTCAAAAGATTTTCGAAAATTTCTGTCAATCAGTCGCACGTTTACCTGTGCAAGCCAAACGTCAAGTCGTCCATCTTTCCTCCATTACTACAACGTTGAATAAAAAGCATACGATATTAAATTACCGTACACGTTTCTCTCCTTACCAAATGCAAACACATATTTTTTCATCCCATATTTATAGCACAGTATTCCCAATTTTTCGTTTCGTTAAATTATTTTACATCTCGACCGAAACGCGCGGGTTTTCATTCAAATTTGAATTTTTTCTACGGTAAATACATTCAGTCTGATAAGGAATAGATAAAAAAAACAAGAATACTAATAAGAAATAACGAATCAATCGGCGAATCTGTTTCTCCACGAAATATAACTTTATTTCTGTATATAGTTTTTACTTCAGCCTTATATAAAACGCGTTACAACTGTACGCGTAATATTAATTCTCAGATATACAGGTATTATTGGTCATGTCGATAAACAATACATCTTGAGAATGGGCGCATAAGTGCAGCTTGCGAATTGCAATAAGTATGATCGACGAGCATGTTACACGATGATAATATTTCTGTGTATACAATTTTCTTCGGCTTTCTTTTTCTTACACTTCTGGAAATCTCAATTTTCTCTCTCAGATTAATACACTTATAGACATCTTGGTAAGGTCTTGACACTTTTTACGAAGGATTGTACAATTTCTCTTCTCTTCGGTAACCAATTTCAAATATTGTATAACATCAAAATTTCACACTTCAAAACTTCTACACAAAATTTCAGTGAACACAATACACTGGAGGTAGCAACGAATACTTCACTACCTTTTTGTCAAGACAATGCTTCAAAACAACTAGCCGATCTTTTGGTATTGTTAACGTTAACATTTTAGCAAAATGTAGTGAAACACTCGTTTCTACAGTCAACAGAAACTCATTATGTACTAGACTGCGGATCTTTATGCAAAATAAAAATTTACTTTATCAATTATGACACTGGAACCATATAAAAATTTCTTTCTATTTTCAACAATTTTAATAAATCGAAAATAACATATGAACGTTCTTAAATTGTCTTAATATTTTTCCTGTTTCAAATTACATCCATCCATATTTTTGTCATAAATTCATATAAAATCCGCAGTCTACTCATTACAAATAACAATAATGGCGACAAGTAATAATTTAAGACCTAGAAGTGTTATCTGTTGGCACCCTCTGTAGACTATGGTGTGCAAAAAATAATTCTGAATCATTGAGAAAAAAAGGTGAAACGGGCAACCAGAAAGAAATATGTTAAACAATGATTTTTTATTATACACAGTCACGCGAAATAATTCGCCTTTTTTTTTTTGGATAACTCATTATCCCTTCTTTTTGTGTGTATATATATATATATATATCTATATATTTACACACACACACACACACGTTATTTCGTTTGTACAAAATTGATTTACCGAAGGATGGCTGACACGACGAATTAAATCAAAGAATAATTTTTAATAGTCGCTTGTACGTAATTTAATGCTAGAACTACTAAGAATTTTATAGGAACAGGTGGAAAAATAATCGATTAGGGAAAGGAATCATGACCGTGTGATCCATCCTTGGTGTCTCGTGTATACAAGTGTCAGGGCAGGAATATAATAACAGTCAGCGATATACAAAAATGCGATCGGTCGTTTAAAAAAATTGAGCTAATCTTAAAAACTACGCTTACATTAGTTTAGGACACGAGAATAGGGAAATCGATCGCCGTGTGCGCTAGCGTAAACATTTCGTCGAACGCGAAACATAACGGTGGAAAAAGAAAAAAATAATAGTGAAACGAGAAGTTACAGCGAACACGATGATCTCCTTACATCATTAACATTCTTCAGAATGTTCACAATTAAAAGTTCGAACAATCACGACAAACATTTAGACTAACAGAACGACATTCCATCGATCTAGACTATATACTTTTTTTTTTGTATTTTCGTAACAGTGATTAATTACTAGTTTTATCTCCGCAATCCCATGCTCAAAGCGTAATAGTAGAGTTGTTCGTTAATTAACACTTTGAATTTATATCCTCATCTATCATTTTTTCTGAGGCCCTTGCTTTCGTTTCTTTTTTTAAAATATATATACTTTTCCGTCGCACAGTTCATGCGCGCCCGATCGATAAAACCAAATTTGTGTAGGTCGGACGAAATTTCCGAGATATTAGTTTCCGGAACAGGTTTTAGCTGTTCGTGCGTATATCTCTTAGGATGCTAAAGAACTTAAGTCTACCGCCCATGATTCGTCGTGATAAATAAATAAATTACATGATCTAATGTTTTACACCTTGGCATTTCGACCGTACTCCAAAATTTGTTTATGATAAAAAAGAAGATACCTGAAAAGGAAAGGTTTTTTCACTGGATCCATGGTAATAATACTAACTGCGGACTGATTGGCCAGTGCCGCGGACTCACCCCTCACTAGTCAAGACGTCTTTTAGTCTTGCTCTCGTGATTAAATGATCGTCGCATTTAAACCATTGATCTCTTTGCTGCCGTATAAAGGCAGTGTAGTGTCCAGTCTCCAAAGAACCTTCGTGATTTATCACCGCGAACAGCGAGTATCTGTTATCACTGAACGCCGTGTCTTCTCCGTTTTTTGGCAGGCCATCCATCATCGAGCTATTGTTGTTACCGTTCCTTCTGTGAGACATAAATGGTGTCATGTCCAATTGTTCTGGGAACGAAATGAACGTGGAGATCTTCTTGTCCTGTATGCTAGAGTGCTCGAATCGTTTTAAGTGAAAACTGGCCACGATAGGAAGCTGCTTCATCGTCAGTTGTTTGGTGCTCTCTTGGTAGGTCTGACAATTGCTACATTTTATTTTAGCGCTAGATCCCAAATGTTCTGCACGCGTAAACCTCTCCAGGCAATCCAACAATGAGGTAGGAGGACCAGAACTATCAGAACCCGACGAGCTAGCTGCTGGACCCAGATCCAACGATATATCCCAAAACGGATCTATGGTAGTCGATACGCCGCTAAAAAACGATTACATTAGCGGACAATTCTTTTCGTCAATTCAACTGTCTAGTATTCAGGGTGCAAAGCCGAATGCTCGAGATTATGAAGTACAATCAGTCTCGTAATTGATGGCGCACACTTTACAAAAAAGTTATTTAGAGTGTGCGCCGTCAATTACGAGACTGACTGTACACAATAGACGATTATAATTAGTAGACTGCGGATCTTTATGCATTTTGAAGTTTCAAGAAATACTAAAATATAACATTCGACAGAATTTAGTACGATTTTGATTTATTTCAGATCTACAAAGGCTACTACCACTGAAAATACGATTTTATTTGATTTTACTTTCTTATAATTCGTTCACAAAAATTGCACATTGCATAAACATCTGCAGTCTGATAATTAGACTGCGGATCTTTATGTAAAATAAAAATGTTCTGCATTGATTGTGAGAATTTTTGTCGTCTTTTACTGTTTTATATTTCACCCAGCTAATTTCATAAATCCATAAAAATCCACAGTCTAATTATAATACATCTAGGTTTACACCCTGTGAGGAGCTTTGAATTTTCTGCCGTACTTGCATGCCTGACAAACCACGTCGCTCTGTAGCCCGCCGGTGAAGATCTGATCGATGATACAATTACAATGATGCGGATTATCTTTCACTAGAATCGGCGCTGCCTCGCAATGCCTATGCAAAACATCGAGCGTGGCTATAAAGAACTCATGGGCATCCTGCTGTTCATAACCTGCTAAATGTCTGGCATGTGTCCATATTAAATGGAGAAGCTTGTGAAGAGTCAACGGTGCTTTGCTACCAGAATAAAATTCCTGAAAAAGATGGGACACTTCGCAGACTAGGCAGCGGCTGGGTTGTGGGCAGTGATGACGGTCAGCAAGGAAATAATCTCTTAATAGCGGTGTGTGGATTAGGGCCTGTACAATGCAGTTCATGAAGCATGTACTTCCAAGATTTATAAGTCCTCTCAGACCTGAAAGTTTATAGTCTGGTTAAAGCATGTTGGTTTTACAGATTTTGACTTATCGAAACGATTACCTATAGTGGAATTTTCTACCACACGCCTTCTGCGCGGATGCTTCCTCAACAACTCTGCCTCTATCTGTGTTGGTTCCCATGCTCGATAAAATTCTCCGAAGCTCAGCGATTTTGCGGATTCGCTCCACTGTGCCTTGGCAACGGCCAATAGCTCTCTATCATATACGTAATCTCCACATTGGAAGCACAGGATATTTCCGTAACAAAGGTCCACCGCTGCAACATTACATTTATATAAGAATTAAGAAAATAATTCATTAAACGTAACATATTGTATTCTATATAGAATTACCTAGAAAATGCTTTTTCGTCTTCGCATGTTCCTGTATGTGACCTTTTACATAGCAGCCAAAGAATATGCAATGAAGACAAGAATGAAGACGGTCCTTGTACGTTTTACATGTATGACATAAACAGCTTACAGCCTAAAAAATATAAGAATTGCTTATGTAATATCTTTCATGCAGAAATTACAGAAATAATAATATTGTTCAAGGTAAGTTATGGGACATTCTTGTGTCCATAGAAGAAATGGAGAGAGAGCATATGGTTTATTCAGTACAATTTCATCGTTTCAATGCTGTAAAGCGTAATAAAACATCCATCAAAGCAACGGTACCAATAGAATCATAAATCTGCGATACCGTTACTTTACGCGAACAACAAATCTGCCAAAATTTCGTACCGGCCGAGTAACCATCTGCGGCGGCCATTTTTAAATTCGTCTTAACGCACGACCGTCCATGAAAGTAACAACTACAGATCAAACAAATAAATTACACCGTTCACGATGTTTTCATTGACTGTGCGACATAAAGATTATACTGGAACAATTAACAGCGATTACATTTCAAGAGAATTTCGATCGATTCCATGCGATCGAAATCTGTCAGGAGCAAATTACAGAAACGAACAAAAGATTATGGAAAAGACTGTCGGTAAAAATCTAATCATCGCAATACAAATCATACGTAATAGTAAACAACGATCATGTATTTGCGGACGGGGTTGTCGTTCCTTCTACAATTTGCATGGCTCGTGACCGAGTCCCGCGAATAGGACTACGTAGAACGACAAAGAAAGAAAATGATCTCGTGATTTCTGATACTACGGAGATTTCACGTTGTTGCGACAACAGTTTCCGATTCTTCGAAAAGTCTGTTTGTTTTGAAATCGTTTTGATAATGCTGCAGTAGGAGAATGAAACAGGAAAGACGATCGGAACGGCTGATCGTCAGGTAACGACATATGTATCTATAGCAGGGTTTCCCAAACTGTGCTCCGCGAAAAAATATTTATTGAAAAGATTTATTATGTGTTACTAGTAGACTGCGGATCTTTAGGCACACACACACACACACACACACACATACTTTTTGTATAACTTCTATATAAATTTAAAAAAAATTAAAGTATCAAATTTGACAGAATTTAGTATGATTTTTATTTATTTTGGATCTACAAATGCTATTGCCATTGAAAATAAGATTTCATTTGGTCCCACTTAACCTACAGCCCATCAAAAGTGACCGATGTGTATAGCATTATAAAAATAACAAGATTAGATTTATTTTTTTTACTATAATATATACTGGAGTCAAAAAATATATTCAATAAATTCCCATGAAAACACCATTACAATTTCAATAATTAACAAATGAAAAATCTAAAATGGGTCGTTTGACCTCTCGTGGTAGGTTTAGTGTTAAAGTTCATTTACGAAAAATGAAAATTGCATAAACATCCGCAATCTAGTCATTACGTACCCTTCAAATCACTCAAAATTCAAAGCCCCTCAGAGAAAAAGTTTGAGAAACCCTGATCTAGAGAGAGAGAGAGAGAGAAAGAGAGAGAAAGACAGAAAAACGGGGCGTGCAAGCGAAAGTGAGAAAGAGACAAAGACGGAAACCTTGACCACGGATCACGCGAGAAAAAGATAGTCGCACCTTTCTTACGCGTGCCTCGGTCGACGTGCTGGTCACGAAATAAGAGTGTATCACTTTGTACGGCTGGATACCCTTGGCTGCTTTGAAATTATTCAAGTGTATGCAGCCATGGTCGCTCATCTCAGGTTGGCGTGAGCGACGCTGTCCTGTCTCCTCGTCAGCCTGTACGTACGCAACGGCTGTTCACCGGCGTTTTTCGACGACCGACACCGACGGGTTGTCGACGATAATGACAATAGCGACGGGCACGACGACGTGGACAACAACGGCTCGTCGGTGACGGGCACGGCCGATGCGCGGAGGAGCGTTTTCTTGACGGAGGCTGGTCTGCGCGGGGCGTAGCACGCTGGCCTTGGCAGGAGCGCGCGTGTCGTTGACATGGAAAACCGCGTGAACCTTGGAAAAAAAAGAGCGCAAGGGTTGTCCGTGCAGTGTCGAGTCAGTAGATCGCTGTCACGCCGTATATCCGATCTGTCCTTGTTCGACAGAGTGAGAAACAGAGAGAGACAGATCAACCGGGGTCGGGGAAGGGGCAGACACAGGAAAGCCAGACGGATAGCCAGTTGAGACAGAGAAAGAGAGAGAAAGAGAGACACGCGAGCAAGATAGACAACCAAACCGATATTCTTTTTCGACACCCACAGGACTCGACCGAGGACACTAACGCTTCTTGGCGACTACCTCTTCGACGGGAAACACCGTCTCGATTCGTACGATCGCTCGTGTCCACGTTTTCGACACCCAGGTGGTCACGGACACCAGCCGGTCGGTCGTCGGTCACTGCAAGCCTGCAGGCGCCGCCGGTTCGCAGGCCAGCCACTCTTTGCCCCCACCACACAAGTTTACTGTAGAGTTGAAACTAAGGTACTGTTTGGGAATCGCTAGTGCGCTTGCGCGCCGAAGTGGATTTATCGTTCGGAATTTACGCACCATAAGGAAAAATAAAGAATAATGCTCTCATTACTGTTTCTTATTTATTTGTTAACGAACACGCTATTTGACAATAAATTTGCATCAGATGCCATCTGTCGACGATTTTAACGACTCGCTAGTCAATCTGCAATCGGAGAATGTAACATTTGATAGTAATATTTGTAACGTGTTACCGACGGGGTATAATTTTTTATTACTGGTGGCACCATCTTCGAGAATGTCCGAGAATCTTTTGAATTTGAAATGTATGTAGTTCTACTTGTTTTTAGAGCTACTGTGCTAATGAGTATGTTCGTTAACAAAAATGATACATTCGATGATTAGTCAATAATTAGTTTTGGATTATAATGTTTAAAAATGTCTTTGTCCTGTACAAAATATTGATTTACTGATCGCTTTCTTTTTTAATAACGAGAGATTCGCCACGAGTTCCATCAATTAACCGATGAAGAAACAGTGGTAATTCTATTCATAAGATCTGTTGAAGATTCACCGAGATATCTAACGAGGTGAGAACATGTAGTTATGCAACAGAGACAATTAAGAGCCCGACGTGACGATGAAAGGAGGAAATCCAAGGTCCGTTAACATTTATCTATTTATTAATAAGACACGATTTACAGAAACACTACGTGATAGTTATATTACTTTCTAGTACATGATGTAATCAATCGTTAACGACACGAGCATCGATACATCTAGCCTGTATCCTACGCGTATCCCTAAGCTACATACTACACAGGTGTCTTGTAAAAAACGGCGGTGTAACAATCACGTAATTATATAAAAAAGAATCAAGTACAATTCGAAGATACACTTTTCAATGTGAATGTAACAATTTTTCAGGCCAACTGCGACAATTTTTTTCCCCCCACTGAAATGATCCTTTACGGCAACGCCTCGCGATGTTTATAACTATAGAAAATATATTAATTTTACCTATAGGTATCGCTATATAAACCGACATTGGCCGAGCATGTAATTAGCACACACATGCTTATAGAATTATTAGCCCGGCAAAAAGAAAGGTAACCGCGCTGTAAGCCTCGGATCGGCTCGGTACTCCGGATTAATGCGATCCTCCTTTTTTCTTTCCATTCCGAAGTCTCTTCGAATTAATCCAAGGTTTATTGATTCGTCAACTGTCCCGGTATGGTTGCACTGATTCAATCCTAGCCAGAAGTATAATACTAACTCCAGACGAACTGGTCGATCGACCAGTCTGCTCGAACTTCTGGTTAACGCTTAATCATCCAACGAGTGAATAGAAACCTCCTTAAATACCGAACTCTGCCTATGAGTCAAACACGTTTAATATTCTTTTAAAGAAGTTTAATACTCTTTTAGCTCGGCAGCGTTTCTTCGCGAAGTCTGTGCTTCGTCATTTTCTACCCTCTCTGGGTTTCCTCTTTTTCAAACAAAAATCTCGTTGATCCAGGAAAATATTTTCCATTCTGATCCTGGTCTTCTTTTCGAACAGATCAAGACAGATCAAGAACAGAATAAGATCAAGATGATCTTGTAGGTAGGCTATGTGGGTGATCGAAAAGTCAAGTTGGTGTTGGACCGGTGGTATTGGCAGGGTTCTGTTCAAAATAATGAAGTCGGGTCTTCTCTCGTATGGAAGATACTTAGAAAAATGACTCGACTCAATTCTCCGAATGTGCGGGGCCCTGTGTCGGCCCTGGGTATTGGTACTCTAAGCGCAGATTCGACGTACGCCGATCGGATCTCAGGTACACGGTGTTCTCTCAGCGAAGTTTTGTAATCCGCCGAGCCTCTCCCTGGCCGTTCGTTGACTCGCGGTTCAGGGCTAGGCCCCGGCTCCGTTTTGCGCCGCGTAATAATGTGCGTGCACCTCAGTTCGCCGCAAAACTGGGACGCTGCGTGGCTGAAAGAGGAGACAATTGTGGGAAGAGGCTGAAAGCGAGATTGCCGAGCCGATGGCTCTTCCCCGCGCCCCCTTCGTTCCTCGTCTTTCGAGTTTCCCTTTTCTGATCGACGACGCCGCGTGCCGAAGCAGATGCCGGCACCGATAATGGACTTGTCCATGTTTTTCCAACAATTAATAAATGCACCTGGAGACACGAATTCGAGACACGTTCTACGAACGCTCGTATGAAACATTCATCTCTCGAGACACGCTGCTCGCTTGGCTACCCTTTTTCTCTTTTTTTCTGTTCCAGACTACTTACGCCATTGTAATCTCCGCCTCCGCGGTTCCATGGTCAAGTCCCCGGGAAAATCATCGAATTGATATGCAAGCTGCAATGCCTCCCGGCGAAGTGTAAGCTACTTTCACTTTCCGACTTTATGGTGTTCACGAGAGTATGGCTTTCTTATTTTCTGGAGCCGTTTCATCCGGAAAAATTCGTAACTGTTCGAAGAGAGAAGCTCGACGGGAATTTTTACAGACATCGCCGAAGTGGTTAACCGGGCGAACATTCTGGGTCGATCCGCTGAGAAAGGGAACAATAATTGCAACAAACAAACGCCGCGAAATGGCGGAAAGTTACGTTCACCGAACCGGCCTAGACAAATGACTCATAACTCGCGTTTTCCGACCGACCTCCCGGTATACGGTTTCAATTCATCGTCGCAAATAAGGCCATATGCATTAAAGCTATTCGTACGTGTAACATGCGGTGTACACACTAATTATACGTACACTCGTGCATCCGTGTTCACCGTTCGAAGTGGTGAGAGGCGATGAGAATAAGGTGCTCCATTGATCGTCGATCGTTCTTCCATCTCCGTTCGACAAATTCTCGCTCGCAATCGCGCAGAAACGCGCTCGATCGTGTGATAATATTAACCGATTTACATCATTAGCGTATCATTATTTTGGAACGCGTTCATTATTCTTCTGGTCATTGTTATATCGAAACGTGTCGCCTTCTCACAATCAGATAATATTGCGAGACATTAGGAAGTTAGTCTATATTGTTGTCGTCACAGTAACCTGTGCGGGTGATTACGAAAGCGGAGTTACTAAATTTAAAACATTGTCCATTATGATGCGGCAACAGGAAGATATTGCAAATGTGTTACCGATGTTCGAGAAACGAGGGACGCCGATTGACGTCCCCGGTCGACAATGCTGGGGAATGCGTCAACGTCGTCCGGCAGATTTAATACCGCCCATTGGTGGTGTTAATTCGAGGTCAATTAAGCGCGAATGCGTCGATGTTGCGGCGAAAGTTTCGCCCCGGCACTGAAAGCGTGATTGTTTCTGCGGGTACGCGTGCCGATTCAATTCGGTTGCCTGATTAAATGGAGACTCGGCTGGAATACTGATAGATTTATTATTAATACATAGTAGAGTGAAAATTTCCATTTCACGCGGACCGCGGTGGATTGTCGAATTAATTATTCTCTCGTTCGCAAAGGGTGAGGCTGCTTGTCTCCGGGTAGCCGTTCCTCTCTCAGTCAGAGATTCGACAAATCGATTTCCTTTCGTTACATTGAAGAAAAAGTTACAGAAACTTGCGGAAACACGGGCGGTTCTTTTGCGGGACACGCTTTCCAATTGTGAAACCAATCGATTCGACTCTTTGGTATTGTTCTGGGCCGTATTTTCGGGAGAAAGCTTCGCGCGTTCACAGACCTATTTGGTCACGACGCTTTTAATACGTTCAATTACCCTCGACAGTTCTATCATAATTTAATTAACAAAAACAACATTGCGTTCGATTTATTCATATCCAGTGGATGTACATTTACATAAAAACATATTGCATAAAAATCCGTAGTCCAGTAATTAATGCTTTCCGCGACGTACAATAATTATATTTTGTTAGATTGCGGATCTTTATGCAAAAATCAATAATCGTTTGCATTAATTGCGAGACATCTTTTGCGGAACATCTTTTTATTGTTCGAAATTACTCATTTTTGTGATGAATGGCGATTGTACTATTTGTCAGCGGGAACATTCGGAAAATGTTCAGAACAAATCGGAACCAGAAGGCTGCTTGTTATCGATCTGTTTTTCACAGTTGAAACGATTTGGGCTGTGAACGCGCGTAAACGTGCAGCTAAATAACTTACGTACTTCTTAAACAATTGAAAATTTCGTTCCGTTTGTGAAAGACGGACTGCTGGCCGCCGGGGAGGCGGATGCTTTACTGTTCCCCGCGATAAAGACCGTCAGCGGTAATTGTACCGATGAACTCTTCGAGATCAATTTCTCCCGGGAATCTTGGATGGCAATCAGAATGACATTGAGAGACGCGTTTCCTGGTAGAGTTTCGTGGCGATCCTGGGCGTTTCTGTTGTTCCATTAAAATGATCGTTTACGGGAGACGCGTTCAATATGACTACACTTTACAAGACAGTTTCTCCCAGTCTGCGTCGGGTACGATCAATTAGCTTCAAAAATTATGGTAACAAGTAGTCTTGTTTGCGCAGTTCCCACTGTCCAAGACGTACTCTAGACTAGAGCCTCCGATCTTGTACACGTGCTGGTCGCGATCTACACGGGTATACATACGAACGTGACACACCTGTACACCTATAAATATCGAATTATATATATCCCCCCTCCCCTCTCTCTCTCTCTCACACACTCACTCACTCACTCACTCACTCTTGACATGACAGATGGAAAGCCAAGAATCCTACAAACCGTGAAATTGCGGGCACAGGTGTTTCAAAAACTACAGGTGAAACAATCTAGCAGACAATGTCCGCGATGAGGACGAGGATCTAACCAAGACTTCAACAAATTCACCTACTATGGATCAAACAGGCGTCGACAAGGGAAGATCCTCAACCCGGAGATGAAAAAAATTAATGAAACTTTGGGGATGTGTAGTGCACATATAGGTAAGTGTTACAGGTATTTTTTTCCACCTTTTTGCATTTTGCAGATCCTAAGATAATTCAATACACCGAATACATTAGCGTAAAAATTCATTTTCAAATCTGAACGAATGATCCTGTCTCTCATTTTTCGGAGACGCGACACTCAAAGTGTTAAAACTATATTAAACAGTTTCCTACTTTGCTGTATTAACTACGCGTACAATCAAGTGCATATAGTAAAATGAACAACAGCGAAGCCGGAAACGGTTAAACATTTCTTCAACGAAGACTGAACGATGCGAGGAAGTTTTGACTCGAATACGTTCTTTCGTATGTCTTAATACTTATTTGATCCACCGTGTAATTCGAAGACGCCGCACGTTACAGTTACACGCGAGCGTGTCACGCTCGGCCGTGTCGCGAGACCAACCGGCGTTCATTGAGCCTTTGTACAACATGCATACAACCAAACAACCATAAGTTCACGCGCGTGTGTCATCCGTGGACCGAAGCGAAGGGTTCGGACAGTCCGGACGAATAGAGTCACCGGAGTAGCACTGGATTTATCGGCGCGCGTTGTCTGACTGTGGAGGATTGGTCAAGCGTCTTTGGTATACCCGTGCGATAACAGTCTACTGTCTAAAAAAAGGCGAAACGACGACAATACGAAGAAAGACGTTACTTAACGGCGACGGCTAACAGAATGGCTAATCCCATCGCCACGCCGAAGCTAATCGTGTTAGCGGCCGAAGTGGGTATCTCCGGTTGCTCCGGCGCGCTGCCGTCGTCTAGATATTGATAGCTCTTTTGCGCGGTTTTCGACCGGACGACCCTGTAGTTTGGTGCGGTGATGTTCACGCGGTTGTTAAGGATGTTCTGCAGGCCGTTGGTCACGCAATAGAAACTGCCGGAATCATCGAACGCGAACGTATCTGGCCACTGCATCCTCTCGTGATCCCTAGAGATGACCCTTTTTCCAGTGGTGAACGAGTTCGACATCTTGGTATCCCACATTGCCACAGCATCATCAGCCAATAATCCAAAGTACAGTACTCCGGTGGAAGACATGATCATGCCGTCCGACTGCGAGTTCTTTCGTCCCAACTCCTTCACGTACTCGTCGATGTTGGTCATGTTGTTCTTCAGCACGGACGTCGGCATCGAGTACAGATGAAAAGAGGACAACGGCGAGTAATACAGCTGTCTGTTCGGCTCACTGGCAGGGGACAACGCGATCCCGTCCACCGGCATCGGCATGTTGATCAGCATTTTCGCGATCATGAACCTGACCGCCTCGGGCTTCGCCTTCATCGAGTCGTGTCTGACCTTCCACGAAGTGTTGTTCTGGAGCGAGTACACGATTATGCCAGGATCGTCTCGATCGCTGTCCGAGATGTACGCCATGCCACCGTCTTCGTTGTCGATCACAATGTCGTTCAAATAAGCGTTTCCCGCGCGAGCCACGTGCTGAGGGAATTCGTACGTCTTCAAGATCTCTCCTTTCTTTTCTAGGTCGAGGATCAGCAGGCGAGGAGGGCAGGTGGTCTTCGTCTCCACCGATAGCGGAGACATTCGTCCCGAGTCGATCACCCACATACGACCGATCGGATCGATCTCCATACTCTGCACGAACTGGAGGGCACTGCAATCCCCGATCTTCTGCATCTCCCAACTTGGGAACGCTTCCAGAGCTGGCGCCGTTACCCTTTTCACAGGTGTTGCGGTTGTGACACCTAGAGTTACCGGCACTCCGTCCTTCCAGCGAGGGATAGTCAGGTACATCTTACCGTTCCAGAACTTGATACCCGCTATGAAGTTGTTGGCGGGTACGTAGTCGCCGTGAGTGATCGCGTACTGTCTTTCTTCCTCGGTCGGCCACACCACGTCGATGGTGTTCCACTGGAAGATCACCTGGAACGGCTCGTGACACACGGTCGCGGTGACCAGGACCATCAGGAGGAAGGTCAAGCTCTTCATTCTGCTTGGCTGGTCTTGTTCAAAGTTAGGAAAGAAACCGACGCTGATTCGGTGTCTTGTCTATCCGGTTGAAAGCTGATATCCGGAACAGCAACTCGGCAAGTGTCGCCGAGCCGGGGATCCGGAAGACGGTATCCGCGAGAGCGTTTATTCTGGTCCCGGGTGTTCCACGGAATATCGGTGCGTGCCAAAATGCGTTTTCCAACACTGTCGCCCGAGAGCAAACTAATCTCTGTGTACGCAACGCGCAGCGTGCGGCTTCAGCTTCGAAACTCGCGGCGTTCTAACAGTGGACCATCGCACGGAGACGATCGCAATTTGACTGACGAAGACGCGGAGCGTCGCTTAGAGAGGCGTCGTACCCCCACCAGAACCGCCCGCCTATTTACACACGACCGATCTTCCCATGCACGTGCACGATCTTTGCACACGTATGTGCGCAGGCTTGCGTGCGGATAGAACGTGCAACAGGGAACACCCAACGACCCCTCCGCCCCACCACACCTCTCTCTGCCCCCTGAATGAACAGATACACACGCGAAACGCGGATTCGTGTTATAGCCGAGATGCTGATGCATTGTGGAAATGCGAATTAACATTCTTCACTGAATCACCGATCGACTATAATGCTCGGGACATTCTTTCCGATGCCGATCGCGCGACACCACGATTGAACGTTATCTATAGTCTCGATAGATTCCTCGCGTTTCTTCGCGTCACCGGTATTTTTCCGCGGGTCTGCAGACGCTCTCGAGGTATCTGTTACTAGAATTTAATCAGAAATGCAACATTTCTAGGATTACGTGAAATCACAAATCAGGAGCAAGAGAGCAGCGGGCGAAGGATCATTGAGAAGTATCGATGGACGTAGTCAATGACGATCAGCCCGTAACTCGGTGGCAAACTGTTGCGAAACAGCCTTCGAAGCGTGAATTGAGCCTAATGCGAATGGTAACGCTCAAAGGAGCAGCATGACATTAGACACGGCCTCTGTTCGTGCAGAAAGAGGACAAGCTCGGACGAACGTCAGTGGCAATCGCAATCGCGCGCAACGGAATACGAAGAAACAGCCATTGAATCGATTTTTCGAGCCTCATCTTTCTCGCTGTGTCGAGGGGAAGATAAAGAAGGACCGACAACCGAACTCTGTTTTCTAAGCCGTAGCCTGCCACCTCACCCCTTTCAACGTTCTCTTTTCAAACGGATCCAGCCTTACAACATATCTTTTATCCGTTCCCCGGTCCAAACGCCTCTATCAATCACCAACGTCTTTCGTTTAGACTAACAATGGCCGTACCGGGAAAAAATCGTTGTATTCCACGAAGAATATTAATCTAATCACTGGATGGAAATTGCCGGAGAATCGTGGGACAATTCTGGGCCAATTTCGAGACAATTTCGTTCCACGGAACCTGAACAAAAGGGAAATAAAAATGAACTACTTGACGGACGCTGGGATATTTCCACTAGTTTGTCACGACGAGATGCCCGGTCGTGAACGGTAACGTCAAACATACGTAACGTTTTTCCAAAAACTTTTTCAAAACTGTATGCAATAAACCTGTGAACTACTTTAGGATTTCTAGATCAAAGGGCTTCGTTACATTTGCATTCTAAAATCGGACATTTCATATGCACCGACCTAATGGAATATCCTTTACGTTATGCACTCGAATGTAAAGTGATTTTTGGAAGATCTGCAAACGACGCGACGTATCGTCTAGAATAGTCTAGATCAAGCGAAACGATCTTTCGGAACTGCTGTTTACCCGTTTGCATGTTTCGCCGATGCCGTCACGCCGAGTAACCACACGCTGATCGGTTTTCTTGCCCCGTGGTCCATTGATCTCGACCAAGTGAAATGGATCAATGAATGCACAGGATCATGCCTGCAACCGATATCCTTCGGAGATGTATAAAGTCCGCAGTCCGATGACTATTTAACAACAGAATTATACGAAGAATTCGCGTTAGTCCGTGGAACCTTCCTCGGCTCTGGCAACTCATCGTGAACAATTCCTTTCTTGTCTTTCGACGTTTTGCTTCTATCCTGTATATTTCGTGAAGGTCAGTTACGCGAGCCGCCGAATTACGCGAATTCCCGCGGAACTGTCGCCCATGTTTAAAACAAATGGTTACGTTCTCATTTTATCGCAAAAATAGTCGGATCAGCGGTCAGCCAAGTTGTTTGACGGGCACTGGAGCCGAATTTGATCGACTCTGTGCGTACCTTCGAATGCGAAACGGTGGTGCGCGTGAAACGAGTACAATAACGTTTTCTGGCAACGCAACGGTTCAAATATCACTAAAAATTCACCGAGCAGAGAGAATCCGTGGGCACGCGCTCGAGGCGCATCAAACTTCTTTCGCTCAACGGACTATCGTAATTTGCACTTCGATCGTTGTATCCGTATCCTAATGAAAAAACGCTGCCAGTAATATCAAAAACAGTAAACAGTACATTTTATCTCGAATCATGCGCAGTTTCAATGTTTTGCGCAAAAATGTCGGTTAGTTGTACGATATACAAAACTTTGTTCTGAAATGTTTCGTACATATTCTAATTTATTGCAATATAGTCGCTGATAACGATAAAGAAACTTTGCTGGACGTAATGAATATAAATTATGCTTATCTCTCGTTGCACAATATCATCCTGTTGCGCGTAAATAGTGAGTGTTTTTACAAACTATTTATTTGCTTACGTGTTTTTCTATGTACTGGATGCGTAAAAATAATTGTTATTTCGCATAAACCATCGCAGTCTAATCATGACACGCGTGATAGTTATTTCTGCAAATAATGAGTAGATAAATGCGTCTAAATTGTGGGGTGTAGGTGATCCGAGCAGGGCCCGCTCTAGCGATTATGTTGCCCCGGGCAAAAAGACAAATTGCCGCCCCTTCAGAATATATATATATATATATATATATATATATATAATTTTTTAAATAACGGTACACCATATTCTTTATTGTAAATAAAAATCAAATCATTTTATTTAAATTTTAATAGAAGCATATATTTATTATGGTGTCGAATCGATCCCGATATTGGGATACGTATTAGGACTAGGTGAACGGCGAATGAGTGTAGGATCAAACTCCGGAGAACGCGTTTCTTTATTGTTTAGCCTATAAGGCTCGGCTTAATGGCTCCAAGTCAGACTCTGCTGTACTTGGTGTTGTTGGTGAATCGATTGTCAAAACAGTTATGATCTTCTCGTGTTCGCGTAGAAATTAGGAAGGTTCGAAGGTAGGGGTGGTCTAGGAAAAAGCTGGATATGATTGGCTGGAGGGTGTGTTTTTAAACAGTGGTGGAAGTAGGAGTAGGAGTTCGGTTACGGGCAGCTATGTTATAAACTTATAGCCTCGGCGCGCTAATGGTAAAATGGTTCCGCATGTGTTCGTCAGCTGCGGGTCCTAACGGTTCGTTAAATTACGGTTGAAACGCAATTTTTTGGCTGTGTCTTTCGTCCTTTATGACGGTCCCCTTCGGTATTTGACTTGTACAGGTACGTTGACTTAGACGATCGCGCGCTTGTCCCTTGGCAGAGGGTTTTACGACGGAACATTTATAAAGAAACATATAACATAACATAACATGACATAACACAAATTCTTAATCATAAATTTTTTACATTTTTAAATACTATTAAATATGTGTATTATTGCACAAACCATTAAAATTCTATTATTTTTAAAATAAAATCACAAAAAACCTTTTTTTCTTACTTTCAGTTCTGCAAACTTTTTTATTACATTTTTTAAATTTACTTTATCAACAATTTCATGCTCAATTGCCTCAATTGCCAAAATTGCCAAACCATTAAGACGATTTTGTGTACTAGTCGAACGTAAAAAGTTCTTAATTAGTTTTAACTTGGAGAAACTCCTTTCACCACTTGCTACAGTTACTGGTATCGTTAGTAATATTCTTAAAGCAATAGTAAGGTTTGGGGCAAAATTTAACTTTGCAATTAAGCTCGGTACATTGCTTAGGCTTTCTTTTTTGCCCAAAAGCGCAGATACTACTGAAATTTCCTCTGCTAATTCTACCCCGTTTATGACAACAGAATCATCATCAGTTAAAATACATTCTAAATTCTTACAGTGTTTTAGTAGCATTTCTTTGGACATGGTATTTAAATCGTATATATTATATAAGAATTTAAAATAGTTACTATGATTACTAAGTTGTTCGAATCTAGCATCTAGTGCATTTAGTGCTTGATCGATTGTAAAATAAAAAAAATCTATTTTATATTTTTCTTTTGGATCTTTGATGGGTTCATCTCGTACTTCGTATGAGAAGTTCCTTTTTCTTCTTCTAACGCGGTGTCGTGTTGTTGTTGATCCAAAATTAGCCTCCACATCAATTTCGGAAGCGAGTTCTGCATCAACAATAGTTTCATCGAAGGACGAATCCGATCGAAGATTCTTAAAAAATATTTTGCAGTTTTGTAAAAGATCAAGTGCAGAGGAATTTAGTATTTTAGTAATTAATGGAATTTAGTATTTTATGCCAAATAACTATTGAACACAAAAACTTAAATTGTTTAATACAATTTAATAAACCCGAGGCTTCGTCTCTTATTAAATAATCAATTTCTTGGTATTCGTAAATGCTTAGCAAGGCGTCGTATACATCTCCCAAATGGAATCTGAAAGGCTTTAAGGCCTATATCCTACTCTCCCATCTAGTGTCACTCAATGGTTTCAAAGTTAAACCTTGAACATGTTTTAAAAGTATTGCCCATCGAAAAGTAGATGCAGAAAAAAATAAATATATTTTTTGGACCATGTTGAAGAAATTAGCGGCTTCCAAGGATGCTTTTGCCAATACCATTAACAACAAGATTGAGAGAGTGGCTACTACACGGAACATAGAATGCTCGCGAATTATATTGTTTAATTCTAGATTGCATTCCTGCTTTATTGCCCCTCATATTGGACCCATTGTCGTATCCCTGCCCTCTGATATCTTGCAAATTTTGGATCGTCGTTTCTTTGCGTTTCTCAATTCTTTGCGCTCACACAAACACTGCGATCAAGCGTCGATAGATCGCTGTGCGCTGTTTTTATTTTCACATATGATACATTCAAATTTGATACAATATTTTATTGATTCGATAAACAGCCTTTTTGGATAAATTAAATATTTATTTTATTTAAAAACGCTTTCATTGTTTCGATTCGATAATCGATTTACGATAAACTAGTATCTATCAAACTAAACAATAGCTTAATTATAGATGTACTTACCTTTCAAAATTAAGAAATCGCACTGAAGTAAATTTTATGAACTTCCACTTGTTATCACTACCGATGTAATAGCAATGCTTGTGTGTAATGAAACCGCTCTTTTATAATTAGAGGTTGAAGCGTCCAAATACCGCAAATTCGTATACCGAAGATCGCGGGGTCGTAATATCCCGTTTCGCTTTCTCGAAAATCTCGACTAGTTGAAAATAACTTCGACTTTGGAATCTTTTCCTATTGGCTATCTTAAAACTGTATGGGGTGACTAAATGATTTTCTATTCGTGAGTGGGTGGTGCATTTTGGTCGTTAGAGTAGGGTCGTTGGGGCGCTTTGAGAAAACTATGTTGAGGCTATGCGATCAATTAGGTGCGAAGGATATGGGAAAACAATGTGGAACTAAACTATTTGTTTGTACAAGATTGCCCTGTCAATGAGTTCGCTCACGAGGAGTTCTCGAAGTGGTGTCCGGTGACACCCAAATGATTCTGGGACCGTTGCGTCGCCTCGAGTGTCTCGAGCTATTGCAGCAGACCGTGTCTAAATAAATATAAATCTGACGTACGGTCTGCTTAAGATCGAACAGAGGTAATAAGCAAGTCTATGCATGTTCAAACTTCAAACACAAGTTGAAGCAGCGATCTGCTCGCGTGCTAATGCTATTCTGTTCAGAGGAGTATATGCATGTTCAACAGTTCAAACAAGTTCAAGCAGTGTCCTTTACAAATTCTGCGTTAATTTTTCAATAATAGTGTAAATATTTTTATATACGCTACGCACTGTAAATTTTTAGCGAACGAAAAAATCGATATGTGAAATTTTCTATTAATTGGGTATTTAACACATCAATATTTTTCTCACACTTACAGCCAAAATGGCGCCCCTAAATTTTGGCGCCCCGGGCGAATGCCCGGGTTGCCCCCCCCCCCCTAGAGCTGGCCCTGATCCGAGGAAAGTTAACGAGCGCAAAGAGTTTGAGCAAAAAAGCATTGTGGTTTCCAAAGCGGTGTGATTTCTGCGTCCACTGTCGTAGCATGAGCGATGGTTGGAATAGTAGGCGGTGTAATTGCGTACCGGTATTCCAAAAAACGGTCTCGGGTCTCGCTCGATAGATCAGAGTGGCGATAAATTGATAAAAACCGTCGGATCGCCGCGCCGGGCGTGACGGTGTCGCTGAAATAACGAGGCGACCAATAATACCGTGGACTAGCCCAGTTTTCGCGGATGATTATTTGCTTTGCGTTAGATGACCGTCCCGTAAATAAGTCTGCGTATACACAGCCCAAAATCGCTGATCAAACAGTCGACGAGGAAGCGTAATTCCTCAATGCTATCGAATCTGAGAAAAACATTTTCTTCTGTGTGTCCCAGCATGTACAGTCCCGCTCATAAGTCTTAGGACAGTGATCATATTTGTATTCAACTCTGTAAAAAAATGAAATAATCGTTTAAATAATTTAGACAGTAAAATTATTAATTTCATCATTCTTATCATGGAATTATTACTGAACATACATATGAGGATATTTATATTATGTAGTTAATACAGTGAAAGGTTCATAATTTATACGAAATAGAGTTTTACTAAAAATCAGACGTGTCCTAAGACTTATGAGCGGGAGTGTACTAGTAGTTGGAACGATTCGGAAAATTTCATACGCTCGACCTTGGTGGACATACTACCGTATTCACCGATGCGACACTGTCATTGCGATTAAATCCTCTTTAATTAATCCCGAGCAGGAAAATATATATCTATATTACATAATTATAGGAACGCGACGGAACTGTCAGCGACGCGGATCATCGGTACAAACGATAATGGATGAAAACAACGATGAATAAGAATGATCCGACCGGACACTCGTAAGGCATCTGGATGACCGTGATGTCGAAATCACTGACACCTATTACAGACACCGATGTTGCACACGTACTTTATTACTGTTATAACATTACGTTACAGGTCACATGATCGTGAGTCAACAGTTATGCTACACGGGACGCGATTCGAGCCACTCGACCAGGCTTTTCTGTTCTGGATCATCATCGTGTTGCCCTTTGACGATATTTGGATCGCTGGAGAGACTCAAAAATTACAAGCATGACTGCACTTGGACATTTTTACCACAACAAAGACTTTGAGAAGAAAATTCTCGAACGACACTTCGCAAATCTTGAACGCAAGTTTGTGAGTCAAGGATGTAAGATGCGTTCGACTATCCGACGCAGAAATTCACGCTCGATCAGTTTATGAACACGGTTAAGAGGCATCCAATAAATAAGAAATGACTTGTTTACGAGTGCACGTCGATCGGGGAACTGATCGAACGTTTATTTTCAGAATCTAAGCGGATTTATGAGATACAATGTTTTAATAATGCTGGGCAATGTTATTCGGTTTTTTAAGGAGCGGCCTGCCAGCGTTACCATGCATAGAACTGAACCAACACTAGGACCGGAATTACAGATTTATGCTAATTATCGATTGATTAATATTGCCGGCGTGAATTGCTCGCAGTTACCCTGTAGATGCTGCGCCATTTTCGAAGATAGACGTGCAAGAATGCTGGGTTAATTAACACCCTTCCTCTCTCTAGCTGGCAGGTCAAGTTCTAGGTTGTTAATTAAGCAGCCATACGACGACATTGTGTTTTATCCGGGGTGCAACGAGTTCCTCTATGCGTAACGGAACGTTATTGCCATCGATATTATGCATGATGTGATTGCTAAGCTAACGAAACGTTTACGAGTGCTTGCGATGACTGTATTGCTTCCAATGTGTACGATGACGATCTTCACAAACAAAATTAAAGAGTTTTACTTCGGCTTCGGCTACTGCGTAGTTTGAAAAAATCAATATTCTTGAAGACTGGTTGCAATGTTTGGAAAACGGAACAGCTTGCGATGTTGCTGTGGAATTTTAACAATGATTTTACTACATAATCTAATAATTCAGTTTGGTATTATTATGTATTATTACGTCCTGTTAGAGACCTTTGTCTACTCGGTGTTCTCTCAACGAAACTCGAAAATTGTTCAATATTTTCGTAGAATAGAACGACGAACGTGATTCGTCGTTTCACAGGCTCCTCGGTCCACGGCTAGCTACTTGTTAGGGCAAATATTGTACTGTCGCGGCGTAACGTCCGAGAATGTAAACCGCAGTCGCAGAAATCCTCCTTTCGAGATTTCACCGTGACACCCACGTCCTAATGGATACGTCCGTGAATTTCATACGCGGATCCTTCGCGAAACCGTCACGATCTCGCGGTTTGCCTCGCGGCAACGCGCAGGTGCATCAACGGATTCCTGCAGGCACGTGCAAACGTTACAAATCGCGGTTCTAGAGTCGCCTTAAGTAGCTTAGGTCTACAGTCGGTCATAGAAGAACGATTTTAGCCTCCTCAAGTCCAACTACAAACATTGTTGCATAACTAAACCGCAGATATTTAAGGAGAGATCCTCCTGGTACATTATTTTGTCCAGCCGACAATTCCCTTCGTTTCAAAGTATCCTAAGCCAATACGATTAACTCGAAAGTGTAATCAAAATTAACGTAGCATAAACGTGGAAAATGCGCGGTCTACTTATCGCGTTCATTAAGTTTTAATCACTGCACAGAGTTCTCCCGTAAGTGTAGAACACAACTCGTAGAAATGGCGTTTGTCATACAAAATAATTTATACAAAGTCCTCTGAAAGCTGTATCAAATGAGTAAGAATGTTTAATTGGCTGAGGTAGAAAGGAATTAGTTACGTCTGCGAAGGCAATCACACTCCTGTCGTGTCCGATATCCTGGAAAATAACCGCGAACAATGTATTAATAACTTGGAATCGTTGCGCAACATTGCAAACCGACTTGGCTAATTAACCGGGTATCCAGTGTCATGAATAAATATTGCGTCGAGCGCGTCCGTAGGCTTGAAAACGATCGGGCGGCCTTGTCGTGCTTTTACGTCGACGCAGTTCCACATCCTCCGCGAGCAAACATACCGTGGCTGTGGAGAATAAATATAAGAAGAGAAGCATTCTATGTCACGACACAATTTTTCCCTTGGATTTCACGGTGCGGTAATTCGGTCCGAGGGCCATTGTTCCTCCATTGAACCACGACGGACAATGAGCAATTCGCCGATTCCACTTACTCGTTGCTCACTTCCGTTTTACTCATCTTCTCGCGACGCGACGCGACGAAGACGTAACTCGAATCGTAATCGGATGTAGCCTTCTTAAACTATACTCGACGAAGCTACATTCCACTCGAAACACGCTTTCCAGTTTGATTTTCTGAAAGATTTAAATCCCTTCTGAACAGAGTGTAATAAATATGTATGATACTAATTTCCTTTAAATCGAAATAAAATTCTACTTTGGTTTTGTTAATGTATAGTTATTAGAGAATACGCATATAGAATAAGCATACAATAGATATAAAATTTTCCATTTTTTAGAAAATTATACGAACTACAAATAAATCGTAGGGCAAGGGGTTAAAATATAAACAAGGAAATTGCGGCCGTGGGCTCCGTGCATTATTTGTCAGTTGAATTAACTCGTACATTGGCGAAGTCCTACTTTTAGCGCGGCCATCTTGCTTGAAAATGGACCATTCAAATATTAAACGCTAGAACCAACAGTTGGATCGATTGATTTCAGATTTAGTTTCCAATCGCTGGAGATGGGAGACGATGTCGTAGAATATTATTGATATGAACCGTGGCGAATGCAGTGTTGTTCTCGTAACGTAAGGCAATGCAAATTATCAGCTTTTAGTGCTTAGTAATCTCAGCGTTGACTATGTTCTTTGATTAGTACCATTTACAGCTCTGTTTGTCAACTTTTTAACACGTCCGGTACTGTTCTCTGACACGTGAAAATTGTATACATTTAGGTAGCATGACAAAGCATCGGAGCACATTTTAACATTTCGAACGATGAAGATGACTATAGAGATTGTCGAATAATTTCCTCCACGCCTGGAAATGATTGAACGCTTCCTCGAGAAGGTGTTAAATTTTCTTATTCTGCGCTTGTACGAACTTTTATTTATACTTTAACGAGTGTTCTCGTTGCTTACGATTGCCGCAAACATTATCCACGATCGATAAATTCGCAGTAGCTTTATAAAAATAAAACGATTGAAGAAAATTGGACAAACAGAATTGCGCGGCAGGTTCCGCGAGTTGTCCGACACGGTCGGCTTAGGAGTTCAATGGAAACAGGTTGAAAATAAAGCCGTTGGTGAAACGAAGGGTTGCAGGGTCGCGAAAAAGCGCAGATGTCCTAGGGGTGCAGGATGGCAGTTACGTTCGCGGGTTCGCAAGAAGAATTACAGGCGATCGAGCACGATGGAGATAAATATTGCCGGCTCGTGACATCAGGCCAGGAATTATTCGAATTTGTCGGGGCGGTGTAACCTGCTGTTAGAATTCGACAGCGAGTCCATTTATATCGGACGTTTCTTTCTAGCGTTACCCCTACGGTTCATCCATTCGGTCGATTCCTCGACATCCGCTCGACCCAGCCCGCTTCCGACTTTCCTTTCTCGTATTAAAGCACGAAAGTTCGATGGCCCCGGAATCCGATCGATCCGTTCGGTGTATCGCGAAAGTGTGCTCGTAAATCGTGCACCAAGTTTCCCAGTTAAAACTGGAGGGGCGTGTCGCTCGAATTATTTGTTCTTTGGTCCGTCGACGGAAACTTTCGTCGTTTCGGTAGAGCTCTCCGCGCGAATTCCGGCAATTCGCCATCGGCTACACCGTGGAAACACGATCAAATTCTGCTGTTTGATTTTACACACCTGCGCCAATCGATTCTGCGGGCACACTTGTCGCGAAACTTCGAATAATCAACCGATAGCGGAAAAATTTCAACAACGTGATTCATTTGAATTTATAAGATAGCCAGTGTATAAAATGCTTTTACAAAGAGAAAAGATCGATTCGATTTATTCCTAGAGAATAGCTCATACTATTGCTTTTCGCAGGCAACAAGCTCCAAGAAAAAGAAGGAAAATACTCGGAACAATCAGTTAATGGCTAGACTTGACGGTATGTATTTCCATCGAATCGTTCCCAGCCTCGACTCTTTAGTTTCCGGACGGTATGCTAAACTGGAAACTATTTTCGGATCGTGTCGATCACCGGCAAGAAGCGCATTCTTTATTTAGAAAAAGAGTTTTAACCATTACCTAATGGTAAGGAATGTTTGTTTGGTCAATGGGTACGCTGAACGGAACAGAATAAAATGAATCTGTATGTTTCTGAATACAATAATCGAGCAGAGTATTTCTTTTCTCACACAGTGTTTCTTTTCAACGAGTGCGGCGATTAAAATTCAGGTGACAGGCAAGGGAAGGCTGTGACTTTGCTCCAGATAACATCGGAGTATTCTTAACAGGTGCTTGAATTTTCTTCGGCGTCGCGTCGCGTCGGTACGCTTGTTGACTGGGCGAACGATAGAATTCAGCGTCGAAGGTCAACAGAATAATTTTCCGCGGCTCCAGCGCTCGTGATGGAGCGAGTTCCGGCCGAGCCGAGCCATAAACAGGAGAAATGGGATGTGACTTGTGGAATAAGTCAACCTGATTTAACGAGCATAAATGCGCGAATTCGCCGTGTGTGGAACGTCAAGGGCCGCGCCTCGGTTCGCCGTTTCCCAGTGGCCTACTAAAATCCACGTTGCTCTCCGGCACAGTCGATGGAAATAGAACCGTCGCGCGTCGAAGCAGGAAGAGAGGGCTGGGCGGTTCGTGGATTAGAAACGAAAGGAGGAAGCCGGTCAAAACGAACGATAACACTCCCAAGAACACCGCCAAGGAAAGGAACGAGCGTCATTTGCCGATTGGATGAGCCCGAATCGCATTGGCCAGCTTATCATCCCAAAAGCATCCGCTAATGGATATTGTACCAGCGGTAAATCGCGTGCCCTAACTGGCAGACAGAACTATCACGGTCAAAGAATAACGCCAGTCACGATCGTTCCTAATTTATGGATCCTAATCGAGAGGCGTGACAGAGAAGTTTACTGCCTGCCTGTTCCTCTTTCGTTCAAGCGCCACCTACTGGCCAACACGATCGATGTAAAATTAAACGACTCAAAAGATTCGGCTAATCCGACATAGTAGGCGTTTAAAGGGAACTTCAAGGCTGAAGATCAACAACGGTTCCATTTGAAATATGATGATTACATACGCTACCGGCAAAAAGTTTGGAATCACTTGCCGATTTTTGTAAAAATCGAATATATCGATAAATTTTGAAACGATCCATCGTTATAATATCAAACATTAACTAGTTGAATAATATTTCTTAACAGATTTCAGCATTCTCTTATGTCGGTGTAAGACAATGTTCGGAATGCACTTTTCTAAAGGGACATCTTCGGCTACTTCTACAAGAAGCATGGAAAAATATCAAATTAGAAACATTCGAAAAACTAATTGCCAGGATCCCCTGAATACGTCAGGCTATTATTGAAAATAAAGGCGGTTCTTTTAATGAAAGAGCAATTTAAAGAAAAATACGCATTCGTTGATAAAAAAAAATATAATACAAAATGTAAAACGTACTGCTCGTAAGTTTTTTGACAAGTTCATCTTCCTTGGTTGTTCTAAAGGCAGTTCTCCGTTCTTCTTATAAACCTTCTGTTTCTCTGAATTTACGCCGTGATTCCAAAATTTTGGCCGGTAGTGCATGTTCAATTTTCAGAGATTTCAAGGAATCCATCAGCTTCTGAGATGTTCGAAGAAGACTTTAGACTGCAAGATAGGCCCTTCAACCGAGCGCTACTGTAATATTCCGATAAGCGGCAGTATCGCCGGTAAATTCGACAAGTGGCGATGGTTTGGAAGGTTCCCGGCTATCTGGAAGTTCCTTAGCCCGACCACGCCAGATTACCTTTGATTTTAAGCATCCCGGTACCGTGAAATGATTGGTCAGTGAGTTTCGTCCGGGATTTTTACCGGGTCCGAGGGAATTGCGCTTCCAGCTTATCGAGCCGCTGAACTTCCTGAACGTCTCAAGGCGAGAACGGTCGGTTCGTGTCTGCGTCAACTTTACTCTGTGCTTGGTAATTTCATTAAACCGAAGCAGGAGAACCGCAACGTACAAAGGGATGAGCCGAGGCGAGGGTCGCCGCCGGCGGTGCACCAGGATTTCAAGTAATAAAAGCAGAACCGGACGCTAAACGATCCGCGGATCACGCGAGCCACGCGATCTACGAGAGCCCTAGATCTGTCGAGGAACCTCCGGAGAATGAAAATTCGCACGGTCAAATATTTGTCCTCGACTCTTTTAATTGTGTCAACCTCGTCCTCGTACCCGTTCTCCTCCGACCAACAGGCAAAACAAGCTCGCCTTGTTACAAACACGAAGTCTCTTCCATAATATTGACAGTTCTCTTGAAAAATTCAAGTAAATACAATATCGTATTTAATGTTGCTTCTACTTTCCTCAGAGGCTGCCGAGGATACAGGCGCCATTCTCGATTACTCACCTGGTCACGTAAGCATCGTGGAATTTTTCCGATGACGAGAATGCGATAAAATATACCATAATTAGTATAACGAGTGCGATAACACAGTATCTTCGGCGGTGGTATGGAAGTGCCTCATCCATGGCCATCGACGAACTAAAAATAAACTATAATATTGTATGTAAGGCGTCACTACGTAGAAGTTAGTGAAATCATTTCTTCTTTTACAATTCGTCAAGCTATAGAGGTATTGAGAGAGAGAGAGAGAGAGAGAGAGAGAGAAAGAGAGAGAGAGAGAGAGTTTACTGTTTCTTCGAAATTCTCTAAAACTGTGGTTGACGAAGAAAAACGACTTTAGGAATCGAGACGCAAGAAAAAGTTAAAATTTGTTCGACAGTATAGGGAAGTTTGTGTTAGATGAAGAAACTTAAAAATCAATCAAGTGTTTGCGTAGAAAAACGTAAAAAAAATGTTGAAAGGCAGCTTGACCTTTGAAATGTTGGTTTATATATGATCCTCAGGTGCGCCGTTTCTCCGGGATGCTTGTCGAGCATTCCACGCACCCCGTGGAATCGAATTCGGGTCGCTTCGTCGCGCGTCATAGAAAGGAAGAATCGCTGTTAGCGAAAACGCCGCGCCGCGCCGGGTAGTGCAGTGCCGATGCACTGTTTGAGAGTTTGCACGACCCTGGCGCACGGAACATCACGTGATAAGGAGTTCTAGCGGCACTCGATAACCGATTAGCGTTTTCGTGCCGCGTGCCATAATGGGCGCATCGCACCGAAACGAGAAGAAAAGCGAAAAACACGGCGAAACTGGGACAAACGCCGCCTCCGGCTAGAACCGCTCGTTCCTGCTTGTCAATCGAGTCCGTTTCGCACTCAATTACGCACAGCTAGCGCAAAAATGCCTCGGCACCGCTATTATTCCACAAAACATTTCTATTCCCTCAACGAAAGACATTCTCAAACAGCCGCAAACATTTCAAATGCCTCCGAGACCTCTGCACCTCTTCTTCATTAATTGCATTATCAAGAACGATAACATCGACTTTATTAGAAACGTCTGCGATATTATAGAATAGAGGAAGTAATTATTATTATGCCATAAACTAGGTAACGAGTCGCGTCTAACACGATCCGATAATTGCACGAAACTACACTACAGCGCGTCTCCCATCGATCACGGTTCCATCAGCTTTGTCGGAACTTGATCCGCAAAGTTCCTCGCGGGGAGATGCCCGAATCGATGAACGGTAGATTAAAACGTTATTCGATTTCGTAGCGGCGACAGTCGAAATCCGGACGATACCTAATCCGGTTACACAGTTATCGATAATAGAAAAGGGTACGTAGAGTTAACGTGGTGGTGGTGGTGATGGTTCGGTTCAGAAGCCAGGGCGTTCACTGAATATTTTTCGCATACGAACACGCTGCTGTTCCGTGAAACGTCGTGCAATTTGATTAGACAGACTGCGTTCCTCGGCGAAGCGTGAAAATCTGCTCGAAGCCTCGAATCCTCTGTCACTTTGGGCTTCGAAGCGGTAATGATCCAATCGGAGAGCTAACACGCACAAACGTTTACGGACGTGCCGTTATTATCGCTGGCTAGTTTATTGTCAGAAGTTTCATCGTTCTCGACTGACTACAATTTTTTTATCTTTTTTATTTATCGACCTGGGATACCTGCGGACACCTGTTGGAATCTAAGCTCTTCCGCTTTTGAATAAAAGTATTGTCTGCGACTCGGAAAAGATTCACCGAATTGAAATATTTCTCGAAGTGAAACCGAAGGGTTAAAATTTATTTGCGCAAGATAAATAATAAAAATTACAAATACCTTCGTCGTAGATGGTTAACAGATTAGAGACTGAAACAACTCGCGTTGCACTTTCAAGGACCGTGAGAACCTGCAAAGGACAAGCGAGGATTAAATAAACGCTAGCTTCCGCACGCGATGATCCCCGCAAACAGGATACATAATATGTTTCTATGGCTTCGGGAGTGTGTTTAAATGTTAGATAAAAAGACACGGGTAATCAGCATTGGGCGACATTCGCACGCGAACGGGACAGAAGATCGAAATACGTTGAAATACTCGCAGAGCTTAGAACCTAGATTTCTCGGGAGCAGTGGGTCACCTATTCTAGTCAGCGTTGACGCCGGCCAGATGAAATCCTAGATCGACGGTTACCATAACGACCAACGGTTCTCCCTTCATGATTTACTCACCCCACAGGCCTGTCTATGCCATGGAAACCCTGTAGAAACCTCCTGGCCTTTCTATTCCGTGCGATTACAGGTCGAGTCCCTCCATTCACGACCCCTATGCCGTTCTATTTTTTTTTTCTGGCGGCTTTTTCTATCGCGACAATTCACCGACAGATTCTATTCGACGGAGAACAAGAACGACCGTCAATCAGTCGCACGGCAATAATATTTCCATCTGGAGGTTTCCTCGCTGTTTAATCGAAGTCAAGGACTCGGGACTTTTATTATTTCCTTCCGTTCAGGAAACCTCGATCGAGAGTGTCCCCGTTTTTTTCAAATCGTACTACTAGCAGTGTACATGCAGTTTTCAACCAATTTTCAAATATTCAAATTTTTCAATATCCTGTCGTCCGTCGCGCACCTAATAGAGCAAGAACACATTAATCTGAACAGATCAGGTTCCAAAAGTGAGAATCACTCCATTCAACTGCCACTATCAACGCACAGATAAAAACCTCATTAAACTCCATGCAACTTTTGTACTGTGCCATGTTTTAGGCAATCGGGGTCAGCTGTATGCGCACAGGGGTCCCACAGTCCATTAATTATGTAACTTTGTCCGTTCGCTCGACGAAGACAAGTATACGAGGGTTTTCGCACAAAATCCTCGACACAAAAACCGCGTATGAATATTAAATCCTCTGACGATCCTGTCTACAATATAGAAAGAACACTTTGTACGTGTACTCGAGAGAGCGAGAGAGAGAGAGAGAGAGAGAGAGAGAGAGAGAGAGAGAGGGAGAGAGAGAAACTGCTTTTATCGGCGGAACTCGTATAAGGAAACAACAAACGTTTACGCAATTCTCGAACGTGTTCTCGGCTGGAATCGTTTCTAGGATCGGCGGCGCGGCGGAGGAAAAGATCCGAAGACCAAGGTAGCCGGGACCTTGAAGACGAAAGTGACGTATCTGTGTTGAGCGGTAATGGCACGAGTCATACCCGCTTCATGATTCGTTACGCCATTCCATCCATTTTAATCGTACCGATCCAGCACCGACAATCACACGTTCCATCGATCTCAGCAACCCTTTTTGTGGACACAGGTGCGGAACGAACAACCGATCGACTTATTAATTGCTCGAGAAATTAATCCAGCAGCCTGTCTTTGCTTTTACATTGAACAAACCAGATACCCGCAAAGGAACTTTCGTTTTCCATTATCACCAACTTCATCGTTCCGTTTGAAGAGCGCGCGTTACGAAAGCCTGCATCTATTTAAATTGATTACCACCGAAGCGATACGCTGTAGGTCGCAAAATTGTGAGTTTAGAGGAAGTATCAATTCGAGCTTATTTCTAGCCTCGAAATTGCGTTTAGCTGTTTCTGCATCCGTTTTTTACAAATATTCTCACGAACGTCTATAGGTCAGCTAAAGATGTTTAGAGGCTGAGTTTACATATGGATATAATTGTTTCATTCACTGTCCAATATTTTTAACTAAACTTTAAATGTCAGACCACCACGGATCGATTTCTAAACGCAGGATTAATTAAACGCTTATAGAATTAATCTTGTTCCGTTTATTTCGATGGTGAATATTTGAGGATAGTCGATATCACAGCTGGCGATGGCTGAAGATGTTTTGACACGAGTTTTTTCTCTTCGTAGTGCTTCATCTGACTCCTCAGCTTACGGTAATCCATTTAAAATCAAAAAGTCTGTTATTCGGGCGACTGTGGAATAACATACGGCTTTAACTCAGTTGTTCTCCTCGGATCTAAAACTGCCTGCATTCATTTCACGAGAAACAGGGGTGAAATAAAGATGTATTTCTTTCGTTAATCATTTTAACGATTTAAAAATAACAGAATAACAAGCAGGTTCGAAAGATAACGACCGGTTTAAAGCCGAAGATTAATGGCGATGTAGGAAACAATTATTATTCCCGTGTGTATGTTATGGCAGCACGAGCGCTCGCTGACTGTCGTGACATTGTTTTAGGGAGGGAGAAGACGATTGTCTCGTCCTCGGGCGTTCCTGCTCGCATACTGCGGCTTTCCCACGGTGAAAATCTGTTATTTTCGTAAGTGAGCATTGTCGTAGAACCGGGAACGGCTTGCGCAACAGATTTTCGTTTCGCGTAACGTCGAAATGGAATTAACGAAGCCAGACGAGCTCGCGCATCGAATCATTGAACGTTGAAAATCAGAGGATCGATCTCCGGTCGACGTGCATATATGTACATATGGCAAACCTCGTTTGTTACTTTCAAACGAGAAGCGAAGAACGATCGTGCACGCGATCTACGAAAGAGCTCCTTTATTTAATTATGCTGCCGATCGGAGCAACGATCATTTTCACCGGCGTAAAGCAAGTCGCAAAATTTCTCATGTGCTCCTCCTCTAATTCACGGATTGTCCTGCGTCACGATGGAGACAGGCAGTTACCTAACGTATTTTCTTTTTACGTAACAACACCGAGGAAGAACAGGAGGTAGTCAATTGGAAAACAAACACTGCCGGTTAAATGATCTATCATTTCTTCGACTATAATTGTCGCTGAACGAACTAGATTATCCCAGACAAGCTTCGAATTAAATGGAACAATCCGGCGAGAATAAATATTGGCTCTATGAATAATTGTCCTCGCGAGTCTGTAATTTCCAGTATATATATATATATATACATATAAGGGTGATTCTGGGAATTGGGACAAGTTACTGCTCTTTTTTAACACTTTATCTTACCGGGAGCCTATTAATAGGATTTTCGATAATTCTGCTGTACCAAGAAGAAAGCATAGAAATTTTCTTTCCCATTGCACTCTTAAATGTGAAACTATTAGATGACGTTACTGAGGGTGACTTTTGTTAGTTCACAATGAAAATTGCTGTTGCACATAATCACAAAAATGATAGAGGAAAAAATCATATCTTATAACACGTCCCAACCTCCTACGATCTTATTTTTCATGTGAATGCACCGATGCACCCGGCAGGTGCAAATACACTTTCTTCTTTAATGCAACCCAATTTTTTTGTTGAACCAAGCGATCCCCGTAGTAAAGCACATTTCTGACACAAAATGTCAACAATGATATTTTTCGACTTACTAAATCGAAAATTGAACCTTTCTTCAGCTTTATTTGGAACAACGAGAACTTAGGCTCCAGTTGAACTTGGAGAAAGTCGATGATTCTGTGGGAAAATGGTGTCCGCTGGTTTGTAACAGCATGCCCTTGTTTAGAATGCCAGTTAGAGCTCCAGGAATTTGTTTCGGAGCTGTTAAAGGATGCCCAGGGTAGTTGGTAACAGCAGGCGCGAGTTTCGCCGCCCGAATGATTCAATTCAGCAATTAAGCCAGCATACAGTGACACTCGACCGACGAAAACATTCGGTGTACCTTGGACGCGTACTCGTCATCGAGTTACATCATTAATCGTGAATCCAATAATAGACGATAATGAATGGGATACTGTCAGCATTGTTGTGCGCGACAGTAGCAGCCGATGCGACAAACTAATTCGTCCGACAATCGCCACGTGATAGTGACATATTCAATATTTGTACGAGCCGCAAGAATAGAGAATCGCGAAGAATCGATTTCTTGCTGATTTGCTGGAAAGTAAACGCGATTATGCTCGCGGAAATGAAACAGCTGTGATACTCGGTCGCATTGCTTCTGCCACTTAGATGGCTCGTATAAACTACCGGATATTAGTCATCCTTATGTATACCCATTTCTAAGATCCTAGCAATTAGTATGAAATCGGTCCGTTTATGAGTAATCTTCTGGTAATCAGATAGTAGTCATTTTATATACATATGTTCGGCAAGTTCGAATCAATTTTATTGTCTATTAGATCACAAAAAGATACAGCATTGTATATGAAACCAGTAATAAATTATTTTTATTCTGTTTCCAGTAACATTGCAACGGAAGGAGACAGAATGCTAAAAATGGTTCTGAAGTGGCATAAAACGGCAGACCATTTCTGCAAAGATGATCGAGGTGGATTAAAGTCGTTCCTTTGTTTATTTTAACGCCAGCTGAATAGGAATAAAATTAAAATGCCAGCTATAGAAGCCAGTGTCACAATTCTCACGTTAATACTGGCTTCACGGCCGCTTTAGCAACATAATTAAACGCGCGGCAAAGTCTTTAGTAGCCGAGCATAGAGGTTCCTGCGGTAGCTCGGTCGATAATGCGTTTAATGTGTCGCAAATGCGTTTCCGGACGTAGACAATACGTCGCCCTTAGGTGTTACGATGCGTGACGCGTGTCCGAATGATTGCAACACCATCGCCGAGGTTCAAATGTCAGAGTCGAAAACGAAAGTCGGACACAGTGGGAGAGGTTTTCTGAATGTATGTATGTATGTAGGCCTGCCGGAAATCCCGAATCAAATTATCAGGTTCCCCTAAAACAAGTTTTTACACTTCGAGCCCCTTACGATATACTATTTCCTTGCGACGGAGATGAAGCTTCCTCTGGTTGCATAAACAGTAATTAATAGAACCATAGAATTTCTGATCTATAAAATCAGTATAATAAATAGTTGAACAGAGCTCGATAAAAGTTTTATTTTCCTCAGAACTTGACAGAACAATAAATAGCGTAAATTTAATAGTGAAATGCTTCAAGACGGTAAACAAATTTTCGCTACATTCTGGAATCTCTGAAGTTTTCTCTGAACGTGAATCAATTTACAAAAATGCATACAATCAAGTGCAGATTTTTAAATCGTGTGTATGTTTTGCAATCTTTATTCAATGAAAATATTTTCGAGCTGATTTTCTCCGATTTGAAAATTTGGAAAAGCGTATTCTCGCTCTGCGATGTTGGTGCTGCCACCCCTTATTGACGCAACCTACTTTATCCGCTGTGTGATCGTGAAAGGATAGGTTAGATCTAGAAGCATTGTGTACTTACTGCGTTTTAGGAATAATTTATATTAACGGTCTTGTCATTTCAGATATTAGTCGTCGTTACCATTTTGTGCTTAAAATACGTACGAAACCATGTTGCGTGTCGGAGTTAGGACTGTCCGTAACGTTTTGGGAAGCAGAGCTTTTGCAAACGCCCCGGCTCAAGCACGAACAGATACAACAGCTTTTAAAGTTCAAGATCCAAAAGATTTTGACGATCGCGTGAAGAAATCCAAGGTTCCTGTGATTGTTGACTTTTTCGCAACGTACGTGAACATCTTTGCCCTTGTCAACTTATTTCTGTAAAAGATAACCTCTAATTTATGCAATTCTCGTTGCAGATGGTGCAATCCGTGTCGTATGCTCACACCACGCATAGAATCAGTCATCGCTGAGAAACAGGGAAAGGTTTTGTTAGCAAAAGTTGATATCGACGAGAACAGCGACTTGGCTTTGGACTACGAGGTCAGTATTCAGTTTGAAGGGTAAACAATGCGATGCGTTAACTCTTTAAGGGTATGGGATGCGCTTTCTCATTTCTCGATAATGCAAAGATGGAGTTTTTCAGTATTCAAAAGCGCTAGATAAAAGATCAATCTAGGCTGCAATCACCCTCAAAAGTCCTATTTACGTTTACGAGATATAATTTAATTATTTGGAAATTGGAGGGCCTAGAGATCTACCCCCTTAACTCTTTAAGAAATGTGAAATACCGTTTATAATATGTGTATAGATGTATATCGCAAACATTTATATTTGTACACAGGTTGGCTCTGTACCAGTATTAATCGCTATGAAGGATGGAAAGGTTTTAGATCGAATCGTTGGTCTTCAAGATGTAGATAAGCTTAAGCAATTTGTAGAGAAGTATACAGAATAATGTAATTTTAATTATGATCGCAATTGAAATATCTTGTAGTTAACGAGACGCTTGTATAATTCTATGTACAAGGATATTTCCCTGTTAAAAGAGTACAAAGCAAAACTTTTTAACAGTGTGTGTAGCCTTTAACTTTATAAAACTGTTAATTTATAGGAAACTATTGAAATTGTTAAATAAAATCTTGTACATGTAATAAACTGATAAATTTTATTATTTACAAATACTTAATACAATTACATGTACTTACAACAAAATTTATGAGTTTCGAATGAAAAGATGTCATATATCGCACGGCGAGAGATAAAAAGAACTAAAAATTTATACACATACGATTAAAAACGCTTCGGAAATGTAACATTCAACATTTAATTTTGCTAGTACATCTAATGATCATTAATAAATGCAAAGTACAAAATGATCTGACACTTCTTTTTAGTATGTTTTCTGAGCTAATTATGTTTCGGTGGGTAAAGCTTGTAAAAGCTGTCTCGCCCTTTGATAAGCAACAGTCTCCATTTCGTCTTTGTTCTCCTCATTCTCCTCTATTTTCTTTATAACGTCCATTCCCTTTTTTAGAAGCTGTTCCCTTGCCATTCCTTTACAACCCTCGAAATATTCTAAAACTGTAGGGAATATGTCATCTGGAATGCAAGTTTCGTCTAATAAGTTATCTATTAACCATATTTGTCTGAGCTTCTCGAATTTCCATTCGCTTCTCGCATGTTTCCACTGCAAAGATAATATACCGATTAAAAATATTCCTGAATTCGTGATTTTTAGAATTTTAATAAGACACCTTCGAAACATATGTCAATCCCTTCTTCATAGCATCCAGTCTATGAGCCTCTCTCTTTTCATTTTCTTTCTTCTCAGCCTTTTCCCTTTTCAACTGCCTCTTCGAAGGTTGCTTCGGCTTCTTTACTTCGCTCTCCTCGGCTTCTATATTGTCTGGATCGCTCTCCACATTTGTAACACTGAAATAAAATAGATTACAGGAATATTCCAGCATCTCAAAGCCTGGAAGCAACAATATAGATAAAAACACTTTACGCAGATCTTTGATGTTTTTTAGGGAAGACTACTTCATCGTTCGAATCCTGTTCATTCTTATTTGTTTGCGCAGCAACAAAATTATTCTCTTCCCCATCATTTTCCTCGTTATTGGTGCCATTATAGCTGCTATTTGACTTTTGTTTTCTTTTCCTTCTTCTTCTCTGTATTACTTTCTGCTCGTTACTTTCTTGTATTTGGTCAACATTGTTGTCTGATGCATCTGAAACAGAATTTCATTTATACATTCCATAAAATATTAACCGGAAGATCTTTTCTTAAGATCGAGTATCAAACATAACGTTACCGAGGTCTAATTTGACAAACAGTTCGAGATAGCGTTTATGTCATTCGCGCAACACACGAGATCGAAAATGATTAATTATAAACTAAAATTTCTGGATAGTCACCTTCCAATTTATCTTTTTTCTTATTCCTTTTTCGTAACTTCGGATTTTTAACCTCAACTTCTGACGTGCCATCAGATCCCATCGCATGCACGTTTCAATTATTTGTTTCGAGTAAGATCCGAATTACGAGTTTGCTGCGTTTCGATAAAATTTTTCAAGCTGTTATTTCGTAAGAATCGAATAACATGTATAAGAAAATATACAGAATTTTTATCCACTTTTAAAATTGATTACCGCCGCAAGTACATGTGCATGCTCGATACTGTGATCAGAAGAAACAAGAATAACAGCTTTCAGACCAGAATCAGAATGAATTGTTTGTTTATAAAAAAAAAAGCATAGGCGAGATGTCATCAGCTTAAGCCACAATAGACGGCTGTTATTCAATTGTAAAAATAATTTAGCGCAAAATAGAATTACTTATATGTTGTCGATCGAGTGTAGACGTATATGTATAGACATATTTATTACATGAGAGCAGACAGTTTTTCATCATTACGAGATACGTCGAGTGGAAACTCACATTGTTTAAAAAATGTTGCGTATAAAAATAATTGAAGCTGCATTACGGCCGAAAAGTGTTACGTCGCTGATAAAAAGGTACATTTACTAAAATGCGTAACGATTTGATGTTTCATCAAATTTGATATCGTTGAGGTTATGAGCCGCGATAAGTATTTTGTTTTTAAATTTAATAAACACATACACTCTGACTCACGAAAGTATTTGAACGCACTTTAAAACAGTATAACTTTATAATCGGACCAAACGACCTGACTCTTTTTAAGCAATTACAAGAATTGATTTGCCAAATAACATGCAAAAAAGATTTTGAAAAAATTGCAATATCTGTGGTTGCAAGGAAAATGCTGTATGTCACAATTTCAAAAAATTCGAGTCCACATATTAATTGAGTTTTGTAGTATAGGATTTATGTATTTACCAGAAAAAAATCATTAAAACAAATTCGAAAGGCTCCAGAAAGTAATACAATTCAGCCGATGTCCTATGTCGTATGTCGAAGCATTAGTGATGGAAACTTAAAACGTCAATATCTCAACCACAGATATATTCTGATAAATACGATATGTATTATATTATTTTTGTTATGTCATTGGAGAATTGACTAAATATTTTTTAGATGCGCGACGTCTAATTCGGGCAGCACCTCCAAACGTAATACCAATAACATAAACAACGACGAAGATGAATTTAATAAACCCATCAAATACTCTACGTCTAAAGCAGCCACATGGCCTGCAAATGGTTTGACGTTTGACACACCGTACTACCAAGGAATAATTATATCGATAAGTTTAGCTATTTTCCTTGGTTATTTCTTAATACTTCGAGAGGAGAATGATATCGATGAGAAAATGACTACTAACATGGATCCAGAAGTGCAAGAGTTTCTTTATGGTATTAAAAAACAACAGGAAAAATCTAGAATCGAATATATGAAAACTCTATAGAAAGTATACGTTTAGTATATAGAAAGGTATGTTTATTGTATTATAAAAATTGTAAATAAATAATTACAAAGGGTACAACAGTTCACCCCATGTTATATTGTTTACTATCTTATTCCATTCGATGGGTGGATGTTGCGCGATTGTATCTGGCATACATTTGTTCCATGTGTGTTGCCATGGTGCTACGACCATCGTCATTATTAATATAATTGGTACATCGGCACGATGCGAATGTAATTTAATATTGACGATACCTTAAATGGAAAGAATTGTTACTTAAATAATGCAACAGGTCAGTCAATAAATTGTTTTACTTACTGCGCGTACTATAGGATTGCAGAAACCATTTAAAAAACGTGTATACTGGCATAACTTGAAGATAAAATTTCAGTTTAGTTAGGAAACCTCCAAACCCGATCAATGCTAACCTGAGCTGTAATAAATCATTATATAGGCTATCGATACTCAAGTTGAAATGTTAGGTGTCACGTTTATGTACCGTAGTGAAAACTGCATAATACACCCACGTCGTTGGCATAAGGAACAAAAGTATTGTAAATAACAGTGTACCAACGAACAATTGATCTGGCTGATACTGACAGGAGTCTACTCTCTCTCGTAGCGGATTCTTTTTTTTTACCTAAAAATAATCGGACTAATCCTGTGATGCCCTTTAATTGAATGTTGAAGAGCCTAACACAAAAAACCCAGTTAATCGTCTACTCAAATATATTAATTGCTATATTTGATTACCTTGTCGCATACACATAAATGCAATAAGCATGAAAGCTGACAAGAGCTAGAAGGTCCGCAGCTATTGCTATTTGAAATGTAACCCCCAATCTTCCAAGTAGTACTAACACTTTGAAAGCAAAATCCATTAAAGGTTTCATAAATATCAGGAATGTCCACCATAAGTGTATATGATATAGAAAAAATTTTCCAAGCATATTATTCAGAGCATGATTTAATTTTAATCCAGCCGGCGCGCCCATTAACCAGTTAATTAAATCTTTAAGTAGCGTGACAACTTTCTGTAAGAAATTCAATACAGAGTTACATATTAATGAAATGTGGTGTTGTTATAGCAATGTTAAATTCGAACTTGCCTCTGCATTATTCAAAAGGATTTGAGATGGGAATGTATGCTCCAAATAGTGCAACAACAATTGCAATATAAATATTCCTAATAAGATATCTATTATCAATGCGAACATGTAATTGCCAGTTTTCAGCGTAAACCTCTTATTTTTGATAACTGCTACCAACATCCATTTAACATTCTCCAACCATCCATGAATGTGTAAACCGAGGAAAGAGTATTTAAAAATTGGTAACAATTTATTTGTTATTTTATTAAGAAGAAGAACTGGATAGAAATACAGAAACATATGATAAACCAACAGAGTTTCCTTTACGTAAGTCAATTTCCCTTTCTTTTGTAATTCTGCTTCCACTTGTTTATTCTGTATAATTTTTAATAGTTCATAAAAGTGATCTCCGGATGCTGATTTTTGTTCAAACAATTCTGTTTCTCTGAGAGCTGTTTGATCGTATATAATAATAACTGTATGGCAATTTAGGGTTGAAATCTTTTTATTGTTTATGGTAATACTCTTTATACCATAATCATAATTATCTTCTTTCGAAGTACCGGAGCATAAAAATGTATGAATCCAGTCTACGTATTTCTTATCTACATATCCACGTTTCAGTTCTACTCCAGAATAGTATCCGATAATGTTGGTGCTGCATTTTATTGCTTCTAAATTCTCTATTTTACTTATCCCGATAACATAGAATTTCTTCACTCCAGTAATTTCATCATATAGTACTTTGCCGAACAGGTATCCTGGCTTTTCTTTGCAGAGTTTGTTCGGTAGAAAAATCAATAGACTCTTCATGTTATTTCTTTATCTGATCGCAGTCTATTCAACATACAATTTGATGAGATTTACAAATATTATTCTTATAGTAATTTTTACCATTACAAAACATTTCTTGAATAGTGCGTTAAGTCTCAGCTACCTGAAGACACAGATAAGCTATCAATTTCATACGCATGGTAATACAGCGTAAAACCTCTGTAAGACAACAATTCTCTTATTACACACAATAAAACCACAAATCAAAATACAAACTTAGTTCAACTCAAATTATTCCCCCCGCTAATAACACATATATAGATGCACATAATATAAAGTAATATAAACACTAACACGACTTGTGCACACCATGCGGTGAACCTTGGTACTAATCTATTTCTATCCATATTCAACAAATCGAAACAAACTTTAAATTGTTTCCCGTTGTTATTGTACCTCAAGAATTCACGACTTAAGAACATGTTGAACGTTGAAACGTTTTTGAGCCACTATAATGACAGTTATAGAAGTCAAAGTGACATCGTTGATTTAGTACCAGAATCCACCGCATGATGTACACATGTCAGCTATACCTCTGGCCTCTGGCCACTCTGATATGAAAATACAGGTGGCTCAATAGAGAACCACGAAAAACCCGGCTAATTAGGTACTTTTAATTAAATAAGCATCGGCTCGACCGACCAGATCGAGTAAATGAGGAAAGTGTGATGAGGTTGTAACGCGCGGCGATATTCTCGTCCCTTAATTTCCTTTCGGTTGTCACGGATAATGTTGAAGGAAGAGCTGGAAACAAGCACGCCAAGAAATGCTGATAACTCGCACACGATTACACCGGACTCAGGAAGTAACGACGTGGCCAAGGAGTCGAACCAAAGGCTTGCGATAGAAGAAAGGCTGGCCAGCAAAATGTTCTCTTACGCCAGGGAAATCTGTTTTTTCCTCGCGGTCACCTTCACCGCCTTGACCGCCTTACACAGCTCGTAAGTTTTAGGTTATGTTCAATCATTACATCGCCAATCTTTATCTATTTATGGCATAGACAATATTAAAAAGTACAAAGATATGTAATAGAATTTTTACTTTATTTTTGCTATAACGAATCTCCGGGTCACGAATTTTGTTGAAATTAATTATAAAAATTGGAATTTCCGTAGAGATCGGTTCACTAATTACTTTCCGCGACGACCAGATGGTTGTCATCAGATTTGCAAATGTGGTATTTGTATTTTTATATTGTTTTTTTTTTTATGTTTAGATCACCGAAGGTGTCGAAACCACCTTTAGCCAAGCCATTCTTTAATCATAGTTCAATTGTGCTAGATTTTTATAAAGGTCATATGGGGGCAGTGATAGAGAGGGTTCGAGAAGCAGATTTTAGTTTTGTTATGTACTACGCCCCATGGGATGCTGAGAGTCAAGCAGTGCGTCCAGAGTTCGAGAGAGTCGCTCAGTACTATGATTCACAGGTATGTATCGATCGTATCGAAGATGTCGCACAAATAAAGTAATTATTATTGTTGTCGTTTCAGATATTCTTTGCTGCTATTAATTGCTGGCATCCAAGCTCAGAATGTAGAGCACAGTATAAAATTCAAAGATATCCGCTCTTGATGCTCTATCCGCCAAGAGAATCTGGTATACAGTACAAAGGCATTCGTACTTGGCAGTACATGATTCGTTTTCTTAACGCAGCAATGAATCCAATAGTTAGGGTCACCCATCCGGATCAGCTGATGGAATTGCTTGTGAATTATGATGTAAATACAAACAAGTCATTAATGGTTGTAAATTATTTTACAAGGTACATGTAATCACTTCTATGCGCTATTGCAGGCTGTGGTAGTAGGATATTTTAATTTTACGAGATTAGATAGAACTCCTGGTTACAAAGAATTTCACAAGACTGCTATTAGCGTTTTAGAGGATGATCCTAACAGAGAATTGGTATTTGCTATTGTTACCAGTGCGTTGGCCAGCGAAAGGGATCATAAGGTTTATAAATTTCCATCCGCAGATTTGATGATGTGGAACGAGTCTCTTGTAAGTACAGGAAAATGTTTGATAATGAAATCTATGTGAATACGCGATACATAAAGCAGAAACGTTTGCATATATAGGATGATTAAATGAGTTTGAGAATTCAAATGTTTAGAGGTATCCGGAAGACTCTGAATGGACATCCGAAAATATATTCAGTTGGATTAGGAGCTCCACTCACCATCCAGCGCTATGGCTACAGCCACCCGGGGTAAAAGCACTCACTTTAGCGCCATATTTGAAAGAGGGACCTATACTTTTTCTCTTCACACCTCGTAATCCTTTACATCTTGAAAATTACAATTATAATTTGGTAGGTAGTAATTTAGCAAAGATTCCTCTATCTCGGAAGATGTATTATACAATTTTACCGATGTTTCAGATTAGAGAAGTCGGGCTTCAGTATTTTAACTGTGCGGACAACCTTTTGACTAAAGATATCTTCGCCCGGCTCGGATTTAATCGCCGCACTGCTATTAATAGGTACTCGGAGAGAAACAGACAATGTGCGAAGATCCTGAAGGAGAACAGAAATCAATCGAACGAGCCGGTTGTTAATGTTTCTATCCAACGATGGATCAATGATAGTTGTTGTGCTAATGTTGTAATAAATAAATGTTCTTCGTGTATGAAAACTGTGGAAAGGGAATCATCCGTTTGTAGACTCGACTCGGATAAATTAGGCCACGTTTGTAAAGGGGCGGATATTTTTAAAGTTTCTGCCGTCGAGGATCTACAGGAGAAACATGATGTTTGCTGCAAGAAAGCTCATGTACCTGCGAAGATACAGCAAAGACTCAAATTTAAAAGGTATAAGAAAGTTTGTGAGATAGATAATATTGGTCAGCTATTACTGGTTTTATTTTCATTTGTTAGTCGGAGACAGAAGGCGTCGTCATTCCTTGGGAACGAATACGACGCTCAATCTGCGGACGCTGTCAGGCAAAATAATTTAAAACAAGAGTGTAAAAGGTGGATAACCGCAAACAAATATCATCAGCCTATATTTTCACACGATTACCCAGACCAACCAGATGTAAATTTGATTTCGGCGTGCAAGATGAATACATCACTAGGCCTGATAGCACTCGATAGTTTGCACTATTTCCATTTCGCCGAGGCTCTTGGAATAGACGTTCTAAAACGAAAAGATAAGACTGCTGTCGTCATATTAGATGCTGCTGTAAGTCCAGCTTCTGTGTGCTGTTTATTCTCTTATCATTTTACAATTTATTTATTTGACAAGTTATTTCGTTTTCAGCACGAGAGTCAATATGTCCTGCAAGACGATTTTAATCGATGTACACTTGTACAACTTATAAATAATTATACTCAAGGTTTTCTACAAAGGACTCTACGTTCAAGTAACTCGAGGCGTTACGCTCAGAAGTTCAAAAGCAATGTTACTTGCGAAACGAAAGACTTGCAAAGCATCTGTATACCGGAGTTAACGACAGAAACCTTCTTAGACACGATTTTAGATCCAACAAAGGTAAATTAGACTGACATAATTAACACACAATGGTACGAAGTAAAATCGTAATTAGAACATTTATTAAATCCTAATGATCTTTACACGCAGGATGTGGTTGTGATGTACCATTCTCCTTATTGTGCATTTTGTAGCGCGATTTCATATACATATTTAACAGTGGCTCATTATCTACGTAAAATGGATCATCTTCTATTCGTCAGGGTTGACGGTGATAACAATGATTTACCGTGGGAGTATAATATAAATCGATTCCCATCCATTCTATTTTTTCCTGCCAAAAGGTAATTACAATGTAGACAATTTAATCGAATTCTGCAGTATTATTCATTCTATATTATTTTCAGAAAAGAGGATAGCACGATGTATCCATTTTCTCTGCCAATCACCATTCCTAATCTTGTTAACTTCGTCTTGGTGAATTTGGACGGGGACTCGCACGTCGAAGCTCTTGTAAATATTTGCGAATCTGGAGCTGGCGAGCAACCAGACACGTGCATTGCTCGAACACGTTGGCTGTGTTTAGATATCATTGAACGATTGCTCCGGGATTATCGAAAGTTTATCCGGCATATTAACTTACTGGAAAGGAAGAGCGCGAAAAACAAGAGGAAAATTATATTGTCGAAGTTAGCGCATATTAAGGACATACACTTGATGTTAGGCTCCACGAACGATCTCAGAAACGATCAACGTAAAGTGAAACTTATTAGGAAGAAATATAGGAAATATTATAGAAATATTAGGTTACACGAGTTAGATAGTCAAATGAATAGCACACGAACGGAAAAGACTATTCCACTGCGAAACATTTCTGGGAGGGAGACGATTAAAAGCGAATTGTGATATAAGTTTAATGATAGATATGTACAGTATATACCTCACGAAACGTTATTCTGCAATGGTGAATCGCGTCCATTTAAAATGTACATATTTTCTGGAAATGAATGCGACTGTCTATTTCGACACTATCGTGCTGCTTTTGTAAGCGTGTGTCACGAAAGAGGTACACTTTTATTTATGATTTTGAAACGGAACATTCCTTCTTAATACTCAGAATTGAATCTCCGAATATATTTCAATCGAAAGCGAACATTTCATGATAAGAATGGAATGCTTTGACATTTTTACAATCAATTTATACTTTCAAAAAATTAGAAAAAGATTTTCTACAATGCAGTGAAATTTTCGCAAAATCAACACATCTTTTAGTTCCAGAACTTTTATAAAGATTTACATACCGAGAAGATGATGTGTATTTATAGTTACTATTCTCACGAAGATAGTAACTCATTGATAAAACTATTTTTTCCAGTGCATCATGGTTCTATCCAGGGAGTGTACATATGGTAGAATTACTCATCTTTGATTAATATTCATGATGTCTAACGCCAGAACAGAGCACTGAAGCTCGGTTCGAATGAAACGGCATACGCGACGAGCCTTGATTCTTCTTTAGATTTTTCGTTTCGTAAAATATTTGAAGGCAGACTAAATTATAATTGTAGTTTCTTAAAAGCAGAGGTGGGCATTATTTGGCGAAACAAATATTTCAAATACTATTTAATATTGTAGATTCTATTTTGCTTTAAAAAAATAGTATTTTGACTAAGGTACAATTCCGAAAATAAAATATTCTATTTTAACAATCTGAAACACGAAATAAAATATTTTAATTTTTGTATTGTTATAATACTCTGAAAAACCGCGTAAACATGCAGTCTATTACACTCGTAAATGTATTGAATTCGAACCATTATTTTTAGAAATAATATTTAAAATTTAAATTGAAAAGAAAGACTAAATACAAATATTTTCAATATCCTGCAAATAATTCAAAAATGACTGTTTCAAATAACTTATCTTATTTTCAAAGTTGTACGAATACTTTAAAATAAATAGGATTATTTATTAGTTACTATTTAAAATACTATTTCCCCCCAGCTCTGCCTAAAAGGGAAGATATATAACTATTCAATTCTTGCCTAGTACAATTCCATCTGGCACTCTGTGTGATTCGAACACGCATTTACGGAAATGTGTGTCGCATGTACATTTATGTAAATATTGTTATAAATAATAATAATAAAAGGCTATATGTTGATATATGAAGGTACAGTGCAGGCGACTTCATGATTTAGTAGTAAGAAAATAAAAAGCGGAATTGGAGTGGCGTAAGGAACGGAAATGAAGCGCGATTTCAATATAAATGTCAATATCGTTCTATAATTGATAGACCATTGTATAAACAGTTACGATATGACGCGTAATCCATGGACCGTTGTATCATAACCTTATACGTACGAAGATCGGATTAAACGCGTGATAAAATAGCGTGGGCCGAAAGTGGCCGATGGGTCGCGTAATCTTGCGTTAGTCATTCCCCCCGTTTGCCTGATTTATTTATGGGTTGGGCTACTTATTCGATGTAATGAAATTCCTAGTAAAATGACGCGTGATAAGAAACAGGTTTTCTTCCATCGATTCGCTTGCTGATTTCCGATTAACGCATGACATTGAACCAATCAGTGGTCAATTAAATTTTTTTTATCATTTTCACGATACTACCAGGACATCTCGTCTCAACGTAATTCCTGACAATTCCGTTCGTCCGATTCCTGACTAATAATACATTTGTCTCGCGTTACATCACGGGCAAAAGAATAGCATCATCTAACGAAATGATTCGCGACGGAGATGAACTGATTTCCAGGAGATGAGAATCTTCGTTCTATCGTGTTAGCGGTAAATTTTCAACTGGCTTCATATTCAGGGAATCCACTTTATCCTGAATTCATCGAAAGTACAGTTACTACGGTTACCTTTTACAAGGTGCATAGAAACGAGAAAGAAGTATCTGTTACGCGAATATAAATAAGTTTAACGACGTAATCCGAAAAACTGGAACGCGTATCAGTCTCCACGATCGAAATGATCTATGAATCGTTATCTAGGATTAGGATAGGATTACTTAGGAAACTTTAATTGGATTTCCTATGTTCTGAGTTTACAAGATACCGATAACATCTCTTGCAGTTTTCGCGAACTAAATTACATAACAAGTGTAACAGGAAAATCAGGTGGTCCAGAAACATGGTAGAAGAAAGATGGCGCGGTGTTTGATCGGGAATTGCGAAGACTCCAGTGTAATTAAGTACTCAAAACGTTATTGTTACTTTACTGAAATATTTTAGACGAGATCTTAGTATATCTAACATTCGATTGTTATCAACATGTAACATTGTCGCTTTATCGTAAAGAATTTTTTAATCGATAAATGTACGACTATAGTTCGATCTATAGATCCTCGGAAATCGAGAATGTCAAACGAAACAGCTTTGATTATCAAGTTTTTATCGGTGTTTGTAGAAGAAGGATGATTGCGAGAATCTAGTGATTATATTTATTTCAAGTAAACAACAATTTAAGTAACATTCTTGAAAGTTAAATGTCTAAAATATTGTTTACAATTTTCCATTGCGTTTCATTTCAGTTTCAAAATGGTTCCACGGGTATTCGAGCGCCACCAACTGGCGATGATCGAGAATCGAAACCATAAACATAGAGCACACTAAATGAGAAACTCTTGTCAGAACCTGTGATGATCATGTACCTGAATTCGACGACCTTGACACTCCACTATACATTTTTATTTTCACTCTTTTCGTTGCGCTATTATAGATGTTCTGAAATACCGATCGTATATTTCTATTTTCTTGGAAAGCATCAGGAACGCGATTTAGACGAGTTTATGCGACCGATCTTCGTACCGCAAGTCTATTTCTGTTCTGAATCGTTGTTTCGCGTGAAGAATCGCTTCATTTGCATGTAAATAGGCGAAATGAAAATGGTAAGACCCGCTTCACATATCGTTTTCAGAATTGCGGTCTGTAATACTATGGATTCAATTAGGCGCTGCACATTTATTTGAATCGTATTTGTGGCACCGCAATCCGCAATTCCGGTATCGCACGTTAGAAAAACGGATGTGTGTAGTGAGCCTAATCGTGAGACAAAAAACACATTGGACGTCTATTCTTATTCTTAGTCGGTGCATCGGATGAAATTAAATTTTGGTTTGAAAAAATTAAATTTGGGGTTTACTGACTCTAAAATCGTCGCGCATGCGCGGAAGAAGCGCACAATATCTTATCACTGAATATATCCACTTGGGTACGCATGCGCGATGTGTACAGATCGCAGAAGCTTATCGGAGTGTCGTGTCTGTGTTAGCGCGTGAGTAGAGGTCTCGTGGACCGGATGGTAGTCTCCTTTCTATCTAGAATCGAGAGTGTATGATCGTATGTACTGTGCCGCTGACAATGAGCCGCGGCGGTGACTGTGATAAGTGATCGCGTACCCTTCCTCGTCGCTAAACGCGTAGTGGCAGTGGAGAAAGATAGTACGTCGGCCAAGGAAAGAGTCTACCTCTTGATGACTCGCGCTTTACGTAGGGCGCAACGTAGCCGGAGCTCACAATTATGTTCGATGTACCGCCCAAGTTCTACGAGCTGTGTCGCCTTTGTTTATCGTCGGACGGTGTCAAATTGTCCATATTCGAAGAGGAGGGCGCCCAGCGAAACTTTGCCGACAAGATACTGACGTGCCTCTCGATCACGGTGAGTCCTGTTTCATGAGTTTTCACCGGGTCCTCGTGCGTTCGCAGATACCGATAAATCAAGACGCGACCATCTGTGGTCGCTCGCATTATCACCGTGTCTCCCTCTCTCTCGCGTGCTCTCCCATCACTCTCGCTTCGTCGTTCGCTTTATCCGTCCTCGTCTACGTCGTGTTTTGTCTCTCTCCTACGTTCGCCGTCTCCCAAGGGTGCGTGTGTGTCCGTAAATACATGTGTATATGTTCCGTGGTACGTGTACACGTGTGTGTACATGTGTGTGCGCGTGCCACGGGAGAAAGTTTGGCAAGAGATGTGTCCGCGAGATAAGCCGACTACTCACGGGGGCATTTAAAATGGCAGTGATAAGCTCTGCTCCTCGCTCGTGCGGATCCGCACAAGGGAGGGGAGCCAGCTCCTTATTTAGACGGCCTGTTATCAGGTTTCACACGCGGATTCCACGAGTCCCTGTCACATTTCACTCTGGCTCTCCCCTGCAGCATTTCTACTCTTTTCTTCCTTCTGTATAATTCGTCTTCCCGTCCACACAAGTTCACTTTGCTTCTTCTGGAAGAAAGCTCTCTGCTTCCGTCCAACCTACTTCGAACGAACAACGCACACGAACAAACGCACAACGCGTTCGGCATTGCTCTCCCGTATTCCCGTCTGGACCGAACGATATTCTTATCCTCCCCGAAAATTTACTTTATTTTTCTTTACCACTAAAGCTGTGAGTTACGAGTAGACTGCGGATCTTTATGCATTTATAGCAAAATTGAGTAGATGAAATTCAAAATTGTTGGAAAATTTAAAAAATTCAAGATGTCAATGTATGATTTCTCCTCTATTAAAATCATTAAGGGAAGAAATAACATTCAGTCTAGTTTCTATTTCTTCAATCGATACAGACAATTTTTATTTTGCATAAAGATCCACAGTCTACTCATAACAGTTATAACATTTTTTTGGTTCTTGTAACTGTTTCAAAATCCAGAGTCAATATCATAACCGTTTTCAATCCCTGGTTTTAAGTTCTATCACACAATTTATTGGTTTGGCCCACTGTAGTTTTAACACACTGTATTCCTTTTACGATGTCAAAACTTTCGATCGTTTATTTTCTTGATCATCAATAAAGACCTGCTAGGGTAGCTGCATTATTTTTTTCTAATTTACCTATTTGCTTCACGAGTAACAATGTAGTCTCTGTATGAAATCAAGGGATCTGGGTTGATTGTAAAATCAATTTTGCCTTTGCACTTAATTCAGGTGAAAGATGGGGATTCTTTGCCACCGATCATTTGTCACCGGTGTGTGTACAAGTTGGATGTACTACACAACTTCCGCGAGGTGTCACATAAATCTGATGTCATACTCAAACAGTACCTGGATTATGCCAAGCAGTTATCATCGCACGATGATCAGGTATTTCTCAAATAATTTTTGCATGAGGTCCTAACAAGAGTGTCTAGAATGGTATATGGTAGATATCGTTATCGACTAACGCACAAAAATTAGTTTGATACTTGGTACAGAGGTAGTAGTCATTCCATTCCTAGTAATGATGCAACCGTGAACATCTAACATATGATTGTAGATAAGAATGCTTCGACACACATGTGCGTTTTATGTAATCCCCACGCATCTGTAATAAATGTGCAGGATACCATTTATTTTGCTTATGTGCCCTGATATATCAGTAATTATGTAAGACAGCTTCAAGGTTTCCTTTATTGCAATCAACTTTAACCTTATCAGTTTGATAACGACTACACCATAAAAAAAGTTATGCATAGCTAATTATTTTCCTGCTATTTACTACGGATCAGGTACAAGGTACAAGTACCGTATCTAATTCCTAGAATTAAAAGAAACTACTCAGCATGTGTCCAGTTTTTTTTCTTGATAAATAATCCTGCTATATATTCCGTTGATGTTGTTTAACACGCTTTTCTGTTATTTTAATCTTACCTGTTTAGTCTGTTGAACCATGTCAGAGGTATATGTCGTAGCAACTGTGTTTTATTTTAGAAGAAGTCTTTCTCCACTGCCAAAGTAGCAGGCTTAAGCCCTCTACAGTCATTTCTCCAATTGAACAAAACATTGTTCAATGAGGAGCCTAACTCTCCGGCCAGCATTAATCAAAACGTTATACCTCAGACGCAAACGCATCATTTGGAGTTGCGCACCAATGACATGCCAGAGCATGATAACATTAAGTGTGAACCAGAGGATGACACGTGTTCGAACAGCTCCGATCCAGACAGATTAGAAATTGAAGATCGGGACGAGCAGGATACAGAAGGGGAGGAGAATGGTTACGACATGACCATTAACAAAAGAATGAAACTGGAAACGAATTACGAGGAATCCAAGCCAAGCACCCCCAATCACAGTCCAGTGAATAGAATGGACACACCAGAAAGCAATTGTTCCGACACCAATATCGACCAAGAAACAACTAAACTGTGGCAAGCATTAGCAAAGTGAGTATAACGTTATTATCGGCTAAGGATTTTATTGTCCATAATTTTTATGAAAGTGTTCAATTCCTTTAAATATCTTGAAACAAGAAATATATGATTTAGACCACTTTCATAATTATGGGCACATATTATGTATAATAGTTTTCAACTTACAAACGAAGCAGACAATTTTTATTTTGCATAAAGATTGCATTAAATAAAAGAATCCATTAAATGTGGAATAACTCCATTGATTAAACTCTGTTGGAGAAATAGAAAAATTTAGATTCGTTTAAATAATAAATTCAAGGATTTTCTTGCCTGTTTAGTAGATATTGTTAGTGTTAATTCGCGCAGTTGCTAATTATGGATAATCCAACAAACTCGATATGACTAATGCATATTTACCTAATGGATTACTTAAGTAGCTGCCACTTACAGCAGGTGTAGTCCCAAAGATAAGGTACCATTGTCGTTATTTGAGATTAGAGTAGAAACCCAATTACCTCAGGGAAGGACCTGCACAGCTTAACGTCTGCACTCTATTACTGCTCTATTGTACTTTCGTATACTCGTAAAAATGATAACACTCGGTTTTCTTTTCTTGTAGTAATAGGAGTTTAGAGATTACCAGGACAAACGGTGACAAATTGAATAACGGATTTACCGGCGAAGCAACTAATCTTCTGCGTACTTTAATTAACAACAGACAGATCGGTATTACTGCTGTCGATTCGGATCGAGTGTCGCCGCAAATCAGGTTCTACAGAGACACTCAAGGGACTACGATCGAGCGTACAGTGCCGGACTGTTCGGTACTCGGCAATCGCACCAATGTACCCTGTATAGAAAACAAGGTTTGTGCCATTTAACATGTATACTTCGTTAAGGAGGTAGACTCGTTTCCAGAATTGCAAGAATTCGGGACGCGTTTTCTCATTTCTCAATAATACAAAGATGGGATTTTTCAGTAGTCAAAAGCGCTAGATAAAAGATCTATCTAGGCCGCGATAACCTCCACTCGCCATTGCATTGTCGAGAAATGAGAAAGCGCATCCCGCAGCCTTGCAATTCTGGAAAAACGAGTCTACCCCCTTAATGGTAAATATTGTTAACGGAGAAGTAGAGATTTATTATATAATTGAACAGAAATGAGTAATGTACATATTTAGTAGATTTTGTTTGAAATCGCAAGCTTGTGCAAACACAGCAGCGGACGGTGACTTTTTTCGGGAGTTATAAGTTGAGGTAAAATTCTGAGATTTATGGAGAACCGGGAGGAATGTTTGCTTTTCCTTTCTGTTACTATTCTCTCGGGCCTGATCTCTGCAAATAACAATTTTCCATGGGAAGTCCTTGCAGTTTGTTCAATGCAAATACCAGGAGAGAGATCTGCAGGTATAGAAAGGAAGACAGGTCGGGTGACCCTTAGGGTGTCAGGGGATCCGTTTTGGGACTATTCAGGGTCCCATCTGCCTGCAGGTAAGAAACGTCTAGGCTTTGTAGATAATAGATAACCGGGAGGACTCTTTGTGATATCCCATAAGCGCTGAGCCCACCATGTCAACCCGCTGTTAACAGATGTTCAGATAAGTTGGGGGTTTCTATAGATTTTAGAGCGTACTTTGTTCGGCGCGAGGAATTCTTCAATTTCTAGTAGAATAAGAAACAGGACTGCAGTATCCTTTGTGGCGCTTTCCATTATATTGGCTTTTTGTCCTGATAACAGGTACCCATGGGGTATTACTGCTACTTTTCCGAAACCCTCGGACAAGGTACTCGTACCTGGACCGATTTCCAAATTGCAGGCCGTCTGCATTTCTACCGCTACACATTTCGAACGAATTTACAAATAATCGTAGACTCACGATTCTTATAAAAATTAGAATCGAAATAGACTTCTCAATTTATCTTCGTTTTCTATATTTTATCAAATCAGAAATAAAATAAAAGTTTCAATTCTACAACATATTTTATTAACACTAAGTTTACGGGACACGTTCTAATATTTTCAAGTCATGATTATTGAACTATTCAACAAATTTATTTCTTTGAGTACATATTATTTAAAAATGGTTAAGAGTTAGGGTATTACGTTCTCGCTATTTTTATAAAGTAATGTAAAATAGTCGCCTTTGGTGGTTCGTAAATCTAGTGTTAATGAATTCATTTAAATGCGATATTTATTTTTCACATTATTTAGGGTACTTCCATGGATAGTAATCCATCCAGTCCAGCCAGTGTCGGACGAAAGGAGACAAAGGGCCGTAGAAAACAAAGTTACCCTAGCAAAGCTCCAATGAGTCCGGACATCGTTAATTACCAGCACGAACCGAACGAAGAACAAGCACAAGATTTTACCGCGTGGTCAAATAAAATGAAGGTGAAGGTACGATTAATTGTTAACGTTCAATTAACGTGTCCACCTGACTTGTATTTATACATTATCGTCGTTACAGGTGGAGGATCAGAAACAACAGTTCGATCAGCACAGTGGAAACATGACTAAAAAGGTAGACATGACCTGCACAAATTGCGGCACCATGACCACGACTATTTGGAGAAGAAACATGAAGGGGGAGATGGTTTGTAACGCTTGTGGGCTTTATTATAAACTCCACGGGGTGAACCGTCCGTCCACTATGCGAAGGGATACGATACACACGCGTAGACGTAGACCTAAGGGTGAAAAACCAACGAGGCATAGAAGTAGGAACCTCAAACCTTTTTGTATTCTACATACCGGTCAAATATTTCTATTTCAATCTTCAACGTTTTTACAGAAAAAGGAGATGCGATTCTACCACCGCAATCGGAACAAATGGACGCAGAAAGTGCAGACATGTTGGCAGCTCTACGAAGACAAATACAGCCTCACTTGATGATGGCTGCCGCGTTAACACCGCCACGTATACCTGGTGCACATCCACCACCGTCTGCTGCTCAACTTAATTACTCCCTCCCCTTGCCTACATACATGATGCATGTGAGTAGAGAATATTTTGCATTTTCGCAAATGTCAGCTACTTCAATTCCGAAGTTTGATTTTTCAGGATCAAAAACTATTACTCTAAAAGAAATCCTATAATTTCGACTTAATTGGTCTGTTAGTTTTCGAGATATATTGATTACCGTATTAGAAAATAACCACCAGATTGTGTGTAGCCTCTTGAACGAAATTTGAGCGTTTCTCAAGTCTTTCAGAAAATGTCCACATTATTCAGACAATCGTGTATTAACCTTTTGCACTCGGACCTATTTTAACTGGAAAATTAAACATTTCTTTCGACTTTCTTTCTTTCTTTCTTTGTATGAATATGAAATTGATATAATACCTCACGCAATACTTAAATGTTTAGTAATCGATTAGATACCAACATATTTAGTGATGTAAAAAATATTTTGAATAATGGTACAGAAATTTTTAGTGGCGCCTCTCTCTCTCTCTCTTTCTCTCTCACTGAGAGTCGCCACTCTAGTGCTAAGGGTTAATTTCGGAAGCGTGCAGTGTGTTCTATGATTTTTCAAAGATTTTTCTACGTTGTCGAACGTCGGATTCTAATTGAATTGTTGTGACAGCACGTGAAAGCAGAGGGCCGAGAACAATGTCATTTATCTGGGGATGCCGAAGAAGCAGAAGAGGGAGATGAAGAAAATGTCTCGGACGTACCGTTGAATTTAGTTGCGACGTCGTTATCCGAAGACACACACTGAAACACATTTTTGGCCAGCTACAGAACGACTTTGCTAGGTATATATCTATATATAAATATGTATAACAAAGAATCTCTAGACAGCAGAGTTCTGTTCAGTGATACACAGGGTGTAGAAGACGAGATTGTTCTCCCCGTGGTTTCTGCTACCGATTCTTCTATTCGAGGAGGTCCCTCTCCGATTTTTGAGCTCTCTTTTTCTCTCTGATTCTGTCTCTATATTCCCCATGGTGAACGCGAGAACCGAAAGGTAGCAGAACACCTATGGGAGTGGGGGGAGCAATAATTTTTTTCCCGCGAGCTATCAAGCCCGTGGTGCAGAGCGCACGAAGGAACGATGATATTAAATACACAGTATTAATTACGTGGTTATTCGAATTATGTACATATATATACAGACGGATAATACGAAGAATATTTTTATACAAAATTTTGTACGCTTGCAGCTAGAGAGCGACGGGCGAGAATCGTTGTACATACACGCGCAAATTGTTCTTTCGGTGTCCACGCACGTATTTCCCGCGTCGAGACGGCAAAGATGTGTAATGGTGGTCGTTGTCTGTTTTCTTAGTGACGTAAGAAACACAGTCACCAGTGAAAGTGTCTAAGAACGGTGCTAGATTTACTGTTCGGGAAAAGGCTTCGAAGTATATAAAACGAAAACAACAAAAAAAGAGAGAAAATTACGAAAAACGTAGACGATGATAAAAACGAAGTGTAAAATGAATATTTGGTGAACGGAAAAGAAAAAAACAAATTCTCACCGTTTTGTTCCACGGGCTTTTAGCTGTCAGTGACGGTAACAATCATAATACTCTCGTTGTCTTGCGTAATTATTAAGTGAAAGAAACGACCCAGCTGATTCTAGAAATAGCGAGCGAGAAAACTGTGAAAGAGAATGTATTTTTTAAATCGGCTTTAATAACGCAAAGGGGTATGTATGTGGTTCTCCTCTCTCGATTAGGCGCGGGGAGGAGAAACCAAACGAGGAACAGCAAAGACGGTTGCACTACGTGACAAATGTGTTGCTGTAATAATTGTCCGATACGTACTCGGTAATTTGAGCTTTGCCAAATTACGTTAATGCCAGTATCATCATACTCTAGTGGCCTTTCAGCGATTTATCTCTTCCCTCTTACCCCTACCCTTTTAGCTCTTATCAGGCGCGGCGTAACAAAAAAAAATCCGCGCGAATATTTACTTACAAGATAACAGGATCTTCATTTAGAAGATGTAGGTACTTTTTTTTACGTGAACACGAGACTGCCGGTGTGAACACATTTAATACTGATTTTTTTTTCTACCTTTTACGTATTATCTCTGCTCCCCTTCCTCACCCTATCAATCTTACCGAATCCCTCCCCTTGACTCCACCCCCTCCCCCTCCCCCTACCCACGTAATGTCTCGAAAGGCTTTCTTTTCGCGGCTGTTGACGCAGCCGTCGAATAATTTGTACTTAATAGATGAAACAGCGCAACCACCATGTATAAGCTAAGACTCCGAAAGCAATAAGAAACGCGATGGTACGTAGATTGCCGTCACACAATACTCGTTCACATGCTCTCTCGATGACAATGAACAAACATACAAGAAACTTCAGGAAGTAATAGTTAGATTACAACTCATCTCTGTATGCTGGACGTTAAAAGTAACAAATTTTATTGCTCCACGGTTGCTGCGAGCATCCGCCAATCCGTTTTCTTCTCTTTTTTTTTTACCGAAATTCTCTTCTCGACTCTGTTCGTTATTCAATCGTAATATAAATAACTAGACTGCAGGTTTGATGCATTTATGACAGAAATAAGTAGATTGAATTCAAATCAGGAAAAAAATTAAAAGAATTTAACAATGCAAATATACCATTTTTAACATGTAACAATCATTAATGAGGATAATCAATTTTTACTTAGCTCCTGTAGCTTGCAATTGATGTATAAAAATTTTATTTTGCATAAAGATCCGCAGTCTATAAATAACTTTGGTCGCGAGTATACGCGTGTTCTAATTCTAGAAATTACAACTGTTTGCACTGCTTCGTTAACAAGGGAGCCATTTTTCATTTTAATTTTACAGTCGGTGTAAAAGAAAGTATCGAATGTTACGACTCGATGTGCTTGTAAAAAACATAATGGGAGAACTGTGATTTCTTTCGCCCTCGTTAATCGATTAACCCCTCTTAGGGTGGATGGTCATTTTAACCCATAACGAAACCTAACAGTATAAGCAGGTAACGAAGAGAGAAATTTTTTATAAAGGTTGTTGCCAAATTGTAGATAGATAAGTACAGTATTTATTGCACGAGGACTGTTGTGCTCTCCTCGACATGAATCTCTTTCGTGTTCAGTGTAAAAATAGTTAAATCGTTATCGCTCTTTTATTAATAGGTGATACATGACTTTTACGGTTCGAGAATGCGACAAAAGAATCTTCATCGGTTGGGTTATAAAATGTGCCTGCCAGCGCAGGGTTTGTCTTTTCACGCTCATCGTCTCTCTATCTCTCTGTCCGATTCTCTTTTTTCTCTCTAAGGGCTATCACTGATTTACTTTTTCTCCAGATTGTACAGATCATGTGTTAATAAACAGGTATTAAGGGAAGCTAAATAGCACATAATACGATGGCCAGTGCATCTACTCATGTATCGTAATAATCTAACATTGTATACATAAACAACTTTGCCAAAAATAGATTTAGTCTGTGTAACATAGAGTATAGTTAAGGGCATACGATAAAAATTAACGTTTTATCTTTCTCTTTCACGACGTCATGCACAACATTTACACATCTACCCTCGCCCTCCCCCTTTCATTTTTTTCTCCCCCTCAACACCCCCTTATTTTCTCAGTCTTCTTTATCAGTGATAACTCTTGGTTTAAGACTGCTCTCGCGCAGAACTTTTTCAAATTCGCTTTCAGTAACCCGTGGAGCAAACTTAGTCTTTAGTCGTTATCAAAGGAGCCTTATGAACACACTCGTATAGATATATATATATATAATATATATATATTATATATATACATATATATATATACATACATATACAAAATATACTAATTCTATATTAATGTACGAGTACCAATGGTACCACGAAGCAGTGCTGTCTCTTCCGTTTCTCTGCCAGACCAATTGTAAATACGATAGCGAGTAATTGGTTCGTGTGGTCGCTATGTTTCATAAAAACATAGATATACATATATTTATTTAACGATTAGCTATGTAACGTGTAGACTGCGAGCGATTTATGCCAGCGCTCTCGCGATAAAAGAGCTAACCTTTCTTATTCTCTATTAAGGGTTTCATCAGGCCAACGTTAAAAACGGAAACAGCCGCGTTGATATTTTTCTTTAATCATAGCGGGTCTTGCGCAATCGCGCGCGGTCTAGCAATACACATAATGGATTTTGAATGAAGTTGATTTCATAAGAACAGCACCGTGCACGTGGTATCTCGTTACTGACTACCCGAGTATTGGAGGAAGAGACATAAGCGATGATGAGGTTTCTCACTAGTGCGATCCAAATGACAGATTGCAAAGCTTTCTCTCTCATGCGTCGAAATGATCCTTCCACTTAGTACGTATTTCCTGTTTCACAAGTAGGCTCCGGAGTCATGTGTCTTTTAAATAAGCCCTGGCCAAGTCCCATTTATTCACACCATCGATTCATTCGGAATTAGCTAATTGTCTCCGCTGTCCAACCGACTTCCAAACAAGGATATTAAAAAGAAGTCCTTTCAAACATTAACAAAATCTCTTCTGTTAATTTTTCTCAATTCAGGTTGTCATTAAATTTTCCGACTAGAAACAGCTTACTTTAAAAGATACGCGACGCGCTTAGGCTAAACAGGATCTCCTTGATGGGGAGACGAGATCGAAAGTAAACGACTATTAAAGTATACAGGGGGCAGGTATTACCCGGACCCCCGGACCGCCAGTTTTAAATTTCGTCGACAGAAACACTTGTGGAGCATACCATTTTATAAGTGTACCATACGCAAAGAGAAAGAACTTATTTATGCAGAGTAACATCGATAGGCGAGGACAAGTGGGAGAAATGGACAGTTACTTCGTTAGGCATTTTATTTTTTCTCTCTCTCAGTTGTAATTTTTTTGTTTCGGCTCGCGGTAGCTTGTTAAACCACACGAAAAAAACGTAATAATAATTATTATTCTTATATATATTTTTTATTATTATTATTACCAACGTAGACGCGTAAGTAGAACATAGGTTTGAGCTCTCTACTAATTCTGAAGAAAAATTAGAGGATATTTTTTATAATTATTAGAACACGAGAAATCGAGTATTGCTATTATATATTATATATATAAATATATATATTTACATACATGAACATGTACACAGTACACGCGCACACACACACACACACACACACATACACACTAGTACGGATACACATTATCAAGTATGTATTGAGGATAAAACGTTTACAAGATAATGTTCAGTTTTAAACGAAGTAAGATTTAGTTGCAGAGAGACCGCCCACATGCACGAACGGTTCGTCTCCTCTTTTTTTTTCTTTCTTTTATTAATTTTTTTTTTAACAATGGTAAAGAAAAAAAATAAGCCGAGGCTTCTTATAGAGTTTTTTTTATGTATCAGTATTCTACGCGTTTGACTTTAGCTGATAAGGAGTTTTAACCAACACTACTTAAACGAATCCCCCGACGGCGAGATTTTCTCTTACTTAATTATTAAATTATTTAGTTATCCGCCCCGTCCCGCCCCCGGTTCCCCGTGTCACAAAACCATCCCTTTTTTATCCTTTCATCCCCTCCTCTCCTGAACAATCCCTTCGTCCCTGTTTTTGTACGTCTATTTTTACATAAGCGACCCTCCCCTGAATTTATTTAAACTATAATTTATTATTGTATTCACTGTTTTTTGCACCGACGTTTGCGTAAGACATTTGGCAACGACTGGCTTAATTTATTGTTTCTACCGTATTCTACGTTTATAACGCGAGTTTCATTTCTTCTCTGTTATTTTTCTTTCTCTCTGTGTGTGTGTGTCTCTCTTTCTCTCTCTCTCTCTCTCTCTCTCTCTCTTATCTTTTCTACCCTATGTATTCTTCCCTTCTCATTTTTCCTCTTTCTCTTTCCTTTTAAATTTTTTCTTTCGCTCGTGAACGAGTTCATTAGTTCGCGTTAGAGAGATCAGGCACTGCGCGCGTATGGTCATTCCCTCCTTTCTCTTTCGGGACACACTCGGTATACACGTGTATCTAGAAAACACGCGGCACTCGGCAAAGTGTCGCAGACGGTCGATGCTTTAGGTGCCTTTCCCTGGAGATTTTGTTGGATAATGTTCAAGTAGTAATATTTGAAATAAGAAGTGTTCGATAGGAATGCGTGACACCTCTTCGTCAGATCAATCGTTGATCAACAAGGCTCCCACTTCGATCCTTCGAAATCGCTGTTCAAAAAATTCCCCGTGTACAATTCATAAAACCAACGCTGTTGCAAAATTACCGAAAATCATATTCATCCATTTGAAATGGTCTGAATGGTTTGAAATGGGAAATTTGATCACCGATCACCCTCTATTATCCTTATTACCCTTATAATTATCCTTATAATTACCGAAAATCATCCATTTGAAATGGATGAATATCATTTTTCTTTATAACTTAATATAAATTAGCAGGAAACCCGTCTTAATTTGTAGCGAATTACTCGAACGATCGAAGGCAATTCGAATCGCCGCGAGATGCCTCGTCGCAGTCCGATTATGGTCTCCGATACCAAGAAACGCGGTTACGAGACTTCGTCGCGACAAAGAGAGAGAAACTGTTCGAATACGAGCATCCATAATGAATAGACTGCGAATCTTTATGCATTTATGCATTCAAAAAATGTTCCAAAAATGTTATGAAATAAAATTTCATAGAATTTAGTATGATTTTTATTTATTTCAGATCTACAAAGACTACTATCACTGAAAATAACATTTCACATGATTTCACTTTCTTAAAATTCGCCTACAAAAATTGAAAATTGCATAAACATCCGCAGTCTACTAATAATGAACAATTGTATACGAAAGCCTCGAGACGAGAGCGTGGAGAACGTAAACGATGCATAATAGTACACGATTAAGCGATGAAAGAAGGGGTTTTCGCGAGGAAAGGGAGGCTCGACACCCTGTTTGCTCGTCGATAGAGTGATTAGGCGCCGCGTTGAGATCACCCATGCGTCTCGTTGACATCGTTTCATTCGAACATCGTCGTTGATCTATTCATTGACGCACGAATGTGGCACGTCACCGATGATACGTTTATTCATTTCTCGAGAGTCGAGTGACCTGCTCCGCGATCGATCCCGAGAATCAATTTGCATATTGTGAAAGAAACTCGTAGTCGTGCACCGCTTGCGTATCTAGAACTGTAAACACCGTTTCAAGTAATGTATGTACACTACCCGAGAAAGGTTGGAATCACGGCGTAAATTCAGTGAAACAAAAGGTTTATAAGAAGAATTGTATGTCTTAAAACATGTTTTTAGAATGTTGTACATTTTGTATTATTTTTTTTTATCAAGGAATGCGTATTTTTCATCAAATTGTTCTTTCATTAAAAAACCGCCTTTATTTTTAATAACAGCCTGACATATTCAGGGCATCCTAGCAATTAGTTTTTCTAATGTTTCTTAATTTGATATTTTTCCATGCTTCTTGTAGAAGTTGCCGAAGATGTCCCTTTAGAAAAGTGCATTCCGAACATTGTCTTACGCTGACATAAGAAAATGTTGAAATCAGTTAAGAAATATTATTGAACTAGTTAATATTTCATATTAAGTATAACTGGAATCTATCTGGAAAGATAACTGGTATCTGTCTGGAAAGTACAAATCGATTTGATCAATTTCTAATCGTTAGACGCAGGGATTTCTCAAAATTCTTTAACTTTGCTTGAGGAAACTTAAACGTTGTTATAAGCAGAGTGATCTATATTTTCTAATAAATGTACAAAAAGAAAATTAAACAACAGGAAATAAAGATTGCAATACCGGTGCACGGGTACGTTATTGGTAGAATAACGATCGTAGACAATATGGCTGATAATCGGTGATTTCAACGCCGGGCCAGCTCTTTTCCGTCCGCCTGCTCGACCGTGGACATTCTGATATTGCGTCAGACTCCTCTGGTGGACCTCCTAAGTCACAATGTATGTAACTTAATAATGCATAAGTAAGTGAAGAAAGATGCAAAAAAAAAAGAAGATATAGAAGGATACAGCAGATTCGAAACGATCTAGCGATTGTAAATCGTGGAGACCGCACGATCGGAAGCGCCACGACCCCTTCCCTTCCGGTTCTACGCCGAGTATTAAATCTGTACGAATTGACTGAGTATTATTTTTATATCGAGTGTAATATTAAATAATGGGTAAATGTGACGCGAGACAGAACGGTTATGTATATCGTAAGGCGAAACTCGTGAGAATTTAATCGAGGCGGCGGCCGATGATGCGTTCTTCTTCTTTTCTCTTTCCCCTTTCTCTCCTCTAACAAGAGAAACCTTGAAAGAGTGCGAGAAAGAAAAAGAGAGGACAAGAGAAAAGTAAAGGAACGCGGCATGCGACTGGATGAATTGTGAGTGCCCTGATTACAATATTTTGTATACAACAATGAGAGAAGCCGAGCGATTTGTGCGAGCGAGAAAGAAAAGAACCAGAGAAAAATACAAAAAAAAAGAAAAGATGAAATTAAAGGAGAATAATTTAAATTAAAGGAGAGAGGGGGGAGAGAGAGAGAGAGAAGCTTGTAGAGCGTTATCGCGGAGTTAACTTTGAAACAAGTTTTTTCGGCGCATGTTCGGCAGGCGAAGCGGAAGCGCGCGTCGGTTTTTAGCAATAGCGGAGAGAAAGAAGAAAAATAAACTACTTTTGTATCCACGATCTACGATATGTAAGTTAGTTCGGGCTAAGGCCAGCAGCTGTTGAGATTATTCAAGGTTGTGTGTATCATTATAAGTATTTTGAATTGTTGAATAGTAAATAGTGTAAGCGGCGAGCTTGAACGAGGCGACGCGAAACGCCGCGTCGTCCAAGCTCTCGGTATTCTCAAGTATTCAGACGTATACTTGGCGGACAAGATCCAACGAGCTTATAGAATATTTTCGTTGTTTTGTACATCTAAACCATAGCAACAAATTGTAACTCCCACGTACACTTTCGACCATTTTAAGGTAGCCAATCTTATTCTACTTACCTTTAAACCCTTTTCTGTGAGATCTCAATTGTTTAAGACGGCAGCTAGAGAATTAGAATATTATTTCTGTCGACAGAAAGAGACAAGCTCGTTGCATTTTGTCCACCAACCGTATCGAAGCTCTTTCTCCGTCATGACAATGATGTTTGCCCTGTACGATCGACCTGCTGAGTTCACTTCGCCTGTATCTTGTGCAGACTGTCCTGTGTATCGTGAAACCGGAACGATAACAGTGATAAAGCTTACTAATTCTTTCGTTGTCCAAGATTACCGAATTGCTGATTTCTATATTTACAATTTTATACATCAACTATTATGAAAGCAGCAGGAATCTTTCTATTGGTGACATTTTATTAAAATCATTGTTCGATTGCATTTTTACAGAATTTTATCTATCGCAGAAAATCTGTAGGCCAGGTGTTGATAGAATAATAGACAGACTCTCTGGCAAATGTGTTCCGAACGATTCCTTGTTCGGTAATAATTAGAGTTATTGGTTTTGATAATCCATGAACGAGGAATTGTTGTTTCACGAATAACAGGACACGCTGCAAATGTACACACATAATATATATTTTAATATCGTAATGAGTCGTGAGTCCCATATCGTTGGGTCAAGATTAATTTATAAATGCCGAAGCACAGTATGCGAGACCTCCCATGACAGTGGTACCTAACTTCGATTAACTTACGGGTCTAACTTGAATCCATGAAATTTTACTGGAATCTCTATCGTGTCTTTCTCCCTCTTTCTCATCCCCTTCTCTCTCTTTATTTCCATCTTTTTATCCTGTTGCATCTTCGGTTGATGAATCTCTGTCTTTTGAATCTCTATCTTCCTTACTATACACTATTTCGAAATCTCTTTTTTATATTGTATCGATAAGCGAAAACCCTGTTAGACATTTTAAGCTATTTATTGGGCTGCTATGTGATTTGTTGGAAATTAATTCGAGGCTGAGATGGACAGATGTATTAACTAGAGAATATAAGGAACTTATTATTAGACTGCGGATTTTATGCATTTATGGCATACACGATTGTCTTTGAATTCAGTATGGTATGAAGTTTAATAAAGTTTAATTCAGGTTTCTATTTTATTTAGAACCTGCAAACGAATCTCTGCGCTGTTTCAATCAATCGGACACATACGAGAACTATTCTGCTCGCATGAACTTAGCTCTACCTACAAATAAAGCTACTCTGCAATTTCCCCGCTGTTGAAATTCTCTATTAGTAGACTGAGTATTAAATAATTGTCGCATTCTATCATTTCAATGTTCTCCTTGACATATTTCGATCAACGAATTCGACTCGATGATAATCCATAATTGCATGAGGCTCCGCATTCTACTAGCCATCGAAGCTCATCGAATAATCATGAGGGCAATACTTCGGATGATTGTTTGATCGATCGGATAAAACCCACGCGATTTTTCTCGGTCACGGATAATTAGAATGAACTGTTTTTTCTCTGTCCATTTCCGTTTCGAGACAACTCTTTTCCCGTGTCGAGAAGAAGACGAGTGCTTGGTAAAAATAAATAAGAATTGTCAAGAAAATGAGAAAAAAAAGAGAGAGATTCGCGATCACTCGAAGCCTCTTTACTTTTCTACGCCTACCGCCTAAGTCAATAAATGTTCGAGTGGACGCTGTGTTTGTCGTTAGCGTCGTTTGCCTTTGTTTCTTTCTTGTCCGCGAGAATATCCGGGACGGGTACATCGTTTCTCGATTATGTTCCGATCTTTTCTCTAGAAAAGAGAAACATAAGGATCACGAACTTTGTCCCCGATAAATCGACAATGATCCAGAAAAAATCTATGTCGACGCGATAGACACAGGCGATCGGCGGGTAAAGGACCAAAATGTATAACAATCGCGTTCGCCCTTTTTTTCTCCGAACCATTTTTGTTTTTGTATAACGCGTCAAACAGAGAAGAAAGAAACGTTCGAAGCTGTGAACACATGCGATCTTTTTAAGCGATGTTGACAGATTGTGTTTTTTTTTCTTGGGGAGCATCTTATTGCAAAAGGGCATTGTTGTGATACCACAGATGCAGCTTCATTGAAAACTTAAATAAAAACAAAAGTAATGCGTTAATCGACTCGTGTTGGCGATCTGTGTTTCACTACCATTTTAACGCGGCGAGTATACTGTGTAAATTTGATTTTTTATATAAAAACTTGTTCAGAAACGGAAAGCTTCGAAGAATTAGCTTGATTCCAGCAAATAGTGTTTTTAGTATTTGTACTAATTTTTATGAAATGAATCATTGTAGCAATGGGACAAGTTTTTCAGAGGAATTGTAATTCATAAAATCGTCTCCTCGAATTTAAGCAGATATTTACATCAATTTTTATTATTACGCAGAAGAAGAGTGTCGCAAATTCATTTTCTGGTTTCATTCCTTGAATTCAAATTCAAAACCACCAGAAGCGTACTACGCGAGTCAAAAGAAACAAGCACGACACCAACGAGATGTAAAATCCTACTTTCCTACACAAAAACTATACAAATAAATACCGCCCGAATAACAATATAAATATTTAAAACCTCGTTGAAACGGTCTCATCAATTTCCATATCGTATATACACAACTTTCCTGCATCCAAAAAATGAACGCCAACGTTCAACTTTTTCCGGGGCCGAAATAAATGAACGAAATTAATCAATAATTCCTCATTCGAATAATCATTATTGCTCGAGCGAGTGAAACAGTGTAACTCGTTTGGGAAATTGTGGAAAAGGTACGGGCGAGGACGTGGATTTGAGTCGCGCAGTCGGGTGTTTTGTCGCGTCATTTCCCACCGTGCTGTGCGTACGCGTACGTTTCGTTCTTCCGTTATTCGCCATCTTGTCTTTGACGTCTGTGAACGTGTGCCACTTAATCGGAGAGACAATTCTCCCGGTTGGAGTGTTAATTCGATTTCGTCGAATAAGTCAAGAACTCCTGCTGAAATGAGTTACGGCAGGCCGCCGCCTCGAATCGACGGGATGGTGTCCCTGAAGGTAGACAATCTCACCTATAGAACGACGCCGGAGGATTTGAGACGTGTATTCGAACGTTGTGGCGAAGTCGGCGACATTTATATTCCCAGGGATCGTTTCACCCGGGAGAGCCGTGGATTCGCGTTTGTCAGGTAAATCTTCTCTCATTCCCTAAAAATAATCATTTAATTCATCTTAAAAGCATGCTCCATTTTCCGAAGAGGAAACTTCCGCTAAAAAGTTCCACCCCGTTGCATTAACGTTATATTTCAATACTTTTTCGCTGGTAGTTATTTCCGGAAAGCTGTACATAATTATTTAATCCGCTGTGTACCATCGCTAACGCCTATACGATAGATATAAGCTACGGTGCCGCTAGGCGTTTTGCGTCTTATCGGTTACATATACATATATATATATATATGTATATATATATATATAATATATATATATATAGGGTGTCCCGAAAATCGTGGTACAACCGTTCGGGTGGTAATTCTACATGTAAGAATTTGTCGAAAAGAAGAATAACATTTTTTCATTTAATGCTTATTTAATAAAAAATGAGTTCGAATATCCATCAGGTACCTCTGTATTACCTGGAAGTTTCGAAGTATGAAACTTCTGTTTCTACTTATGTTTGTGCTATTATACACCGACAATGTCGTAATTTGCTTCCCGTGATTGTTGCGATCTTATTACCGTGATATCGATTACTACTTTCCTGTATTTTAGAAACAGAAGTTTCATACTTCGAAACTTATAGCTAATACAGAGGTACCTGACGGATATTCGAACTTTTTTTTTCCAAACATTAAGCATTAAATGCAAAAATGTTATTCTGCTTTTCAACTTATTCTTACATGTAGAATTACCACCCGACCGGTTGTACCACGATTTTCGCGACACCCTATATATGTATATCTATGTACCTATGTATATATACATATATATAGTTCGTTGAGACAGTGTGCTCATTTTTTTCGTGAATTTTTAGATTCTACGATAAACGAGACGCAGAAGATGCATTGGACGCAATGGATGGAAGATTGTTGGATGGCAGGGAACTTAGGGTTCAGATGGCACGATATGGACGACCAACTTCCCCACACCGCAGCCGCGGCAGCCGTCGAAGAGGAAGGTAATTATCTTCAATATATCTCGCTGATAACTTCTTGGCTAATCAAGCACAACTGATAATATCAGCAGACTTCCCGGGTCATTGGTCTTTATATATATGTTCATATGGCTTTCTAGTTTCTAGAATTATAGATTAAACCTTCTGATAACATTTGACGCATTCATGACAAAAATGAGTAGGTGTAATTTAAAACAGTAGAAACATTAGAATTTAATAATGGGTTGCAATTCAGCTAGAAAATTTTTATCAGAATTGGGCCCATATTTAAAAAAAAATTCATTCGTTGTACAATTTGCTTAATTGTTTTCAGATCCCGCAGCAGGAGCAGGGACCGTAGGCGCTCTCGTTCCAGGTCACGTAGCAGGTCTCGAAGCCGTGACAGAGACCGAAGAAGGTCCTACAGTCGTAGTCGAAGTCGCTCACGTTCTGATAGCAAGAGCTCACGTGGAAAGTCTCGTTCCAGGAGTAAGTCTCCTGACAGACAAAAAGACAGTCGCTCAAAATCAAGGTAAATACTGTTGAAATATGCTATATGAATAAAGAGAAGTATCTATTTATGAACGTCTGTTATAATAATCTTGTATCTTTCTTTGTTACTACAGGGACTGAAGTAATTGAACCATAAGCGAGTACGACTGTGAACAGATGCACGTGCCGCGAGTGCAGAATAATCATTTCTTGAGAATGAAAAGGTATTCTATTACCCTCTAATACCTAGAGCAACACTGTCGCACGTTCACATTTCTTCTATCACTTACATATTAATTATGACGACGCACTCCTTTGGGTTTGAAAGAGAACCCAAAAACTAATTTTAATGTAATGTATCTAGACTATGAGTTTAAAGGAGCTCATGAAGATTCTCGTTTGCAAGTTTTTTTTCTCTCTTATTCTCTCGTAATTAACTCTTTTTACTTCGTTAAAAGTGACAAACTTGGTCACGAGCTTATTTCGCTCAGAGAGAAGTACTACATGTATTCCTATTATTTTCTTTTTTTTTTCTATGTACGATTAAGAGCTGTGTCGTGACAATTGAAACGGCTTGTTTCTGATCATTGAATTCAAGTTTTCATTTTGTCCTTGATAAGAGTTTTAGATAATGTGCACTATATTAGCTATTATATATATTTGATGTTCGCGATTGATCTTTGAATATTAGAACAGGCATAATAATTTTGAGTTTCGCAACCCTGTAGAGAAAATAAAAGGAGGAAAGAAAAGATTGTTGTTAGCCCGACCGTACAACGTTTCTTGTCTTTTTACAATCGAAGCATAGTGTGCACAACTTCTAGTACTTTGTTGGCGTAAGTGAGTTATAAGATAACACAAGTCTATTAGTTTTCTTCCATTTCTCTTGAATCTTGTTATAACTATTTTAAGCCGTACCGGCGTGTAATAAGTAATGAACTGCAGGAAAGCATCAATTTCGATTAAATATGTCCAATTGCGAAAAAAATCGTTTTTCCGTCATTATGAAATTGTTCGAACCAAGCAAGGTGGATTTAGATATCTCTGGAATAACATCGGGGTGTTGATGTGTAATGGTAATTAGCAGGTAATGTAGTACGTATGTGGTCGGTTGAGTCCAGTTTCTGTACAAATTTTAAACTGAACCCCTAGAAGAAACAATTATTGTCTGGTTTTTCTCTATAATCGTTATAACGAAAGAAAACTTTATCGACCTTATAACTAGCAAACGGAAAGAAAGCAAATATTAAAAGTTCTCTGGTACACACACGACTTTTTAGAGATAAGTTTCTGCGTTTCTGTAATAGTATACAGATTTATTTATGTAAGTTTGCCATTTATAATAAAGTGTAATAAAATGCGGAAGACGGAACTATTCGCATAGCGTTAGACAGTGATTAAAAAGCTAAGTATAATTGTAGGCAGAGCATTAGAAAAACACGTTCAATCACTTTGTGTTACTTTTTAACTCTAAGCTTTCACGTCAGTCCACATTACTTGACTCTTGAGAACGAGTTTTATAAGTTCCCCCACGACATGTAAACTGTAAAAAAATACAAAGCAACTCTCTCCTAATACTGATCGAACAAATTTCAAGATAATTTCCTTTGAAGAATGAAAGAAAGTAACACTGACTCGTCATCGAGTTGAGAATAGTCTTTGGGATTGTATAAATTATTGAGTTTCATTTACTTATATAACAGATTGTCAATGTTCTTTCGACAAAAAGAAAAGAAAAATATTTTTAAAAAATCCTCACACACGGATATAACACGTTTATTCGTTGTAACTAAGTTGTAATTTTATGGTGCCACAGGCGGTGGAAAGGAGTGGCGTGGCGAGTGTAGCCGATGATGGGGTAGCTGAGAGTAAGCAGTAAGCCGAGAGTAGCAGGGCTGTAAGCAGTTTGCAGTAGCGAGCGGTTGGTGGTCTGGTGAAAGCAGGTTCGCGAGTCGAGATCAGGGCGAGAAAAAGAGAGAAAGTGTGCGAGCGAAAGCTGTCTCTCTGGGGGGTCGGCGTGCAGAAAATCGCAGAGAGGGTACACGGTTCGAGAGAACGCTGAGAAATAAAGCAGAAAGAGAGAGAGAGAGAGAGGGAGAGAGAGAGAGAGGGGTACACGACCAAAGCCGCCGCGGTTGCTGGTTTCTCGGCCGTCGTCCGGTTTGCAGGTAGCACGTGAGCATCACCAGACCTCGCGAGCAACGACTCACAATTTCAACTGTGTTACGTTTGCCAGTTACTCCGCGTGTTTCTTGATGATCACTTCCAGCTCTGGTGTTGATTAGAGAACGTACTTTCTCGTCCCAACAGTGTAGGTTCCATTTTGTAAGTTGTGTGGTCTATCTTTGGTATCCCTCAAGGGGGTATTTTTGATAAATCGATGAAAGAATTAACTTCCAACGAATCCTTTTGTAAAATATTCTATTCGAGCTTCTAGACCAATTACTGTACATTTCGCTAGTTTGTTTTGGCTTCGAAAAATCAATTCTTTGATCTTTGAACTGAGAACGTCCCCCCTCGAGGATACCACTTCGAAATACAAGCCCTTATTTTGCAAATTCGTCCCCCTCGCGGCATTCAATATTTCCTTTGCAATGTTACTTTGTTGTTTGAATTTTTTGATACGTTTGATTGATGGGACTGCTTTAAGATTTCTCGGGGAACGTGTAGAGTCTATAAAAAACAAAGTATATATCTAAATTTTGTGATCATCGCTTGAAACACTTGCCGCCACATTCGAAATAATTTTGGGGACAGTTCAAGGGGGTTGGGGGTGGAATCCTTTCGCTTTTTCCTGTGCTTATCCTTTCAGGTGCCAACGTACGTCACTGGAGTAAGTATATGTTTTAATGGTAAAAAAGTGATGTTGGAATATACAGATGATTAAAACATTTCTTTTCTTAGAGGAGAGAGAGAGAGGGGGGAGTGAAGCATTGTAGTAGACTTGTGGATGGGTAAAATCAATAAAGATTATTAAACAAATGGAATTTCTTTATTATTTCTGACTTGCTCATCTTTACAAATGGAAGAATAGAAACCCTTTTAATATATATATATCCGTGAACACTCCGTTTCATTACATTCTTTTTTTTTGTCCTTTTCTTTTTCGAATAACAGCTACGGAAGTATTTTAAGTCACAATAATATTTTAATTTAATCATTATCGTATTGACTGACTAGTTCAATCATAGTGATAAAGTATACATACACGATCTTAATGTAACATAATCATCGTATTTATCAACAAAGTGTCGATAAAATACATTGCTACAATTTAATGTAAAAATTCGGTACTTAAAAAAGAATTTCTATTGCTTTAAGCCTATCCTTAAAGAGAAGATTGTGACTGAATTATTTGGAAAGATACGTACATGCAGATCTTTTTAAATATTTCGTTCTAGCGTGGCAGACTAGTTGTCCTTGTCCTTACTGTCTATGGATTTCGGTTTTAAAATATACGGTTTCAAACAACGGAATACTACGTACAATATTATCGCTAATATATGACCGCCAAAGTATACGTTTTTGTAATATTGTATTGATTCTTCCATCCCCAGCAATAGGAATGGTACTCCTAAATATGCCATGCAGGTTGTTTTCTCGTACCACAAGATTAGTTGCCATACTCGCCTCTCCTAAAACAATCAAATCAATTCATCGAAGTCGCAGAGTTGTCTACCTTCGAACAAGATTAGCTTATTTTCAGTTGATACTAGGGCTGTTACTTTTTAGCTGATACTATTAGATCGCTGCATATAAAATGTCGTGAGTTTGAACAGTAACGTTTATCAAAGAATCACACGTTTCTTGATTGTATTATGGTAGACATTGAATTTTTTGGTAACTCGCATGCTTCATTTACAAGATTGTCATCTGTATTTTGTAGTTCTTTTTACTATCAACAAATAGTGCGTTGATTAGTAGACTACGGATCTTTATGCAAAATAAAAATTCCTTGCACCAATTGCAAATGACTGGAGCCACACACTATTGATTATTCAACACATTTTCACCAAATATCACGTAATGCTATCAGACAATATGTTGTTTTTTCACACATACAAAAAGAGCACGTGACAATCGCACTGATTGACGTTGAAATAAAAAATTTATATGTGTAAATTAAAATTGAAGATAGGATCGTAAGAGCTTTGTACCTCAAAGTGATGTACAATGAACCTGTCAACTATAATAGTATTTCTTGATTAAAATGCATAACAACATTTGCATTCTAAAATCGAACATTTCATATGCAACAACCTAATGGAATATTAGACTGTGTGCAAGAATCTGAAAATGTCGAATTGGGACGAATTGAGACATTTTTAGGTTCTTGCGCACCAAACTAGCCTTTTTGATACCCACCAAACTACCCTCCTTGCTCTGATTGTAGAATTTCATGCCAATGTCCTCGCTCATCAAGAACAAAGGAATCTGGCAAATGCAGAAGTAGTAACCGGCTTGCCAACCGTGCCAGGCTGCCGAAAGCGTGAACGTGGCCAGAGTTCGTAAACTTTTGTGCGGAAACCTTTTATATACATATACGCCCATCCAGTATTGGATGCAAGCGTTCCACGACTTCATAGCTGTCCTCGTCGAGTGACACGTCTCCAGTTTCTTCACGTTCATATTATATACAGTATCGAAATTGTACTCTTGGTTTTTCAATTTCGTTTCAGGTTCATTTGACCTAGAATTTCATTGATTTAGTAGTCGTACTCGTGATTCTGCTCAGATACAACGAAAAGAGAGAGGGAGATTTTTACATAGCCTGAATGGCCTTGTAATCCCGAGGTCCTAGGCCTATCACAGGGTTGGCCCCCACAGGATATGCTCCAAGCCCAGCCATTTGGCAAGCACATTCGGCCAAGGCCATACCGATATACATTCTTAATTTGAAACTGAAAAACGTGGGATACATATAAAAGTATCTGGTAAGAAAAGACTGCTCCATGAATGCGTCTGTAGTGACATACTGAAATTGAACAGAAACTTTAAAATAATCAATTTCACTCCACGAAATCGGTTAAATAAAACTGATATTACTCTGGTAGGGAAAACTGCATTCATTAGGAGATAAAATAAAATGAAGATTCCAGTTTGCTTGAGCTTGAAGTATGTGAGAGGTTCAGGATCCACGTATTTAGAGAATGGCCTGTGCAAATGGTCCCAGTATGTTCTGTAACGGTAGTAGGGACCTGAAAGAGAATCATATGTTTAATACGATATAAAAATTTCATTGAATTAAGATAAAGATTGCAATGTAAAAGAAAATTTCCATGCTCTCTTTTGGTACAGCACAATTATTGAAAATCCTATAATAGGCTTCCGGTAGGTAAAGTGTTAAGATTGCAATGTAAAAGAAAATTTCTATGCTTTCTTTGGTACAGCACAATTATTGAAAATCCTATTAATAGGCTTTTGATAGGTAAAGCTTTAAATCAGACTTTTACCTGTCAGGACTCCCATGTAGCTGAAGCCGTAGTGAAACACATCTAGAAATCCAATATTTTTCATTGCCTCGGAATTTACTCCTTCCGGATCGTCATCGGATGACTGATTGGAAGCTGCATTGATCTCGAAGGCTAGTCCAGATAATTTTAGTGTCAATATCATGAGCACAAGGTTCGTGTGGGATGGAGATTCTGGTAGACCAATATATTCCCCTAAACGGAATATAAACAGTAGGTAGAAGAATGAAAAAAAGAAGCTTGCCAGATGACATTTTCTGTAAAAAATTAATTTCTAAGTAACATTGTAGTTTAATATGAAAAAGAAAAAATAAATATTATGTATCAAGCGTTTCAAAGATATAATCTCCGATCTCTCGATATTGATAATTATTCAGGTCAAAATTGCATGCAAAGTCATCGTAAGTACATTTGGTTGTGTATGTGTGTGTGTGTGTGTGTGTGTGTATATATTATGTATGTATTTATGCATTATATGTTCTTCAACTCATTACCACTCACGCACGCACAAACTATCGAATGAATTAATCAATCTCTACATTGGGAAACCTCTTGAACTTTGATATTAGAGCAATCAAGTACTATTAATAATATACGCCGACATTGATGATTGGTATTGAATTACACCGATCATGTACACTGTACACCATCCATTAAGATCGAATATCTCTCGATAAAGCTGTGAGAAAATCTCTCGGTTTAGCGGTATTGTCGTTATTAATTTCTTGTTTATTATAAATCGTGAACAAAAAACCAACTGCAATCGTGTGGACAGAGCAGATTTTATTATAATGTCACTGATCACTGCGGATATACCGCATAAAAATCGGTATACATGATTATATACGATACTGCGGCAGTTTGCTGATAGAAAATGAGAATACGATCGTACGAAGCACGTAGAAACCGAAATGCGATGCTGTACTGAGTTAATAGATTTGCATATTTAGTATTATCGTGATATCGTACTTTGGAGAGAGCTTGGTTATAATAATCGTGTTAATCACGGTACTGATTACAGGATGAATTACATGACTTCCAGAAACTATCGTAGCCAGAAGGAAGCCGATGCTCGTGCACACCCATTGTTTCGTCTGCACATTTTCTATTTGTTGATAAACTTTTCCGATAAATACACAGCACAAAAGTATTGCCACGTAGAATACATCCGACCAAAACATCTTGTCGGCTTGACTGCAGCAGCTCGACTGCGTCTAGTCCAGTCTAGTCTCCCACCGTATTGTATTTCGCTCTGTATACGGCAGTGCTATAGTCTCTCTGAAGAAACCTTTGTACCTTGAGAACAGATATAAATGCAGTTATTATCCTATCGAAATTTAGAATTCGTTCGCATAGCAGTTATGAGTTCGGTTATGTTTCACCGATTTCGTAAATTCGTGGATTTTACGGGTTTATCACAACAATGATCAATTTAAATTCGTCTTATGACCAATGTTCCAGAGCTGGGTAAAATAGTATTTTAAATAGTAAATAGTAAATAATCCTATTTATTTGAAACTATATGCGTACAACTTTAAAAATAGAATATTTTATTTGATGCAGTAATTTTTTATTTTTATTTGAAGAATATTGAAAATAGTGAGACTTATATTTTGTAGAACTGTGTAAACTGTGTATTTCAAATAGTAAACGTTTGTCGATTTTGACGAAATTTTCAGAATATGTTTAATTCACACAGATCTACAAAACAAATTTTTTAAATTTTCAATATATTGGCCCTATATATATATTTCTATATATAGGCCCGCGGGCGCATAAAAAAGTTGTAAAATGCAACTTTTAGTATTTTCTCCACAATTCTGACCAATTTCTTTTCACATCCTGTAGTAAACTAATTGCAATAGCTTTCCAAAAAAGTTCAAATCGTATAGTACAATATTAAGAAAGTTATCGTCTTTTTTGAGAGCGTCCGAATATTAATGCGAGTCGCTGTATATTCGTTTCGCCAAATAATGTCCAACTCTGCAATGTTCCATCGTGTTCTATATCGAATGTAACTCGACGTCGTATTTCGAAAGCGATGCTGCATTCCGCGAACAATTTTATGGCTTTATCATTGTGTAATTTTATTACATACATATATATACGATTAACAGTGTCAACGTCGAATATGACGAAGTTGCTAATATCTTGTGGATAAAATTGCAAAAATGTCGTGGAGAGCACAGGGTTAAAGAATTCGAGAATATCGATCTTGTTTTGGCTTCTGTTTTTTGCAAATGGTGCAGAACACTTTTATTTTCTGTAAAGTTCGAGAGTTTAATCATTTACATTTCTGTTTTAAAATAAATGGATAAAATTTTACAAATAGATGTTTTAAAAGATAGACACGCTGATTGGTTAAAAAGTTACAGTAGTATGATTTAAATGAAAGTTTTGCATTTCGACGTTCTTCTGTATAATGATTCGATAAAAACAGCAGATCCGGTGAAAGAGAATAGATCGGAAAACTACAAGTATGAATTCAGTTACTATAATCGTTGAGTTTATACAAACAAGGACATCATCATCGAACGCATGCTGAAAAATTGCGCAGATTTAGTCGAATAGTATCAATATGAAAGTAGAGATTGAACTGCTTGTTATGTTAATGTAAATAGTAGCAGTGATGCAAAGTGTTTCGTATAATTGACACAATTTCGAAAGTTCTAGGACTTTTTGCCGAGGGCTTTCTGCGTCAGTTCCGTTTTCTTTTGATGGGCGAGCTCCTTCTGTTTCTTCTCGATATCTCGTTTTTTGGCCGCCTCCTCTCGTTGCTGTTTAACTATGGCTAATCGTGCTAGATCTGCGCGAGCTTCATCGGTTTTACCAGCCGCGTGTAGTTTCTGGTAATTCGCGAAAGCCTTTTGTTTTTCTAATTGCTCCCTGAACAGAGAAACATTGACTCGTTAATATTTAAGAAACGCATTTTACTTGTATGCATGTTATACCTTTCTCTTCGAGACAACTCCGGTTTTGCAGAGTCTAAGGCTTGATTTAACGTGGATAATTTCTTTGTTTTCTTTTGTACCCTATTTGGATTTTCAACTTGAATTAAATTTTCTACACCCTTTGCTTTCCCCTAGAAATAATTGCAATTTAGATATCGTAGTCTTTTACAAACTTTCTACGTTATTACCTCTCCTTTAGATTCCGATTCAGAATCGCTTTCACTTTCACTGTCCGAGCCACTGGTCGGAGAAGCTTTCGGTTCTTCTTCCTCTTCCTCGCTCTCTTCGCCTTTGTTCTTCTGCAACAGAAAATTCCTATGTAATTTCTCGAGTCTACGATGAACCATGATTATTCACCAGTTCCCTAGATTATGTTTATGCGATAGTTTCAAGGGACCACGAATTGGATTTCTGAGAGTTCTACCCGTTGTGTTACGACTCTTTAACAATTTCTGAGAGAGTTTCGTGCTCTGTCTTGCGAATAGAACCCGCACCGTTCGTAGAGTATCGTTCTTCGAACAAAATGTCAGCGAGTAGTGCATGGAATCAGACTCGACCACCAAAGGACAATTCGACCTTACGTACTTAACAATAATATCTAAGCCGTTGTGCTGTCGGTTAACCTAAAAATACTGACTCTCCATTGGAGCTTTTTTTCCTCCTGGCGCCGTTGCTCCTCCAATTCTTCCGGGCTGGTAAAGTGACGATTACGGCCCTTGTGACTGACATATTTACCTGAAAAAAGATTTTATTTGATCGAAGCTCCTTTCCTCGAGGTCAAAACGTACGAAATTGCGTTTCCGAATCGGAATAAAATGTGGTGGGGACAAGAAGACATTTTTCTCGGACGAAAAGCGTAATTAATTTATGCGCTTACCGCGCGGCATTTTTTTGTAGCGAAAGCTCGATAGCAGCCTGTGCGATATTCTACGAAAATTTCTCGTGAGAAAGTTCTCTTTCTCAATGCGAAACGACAATTTCGTATGATGTCAGATCAACACTGCGCTGCTGCTGATTTCAACGTCAACCACGAGCTCTAGCGGCATAAAAGCATTGCACGAAACATTCGTGAGTATGGCTAGAAGCTTGCATCATCCTGCTGTAATGTTCCAAGGACAGAGAAGATAAATTCGTACGATTTATCTACTTTCTAATAAACAACTATACCGATATATCAAACGTTTTGTTTTTGTTTCAATGAAGATGTCGACGAAACCGCGCCAAACCAAAGTCTGCGCTCATCCCGTTTCTCATTGAACTCTCTATTAATTTATCAGAAAAGCATTTCTTTTTTTCAATTTATTTCATATCTACAATATTTGCATAATCAATCTACGCCGTTATCGCAAGAAATCTGTTTACGCAACGGGTTTGTATTTTTTGCGAGGTGTTTTCTTATCTTGTACTGCGTAGTTCATGCTTGATAACTACGCCGGTTTCGTTGAGATTAACAAATAAAATCATTCATTTAAGCAGAATTTCTTTGGTAAACGGATGGTAAAAGAGTATTACATTTTCTGTGTTTTCATGTTTTTCCAGAGTCGATCGTCAATCCATGACCTTTTCGTAATCATTTATGACACGTGGAAAATTGAATGTCATTTGCAAGTCACGGGAGCATGAAATTTTTCACGGAAACGTGGAATTTAAACATCGTCATGCAGCTGTTTGCATTGGCAGGTACTTGGACTTTTTATTCCGAGCTTAACGGCTCATTGTATTATTCCATAAATTCTATTACGTAACGCAATGAGTTTTCCTTTTCGAGTAATTTGAATTGAAAATTACACATTTCTTGCATTTAGTCTGTGATGTGATAAAAGTTCATCAACGATTGAATAGTCACGCCGTAAACACCGCTATAAATAGCAGGTATTAAGGTATTCATATTTTCGCGGAATCTTTTAACGAATGTATGTACACCGATCGGTGATCACGTGCGTTTGGTAAATATAAAGAAATGAGTGACTGGTTCGCGATCGAGCAAACGATCCAGTCCCACGACCTCGGGATCTCGGATCCAGCAAATAAAGGCAGAGCCCCAGAGGAGTACAATAAATTATTTGATGAATCGAGTTGGTCGTTCACTCTCATCGATGCTTTTTCACTTGCATTGTGTTACGCTCGATCGCATGACCGAAAGATGGATTGCTTGTTCCAGCCCGTCGTTGTTGGACTACGTTCTTTAGCCTTCAATTTATATTATTTAAGAACAATTGACCGGTTTGTCGCTTCTTCGATGGAGGGAGGGCCAATCTCGGAATGCCGACAGCCCATAAAACCATTATACAGGGTGATTTGTCTGGTTCCGCAGTGGTTCCGCACCGTTCTCGCCATCCATTGTATTCAACATTGTGCACCTACGACCGTATATAATATTACAATGCAAAATACAAATCAAGTGACGTAACAAGTATCGCAGGATGTTTAAATATATGTAGTTTCTATTTCTAATATGTCGCAGTACTAGTACACTTTTGAATTCATGGTCAATTTATTTTCACACTTGCAAGTGTATACATGTATACTGTCCTTTACGCGGTACTGTGTGCGTTATTTTATTAAACAATGTTCAGATGCAGGATTTTTGTAAATGACTGCGTGTATGACCATTAACAACGGAATTTTTTCTACTATTTTCCTCACTGTATTACATGTAAAAATTATATAATAAATGCTGGAAAGAATTGTAAGATAAATCCGTGCCATAAAATTCTCAGACGCCCTATAGATATCCCAAACGAATTTTTGGCGTGTCTGTCGGGTTCGATTGGAAGATCGTTCGCAGAGTGGCACTTCTATTTGAGACAAATTGCGTACTCTGTGGCGTGAGTTTGCAAGGAGGCAAATCAAAATGGATAAACAACAATTCCCTGCGAATATACGATCGGTGAACAGTAAATATATATTCTAGAGTCTAAAATACAAGTAACGCAGAATTTTCAGCAAGATCCGTCTTATAATTAAGTCTGAAAACGCAGATTCGTAAAGAAAATCTGGTATCTCCGTTTCAAACGATTCAAATAATGCGCCGCGTGGCATTTAGCGGTGGCGCAGTCTGGCGGCTCATCTCGCAAGCAGCTGTGGTTAGTGGTCCATCCGATCCACCGTCGGCCAGTCTGTCTCGGGAGCTCGGGGTAGTCGGATGCGACAGGGTGGTGCTTGCAAGTGTAAACCGGCGGACGATTGTTTTGTTGTGCTCTGATGTCATTCGTTTAAACTGATCGGACACGATTTAACCGCGAGTGTTCCCGCGCGATAATCGACGATCCTTCGAGAATCAACACCTTTGGGAATCGACACTGTTAATCGTTGTTTCTAGTATCGTGGCAAGTGTGTCAAAGTCGATGGGTACGTGTTTTCTGTGCGTCCATAGGCTACGTAGCCGTGCGATGGTCCGTTCAGTTTCGGATACGTTTTCCGTCGAGTAAAAATGGTGAGTTCGAAACACATTTACAAATTGAATCACGTTCGAACCGCTTAGAGTACGAAACGTTTCCGAGCATTTTTCTGTCACGTATCGCCGTGGGGAAAATAGCAGGGTGTACGATATTGGGAGCAGTGCTGGGCTCAATCGTTATCTAGAGATATGTACACAGTTGAATTGTCGAAGCTCTGCTAACGGTTCCGACAACGATATCGAACCTGCCTCGACAACTTTTCTGTCAGGTTAACCCGGTTATTTCTTGATTAGGATCATTCAGCTCGTTGATAAGCGAAATTCGTTCGCCGTGTCGTACCAATAAACTGTTTGCTGCACCTAGGCACGGACAATAATTTTCTTCGAATTGCATCCCTAACGCGGTTATTCGATTGAACGAGACAATTCGTTCGATCGCGAATTGTCACTGAACAAGTCAGACTTGTCATGAAGATTTGAACAAAGTCTAGCAAATACGAATGTTATGCATTTCGTTTCAGATGAAATGAAAATTGATTTGTATGTAATCTGTATTTAAGCATTCTCTTTTTTCCCTTCTACGACGTTTTTGGGGATGACGTTTTAATCGCTGCAACTGAAATAAAGTAAATTTTACGGGGCAAGGGGTTAACCTTTTGCGCTTGAATGGCGACTCTGAAGCGCCACTAAAAATTGTTGTATGTATGTAGATATCATTATTCAAACTATTTTGTACATTATCAGATTTGTAATTAGTACATCGGATCGGTTCACATATGTATAGAATAAGAAAGATCCTATAAAATGGAAATATTGTAGGTCAGAAGAAAAATTAGGTTCTAAAATGATAATAACTCCGAGTGCAAAGGGTTAAACATCGATAATCGAGAAATGAAATTTCATCTCGGCCGATCATAAGTGAATAACGTACCCATATACATACTATGTACATATACATAAATAAAAATTCTTCGATTCCGTGTTTCGATTGCTATATTCGGAGGAAATTGTGTAGGATTTTGTTTGAGAATAGCCGAGTCTTGACACACTTGGCACAGAGAGTGTGCTGCATGCTGTCTTTGACTGGTGCCCGAGGGATAACCCGAAACTATTCTCTTCTGTGTGCGTCTCGTATATGTTGGACATTGGACATACATGCACGTATACAGAGATGCACGTATTTTTGTGTTCGAAATTAGCGCGGTGAATAATTGTTCTACATAACTGGCTGTCGAGGTTGGAGGAGGGGGATCGCGTGTGAATGAATCGGTGACTGCACGCCGATGTGACAGCTCGGTAGTGTAACCAAGGTTATTGCGTTCCCCTCGCCGTGCCTTATGAATGGATACCTGTTCCCTGTGCCCTTTAATCGACGTAGATGTAGAAATACCATCGGATGCTGCGCCCCGATGGAAAATTATATACGTGTTGTGCTCTCTCTCTCTGCCTCTCTCGTGCAACAGGGAACGTTGCCATTTGCCGTTCGCGGCTCGCAACCGCCTCGCGATAGTCGAAATATTCGATCGAGCACGTCATTGACACGTTTAGGCAACCGCTCGGAAAATTTATATGAGACTGCAGGTCTTTATGTAAAATAAAAATTGTCTGCACCGATTGCAAGGTATAGAAACTAAATCGAACGTTATTTCTCCCTTTAACGATTTTAATAGAGGATAAATCATACATCGACATGTTCAATTTGACAAATTTTCCAACAACTTTGAATTTCATCTATTAAATTTTATATTAATAAAGATCCTTCCTATAAAAGTATTTATACTTCCGACACAAATGTCTGTGGGGTGCTTGATAGTTTAGCAAAAATGTTGGGGAAAGGGTTGGAGATTTTCCAGACGATTTTCGCCATGCTTTCGTGGAAGACGTTTGTATAGGTATATTTATAAAATGCACTCAGGCCGCGCTTAGCATTCGGCCGGAGTCATTGCCACGCTTTATAAATATTCAATCGTTCTATAAACGCGATGAGTTCGCGTCGTTTCACGTGCAGAGCTTCTCGCATCTGGTTTGTTGCGTATTCGGTGTCGATACGTTTCCGAGGAGTTCGGTGGTCGTTGAGACCACGTTCGATTCTCGTGGACATGTAAAAATGGGTCTGATTTGTGGAAATTTTTCCCGCGACTCGTAAAACATTCCGCAACACATGCCCCAACTGTATCTTACTCTGTTTCGTTCGAATGCATGGTTAATTCATTCATTTTATTCGTTCAATTACTAGGCTTATCAATAAATATAAAATAAATACATTGTAAACGACGAATATATCGCAGCAACGTCGAGCAGAGATGCTTAAAGTAATGATCAGTAATTCATTGATCGTTAGAGTTCGGCTTTTATCGTGACGGTATTCATGATCTTCCGTTGGTTCTAGGTTGCATCGTATCTGCCGCGTTGCATCTGCATACGCATAGCATCCGCGTCGTCGCATTAATTGCACGAACGTCGTAGCCCGCCGCCCTTAATTGTCCCCATAAATGTAACGAGCTGCTTGTCCTCGTGTTACATCGATGAACGGTTGACATAATGGGTAGCTTTCAACATTTTAACCAGAACGAGTCTCTCCGACGATTTAGACGCGAACCAGGGCACCGTTTCGAGTTATTGTTTCGCGGGGAATTCGGTAATGACGAGCATTAGGGTTTATCGATGAGTTATCTTCGCCTCGCTATATTGCCCCGAAGATTGATGGCGACCGGGAAACCGGCAGGGAATGTGAGAATTCTGTTTAATGGCTCTGGCGAGAAATGGACGGCCTCGAGCGAGGAAAAACTCGGGAATTGAATGCCAGTCGACCCACAGAAGACTGTATTTTCAGTTTCAGAATTTGATCAACATTCATCAATTTCTTCGACGAACGACTCGAATGAAAGTAAAAGTTCAGAAAGAAAACAGCGAATCCAAGCAAATAGCGTTGCACTATAAAACTCGAAGCTGGAAATGTAATTAACCGGATCCGGACCGTTCAAGTTCGCCCAAGAGGAGCGTAAACTTTCTGAAACCTCCGCTTTGCTGTTCGACTGGTTCCAAACAGGGATCAATCGTCTAATCGCGAATTCCAGTCGAATAGACTTGATCTACGGTACACGTACTTACTCGAGAAGGAAGCATTTAAAGATCCCCAGTTGTCCAAAGAATTAAGCCACCGCCGATACATAGAACGAGACAGCGTGCTTCCCCGAGGCGAAAGTTTCCAAATTGCCGGGCGGAAAAGCGCGTCAACTATTTCGCGGAGTACGTTGTTCCTTGCCGGGGATTAATATCGCGAGGAGTTATTTACGCCGGCCGTGGATCCTGCGTGCTTGGGATCCCATAAATTTCTCTCTTTAGAGAAAAAAGAGAAACAAAAATTTGTGTCGGAACCGTGTCTCGCGTTCTCCCGGCAAAGGGATTTTTTTCGAGGCTTTTCATCGCGCGCGGGCACCTATTCGCGCGGCGGAATGTCGCGGAATTTTCAGCCTCGTGGAAACACGCGCGAATAGTATCGTTTGGAAAAATAAATATCGGACAGCGCACTGGGAAGACTCTCCTCGTTCAGAAGTAATGGATTTCCGATAATTACGCGGGCAACTAAAACCATCAAAGAACGATGCATGCGCCCCCGTGACCAAGGGGTTAAAAGCCAAGGCCTGGATACCTAGTTTTTTATCCCTTTTTATTCATGATCGCCGGGCAACGTCATTCATTACACCATGACGGACGCGTTTGCCCGTTGAAGCTTCACAGGGACATTTATTATAAAAGTTTTGAAGGTAAAGTTCTCAACGGTTCCAAATAACTTACCAAGCGCAGATTTGATTAATTCTTGCTGGGATCTCGATTGAGATATCAAGTTGTCGAAAAGAAATACAGAAAACCCATTTATTTTCTCCTCGAGCAACGTCTTCGTGTTTCACGATGTTCCGACTATCTTACGATCATCTGTACAAACATCTGTAGCGATTCCTGACAAACGAGAAACACTTGAAACCCCGGGTCGAGTAAATAATCATAGCAACCCTCGTCTTCCTCACCCCACGCGCGAGAAACAATTTTGTTCCTCGCCTGGGAGGCGTCATTTTTGTTTTAATCGTTGTGCCCGTGGGACGTAACTAAACATATACATTCACTCGCACGGTTATTCAACTCTGTAGAGCATAAACAATTTTTCTAGCCACGTAGAAGAAGATTTACTCCTATTTGCGACTTTCAAACCCCTTCTCCACCAGCTCATCCTTCTAAAAACAATTTAACCTTTAGCACTTGAATGGTGACTCAGAGAGAGAAAGAGAGAAAAAGAGAGTTTACATTATTAAATACATTGGCATCTAATCAATTACTAAACATTTAGGTATTGTATGAGGTATTATATCAATTTCATATCCATCAAATGAAAATAAATGATATAGAATCGAATGATTCTAGGTCGGAAGAAATGTTTAATTGTCGAGTTAAAATAGCTCCGAGTGCAAAGCGTTGAAAAAGTTGTGCTGACTTCTCCGTCACTCTTACGCCCCCGTAGTTAATACCGTACAATGATTCTCTTGTTTTTCCTCGACCAATTCGGGGAACAGATTAGAATTTTTACGATCAGCAGTTTCGAGCTTGACGAGTCGTCAAGAATCACGTTCGACGCAATCGGTAGACCAGGCCACTGTGACACGGTGTAATTAAATGATTTCGATATTGCACGATGTCTCGTATGTATCTCGGGGGCACGTGTCGGTGTACCGTTTCGTCCCTCGAGATTCAAGAACTCCATCTCCGGCGAAATAAATAACGAAACGCAGTCTCTATCGCGTCTAATCTAATCGCGATATCGCTGTCTGGTTCCACGTGAAAGACTGCCTGCCCGTAAGCTACCGCGATAATTGCCTGAAACGATTTATGGACGATCTACGAGGCACGTTCCCATCCTGCCGTAGAATCTGCCGAGTTTTCGGAGCTCCGAAACCAATTTTCTCGACTCCCGAATGGATATAAGTCGCCATAGATCGTCGTAGATCTTTGGACGAAATGCAGTTCCAGATTCAAGTTTCAATATCGAAACGCGTTTGGTAAGGGAAGATTAAAATGAAGTTGCATCGTTGCGCTTCTGCAATCATCGTTACGTACCGAGATTCACGTGCGAGTAACTGCATTTGATTCTGCGCAAATTAGACCACGATTGCGGCAAATGCCGAGTGCATAGTTACCGCGTTTCATTCTCGAAGTTCTGCGTTTCATGTAGACGAGGTTGAACGTCCAGGATGATGAAGGCGGTAAGGGCCAAAAGATTCATTCATTTTGTATCTTCTAGTTTTCAATCGTTTGTGAAAATGTGTAGACTCTTCGGAGAAAAGATGATCGACTTGCTTGATTCTTCAGAATTTCAGAATTTCAGAAAGAACACTAAAAAATCCACACGTTTCGGTGTTTTTGTTTTTCGTTTCGAATTGCTTGTAGAAGCACAATGAGTCACGAGGTTTGTCAGCGATCGGCGCCCGATTCGGACCACAGTACACGGTAGAAATCACTTTCCTGTGTGAGTCGGCTTGCTCTCCGATCGAGGGCCGATCCTAATCGCCACGTGCACCTAGTAACGGCATTCTCGATGCCGTTCCCTCGCGAAAGCAGCTTGTTTCGATGCTAGACGAACCCGGTGTTATTTCGAACATGAGGCCTGCCGCCGGGGATAGATGTAGACCGCCTAGACGAGACGATTGTTTTCTCAGCCGCGATCATCTCGTACTCGTTACGATCGTTTGCTTTCGATAAACAGTTCTGACAGAGATCGATGCCGAGCTGCAAACACCTTGCCCATTTTTCCGAAATTCTCGGTACAATCGCGGTATTAACGTGCATTGTCTTAAACGCACTCAGAATGCGAATTTCCATGATAAACAATGTGCTTTTCTTGTAAAAAGCATGATCGTTTCATTTGAAAGTTCAAGTAGATCCTCGACAACTCCCACAAAGATGCGCACAGCAAAAATTGTTGCGTTTTTGCGAAGATCTCGGATCCTCTACGAATCCGGAAGACCATTGATAAAATTATCAATTAATCCCTTTCACAAGGACTGAAGAGCGGCGTTCGGATTGAAATTAAGGAACAGCCTGCTGACGAAGTTTCTTTGAACCTTTCTCTCCTCCTCTGGCTAATTACTCTTTCTTTTTTTCCGTTCAGACACGTTATTCTCTGCCGAGGGCAATCGAGCATAATCGAGCTACCAATTAAAAGCCCAGGGGGATTCCTTTTCGCGAGCGAATTTCAAGCGGCACCGGCCTCTTCCTCCGACTCGTTAAACAAATAGGACGGTCAAAGGGATCCGAGGGAATTGCTGGGAAACGGCGTGGATGAGCCTAATAACTCAATAAAAAAAAAGGGTCGATCAACGGAGGTTGTAGACGACGACGACATCGTTGCAACTCTGCGTAAAGCGGGTCAGTTTTCACTTTCAAAAATCCTATTCTCGCACGTTCATCCGATCCGTGGAGTTTCTTTCGACTCGGTGTTTTCGAGCTCGTGATGCGCTTAATGGTGTGATTACAATTAGAAATTAGTAGAGTTGATACATTTTTCATTTTTAAATATATATTTAAAGTAATCAAGAGATAAAGCAGAAACTTGTTCAATATCAAGAATGTAAATATTCCTCCTCGCCATTCATAGCAATAAAATATTTCTGTAAGTAATTACGTAAAGACGCACTTTCGGATACACCGCTCAATGAAAATGCCGATTCATTAATCAAGAGATAAAGCAGAAATTGTGCTAGTATAATCCTTCCTCGAATCTTTTCCTTCCCCGTGTATTTCGCCTAACTACACGCTCGGCGAGTCAGCAGTGCATCGATGGAACATAAAGATAAGGGAAAAGCGGTTCCAAAGACAGAAAAATGTGAAACTGTGCATCCGCGATGTAAAAATATCTGTGCGATTGTAATTACTGAACACGGAACAAAGATACGCTGCTTTTGTACGACGAATTACGAAACGTACAATGAATTTCCGATCAAGGAATCGACCGTAGAAAGCCGTGGACATTATACATAATATTAATTTCGCGACCAATTAGAGGCTGATCACCCCGTTATCTTGATCGCGATGGTATCGGGCACGAGCACGCTGGTTCCTCGCGTGCGTGTCTAGTCGTGATCCTAACCAACAGATAACGCAATCTTATTTAAATTTCTGATTTTCTAGGGAGACTATCCGCACGGCCACGTATCCACGGAGACAACGAATACAGTCGGTGTCTAAACAAACTATCCCGTCTCCTCGAGACGTTTGATTAACATATCACCGAGAACACTTTCCAAACAGTACCGCGAGCTACTCTACGAATCTGATAAACAAGGCAAACGAAATTATATGCGTTCCCGCGCCCGGGTTCTCGAAAACTTTAACATAGGTACAGTGACTTCCACTAATATTCGGACACTCTTAAAACGACGATAACTTTCTTAATATCGGATTGTACGATTTGATGTTTTTTCAGAAGTTAGAACAATTGTCTAATGTAGCAGGTGAAAACCTGAAGACACGTTTTCGGTTCGAACAATATTTCAAAGAAAACAGTCAGCGGTATCTGTCGGCATCCCCTAATTCCTGTGTAACCCCGATTCCCAATTTCCTTGGGAGGCCTAGTCAGCAACGAAACAGTTCGGCAAACACGCTGGCCAAGGAACGCTCTCGAAACGTCGTCGTCAAATATCCGTGTGGGATCGATGGCCGAGTGGGCCGGCTGTGTTTACAGAGGAGAAGCAATCCGGCAGGGAACTCTTTACCCGGTCATCGCGAAGCGCAACACCGCACCGGCTACGGCTAGCTTCGGGATGCAGAACGACCGGATAATCTCCGGCTTCCTATCCCTCTTGTTTCCTATTTTTCTTTTTCTTTCCCTGGCTTCTTCCACTCCACCTGTTTTCCCCTTTACTTCTCTATCTGTATCCTCATCCCCTTCTATTTTTCTTTCTCTTCCTCGCATACTCTATATCTTGCTATTTTCTTCTCTATCTCTTCGAAAGTGTTCAAACATTTTTTAAATACTGTTACATTGCTTTTGACTCTATCGAGTTATCAAGAAACAAAATAAATGTCCACGTATCTCCTGCACTTCGCAATGAACGCTGACAATTTTTATTTTCCATAAAAATCCGCAGTCTCTCTGTCCGTTTGTGTTCGGAGCAGGGAGACAAAGCTCCCAGTGTCCGGGACTCGTCGCGAAGCTTCCCAGCTACGATTTTTTGGCAACGCGCTTATGCCAGCAGAGAGGAGACATTGTTCCTCCACGGTGCTCACTGCGAAACCATTGCCCCCATTGCTCATGGTTTATTTCATATCGCTGCTGTGTGGATGTTATATGCATTCGCTCTCGCGTTGATGCAACTGATTGTGAGCGAATTACGCGGCGCTGGATCAAGCTTTATACGCAATGTGCGCACTTTCCATGTTTTTCTTTTATGGCATTTATGCGAGCAATTATTACTGTAGAGCGTTACATTGTGTAACCGGGGTTGGTTCCAGAGGCAGGAGGACGCGGAGTGTAGAATAGAGATTTCATAATTAAATCTCTCGGAAGGTAATCACCGTGGCTCGGCGTGAATATTCATTGATAATTTTGTTGCGTTTTTCAGATCGTAGACGACTTAATGGCCGGCGGTTCTTCGAGCATGAACCAAAGATCATAACAGCATGGAATTAATTGATAAAGCTCGCTTAGTGCGAACGGGGGCTTATGGTTTAAGCATACGTCTTCTTTGGTAATTGATTCGAAGAAAAATTTGAATATTTGAAAATTGTAGGGTCTGGTTTTGCATGCAAATCAAAAACACATGTTGCTAGCGAATTATTGGTAAACAAGAATTGACAGGCTACTTAAAAGATGGCAACAAGTTACACAAATAATGGAAATTATATCATCGAATAATGTTAAACATATATTTTTTTATTATTATTATTTATTTATTTATTTATTTATTTATTATAAACGGGCTGCAGCCCGTTTTACACATGAGAAAAATACAGACTACTCGTATAATAACAAAGAAGGGACATGCACAGAAAGGAAAATTTTGATAATTTTGATAGTGGTACAATCGATATGGTATTATAATATAATCCTGCGTAGTTGCATTTTAAATTTTAGTAAAGAATTATTGAAAAAATCAATACGATTATAAATAGTGCACGATTTTGCAATAATGCGATTCATTGGATTAATTAGTCCATAAGTCGATTTTGCTTTAAGTGTTTGAAAACCCGCTCTTGTTCTCAATTCACGTTCCGTGGATTAATTGATTCAAATGTTTTCTTTAGCCTGATGTTATTATGTTTAACCTAATATTTACAGAAATATTTTATTGCTATGAATGGCGCGGAGGTTTCGTTCGACGTAATCGACTTTGAATATTCGTTCGGCGCGCATGGGTTAGTTTTCGAAGAAAGTGGAAACGGTGAACGATGATCAGACGCGTTTATTGTTACTCAGCGGCGCGGCGCGCGCGTCGGATGGCTTTCGAAATCGATTATCTCGGAACAGTGACCGGTCATGAAAAAATGTTATTCTTCGTTTTTCATACATTTTTTCTGTCCAGAAAAAATGCAGGAAAACTGCAGGATAGAGGAGAACGAGAAGCGGTGCGAGGATCAAAGTGACGAGAGATAACCGATCAAGTGTAAAAACATAAATAAAAATTGAATCTTCGCGGATCCGGGTTTTTCTGGTCGTAAGCCGTAGAAAATCGGCTGAAATAGCGATCAACGGGAACGTGCGAGCCCGATTTGGTTCTTGATGGAGGAAACGAGAGAGGCTCCGGCCAGTTCGATTTTGACGAGTCGAGAGGGCTATGGAAAATCAATATTTTCGGGCGACGGTGCATCAACGTTCAATAGCCAACCAGTCGCACGGCTAAATGTAATCCGATTGCGCAATTATTCCGCGTTGCTCGTGCTGCTCCGCGCATCTTGAGGCTTTCTTCTGCAGTCCGTTGCATACAAAGATGGTACGTGTATGTCTCTCGCGCCGCAGAGAACGCAGATCCTTTCGACGGCTTCATTCGCACGGACGGGGACGTCGACGATCACACACGTCAGAGCCGTACGCTTTCCCGGAAATCGCGATTTTTCAATCGGATTCATTGCAGTCGTTTCATTTAAACGCCACTCAATTGCGATCGCTGTGAAATTCCCACTTTCGTAATCGATTTTGTCGACGCCGCGGAAATTTGTTTCATTAATTACTGCTGTACTTCTCGGCATGAGAATAGAATGCAGATGTTGTTAGGCGTGATTCACGCGTTTTAGGAATGCATGTTCGCAGCTTATCGATCAGTTAGTGTATTTATTTCAGAATATGTTTTGCGACCAAGATGAAATTCTCTCCAAGTTCAAACACTGTATAGAAAATGTAGGTACGATAAATCGACACATTGTTTCACCAGTCAATTGCACCATAGAACAAAGCGGTATTCGCTGCCATTCAGAAAGAAAAATGTGTAGCGAGTCTTCAACGTTTATGTTTCGCGTATAGAAAGGACATAGACGATGCGACGACTGCTGCGAGAGAGGGTGCAAAGAGGCCCCTTTGAAAATCCCTACGTAATTTCAGCCGTTGATACCAATGGGAACCAGAACCTGGCTGGAGGGCGCCGGTTTTGCACGGCGTCATGGTAACCAGGATACAGAGGACCAGGTATCATTTGTTTAGACAATTTAACGGCCCTCTGGAAACGACGACCACGTCCAACGTCGACGTGTCCCCGTGGAAGGATGGGGTTGGTTGGCAACGCATGCGCCCCTTTGCCAGTCGATAACACCACCGATACCAACCAGGCAACCAGCCTCGGTTGCCAGCTGCAACACTGACACACAACTCCACATTGCTAATCCCGATTCGCCAGTCGATGTATTCTTACCGGGACCAATATAGTCGCCGAGTAAAATCGCTCTAGCCGCTGCACTGTTACGACCTGACGTCACACGATTCTCTACGATCCTCCTGTGCCTCTATCGTCAAAATTTGTATGGACGTCGTTCTACCCGCTCTGCTTGCCGTCAATCAATTTTCTCCATTAACTGTAAGAAACTGTTAATAGCTTTGGGGAGTTGAAAATTGGGCCTACCCATTTTTCTCGTAAATGCATAAAATCCGGGTTCTACTAAACTTTTTCGTTATGGAAACATCGATTCTTGAAATTCTCCGAAGTGGCAAACTAAAATCAATAGTCACCGGCTACCGGAATTCGATGCGCGTTCCATAATATCAAAGTTCGCACCTCCGCACATCGAAATACGTAACAAGATTTCCGTACCAGGAAAAACAGATCCTGCGTGAGCCGTCGATATCCGTTTGAAATCGGAAGTCACTGGGTCCATACCCTGGTCGATTTTAATCGAGTTTTGTAACCGATAGGTCGCACGAGACGGAAAGACGTGCGCCGCAATATTTCGTGTCCGAGAGATGATGCCACCCTTAATGGACACTCGATTCTCCTTGTTGGAAGTTTTCGAGCAATTTAGTCTGCCCGCAAACCGTCCATTCCACGGTATCCTTTTCAATTTACGAATGTCCGAGCCACTTTCATATTTGAAATTCAATTTCAAGAACTTGATAGGACCTGCGATTGCATTCTGCCACGTCGCTGTCTGCTCTCCGTTCCCAGTGTGACGTGACAAGCTATAAGCTGTTCCTAACGTAACCTTTAAGTCGGTTATGGTAACCCTCAACCCTGTTGCGCAATGCTCCACAAATTATATTCTCGTTATGCTCGCGTCCAGTTGTTGCATCGTAAAGACCAGATAATAAAGACTAACGAAGTCCGAGAAACGATCCGGGTGCATTCACTGCTGCACTGCGGACCCGTGTGCACTTCTGGTCTGTTCGCAGTCTATTTGTGAGCGCTGAGTTCTGTAAGGGCTTTGGCCCCTGAGAGTTGAGTCTTTTCAGTATCGAGTCCTGTGAATATTGAATTCTGTGGGTGTTGAGTCTTCTGAGAAACGAGCCTGATGAAATTGAGTCCCTTGAAAATTCAGTTCCTTCAGAATTGAGCCCTTTGAAAATTGAGCCCTTTGAAAATTGAGCCCTCTGAGAATTGAGTTATTGTGTTATCGAGTTTTCGATGATGGGCATCGATATTCCGAAAGAATTGAAATGAAATACGGCACGGGTCGCAATTGAGTAATTACCGAGCTACTTTGAGAGCTATAGAACCGAATCCGAATGTTTCCTCATTTATCTCGTTGGATCACTGTGCATGGTACACATGTTCACCTCCGTGACATTGTCAGGCGCCACTGATGCAATTTTCCCGTGAGTCAGATTGCCTCGGCGAAATGCAATTAAAATTGCTCGAATTAGACCGCGCCGCGCCGCGCCGGTGTCGTCGTGCTTCGGACACACTGAATCACGCTCCACCAGCTGATTTGTTGCTTTTAACTTGCTCGATCCGGCCAAGTATTTTCGGGCGACGTTCCGGCGCCTCTTCTCCCACAACTTTTGTCGTCCCATCCCTTCGCCTCTTTTATCTGTTGCCACATGAATTTTCTGTTTTACGATTACGACTGACAAACCTTTAACAAAGTTGTGACAAAACTTTCCTCTTTGAAAAACATCGTCTTACACGTTGCCTTTCCGTTGTTTCCCAGCGTTTTGTTCGTACTATGAGACGGGAATAAGTGTTACAAACAAACAGAAAAATAGAAAACGATGCAATAAAGTTGCCGGGCGAAATGGACAGCGACACACATGGTAGCAAAGTGAAATCTGTTTTTCTAGCTTGCGAACCAAGCGTGTTTTTAATTCAACACGCTTAAAAATATTGAACGCGTGACAAGGAAAATGTGCCTCGTACAAATATGAATATTATCGACGAGATTCGCAACAGGATGCTCGATAAATCGTCGTGAAGAGAAAGGGCCCTTCTGGCGATGGATTTTAGGCACACGTGCGTCGATCGCGTATCGACTTTTACCTTGTCGGGTTTAATCTAGGTAACGAACAAGAGAAACGAGTTGTCCTTTCTCCGAAAGGACCGTTAGCCTGATTTCCACTTCGTTTCGGCTATGTCGGAAGCGAGACAGGTGCTTGTTTTACGGGGACATGCAAAACTTGTCTCTCGAAAAGCACCGGTACACTTCTCATTATCTACTCTTTCGCATTCGGTCTATCAAAACACTTCTTGTCCACTCAATTAGCTCTTTAAATCTCGAACAATAAAACGGCTCCACTCGGGAACTCCAGGGGAAACTTTAATCTTAAATCTTACGACGCTTTTTACGATTATCCTTATCCGAGTTACATCATCGGGAAAAATAAACTCTAAAACGTAGACATGGGTTTAATTGGGAGAGCTATAAAATTTCTTGTTCCCTTTTCGTGCAACATGCGTTTGTTTGCTTGACAAATATGCTTAACGCCTTTGGAACTATTTAACGTGCTCGGAGAATTTGCTATGGAAGAAGGGGATCACGGAACAGTAGGATTTTGTTCGCTGATCTCTCACGAATGGTCTAGCGGCAGTTCGATTTGAATCGCGCTGCGACGAGTCTATAGAAAATGTTATCGGGAGGTTCCCCCACTATCTTTTCCGGTTCGAAAGCGGTGGATTCGGTATCCGGGCAAGAAGATCGACGAGATCAGCGTGTCCAGGACAAAAGGCCACCTGTCGCGATCGTTCCGCTCATGCAAATCAATTTTCATAGGCGAGCGAGCTTGTCCAGCCATTCAACATCCTCGCGGGTACGTGTTCCAGCCAGTTTTACGAGGCTCTTTCGTTCCGTTTCCTCTAAGATTCGATTTGCACAAGACGGCGCAGATATTTTTTACGATCTCGTCACGGAAAACCCGTGAATTTTATTCTTGGACTCGAGAAGAAAATTACCGAAGAAGAACATCTCCGGCGAGGCGAGCAAATTATTCTGGTAGATTATTGTCGAGCTTTTTCACTCCGCCTGAAATTGCAAGGAATTTCTGCAAAAAGACGCCATTACTTTCCACATTTCTCGTATTTACCGTCCCGTCGTTAATTAGAACGATCGTATTCCTCTCCCTTTATCTGTCCACTGTGGATCTTTGGGCAGCTTCGCGGTACTCTAGACGCAATTACAGAGAGATTAAAACCGTTTTACGGAATCGTACGCCCTTCAAACGCGATCCGGACCGTTGTAATCATTTTACTGCAATTCCAGTGTAATTCTACCGTAGTCGATCGATCGCGTCGTAAGACGATCTTTTCATTCGGAGAAGTATGCGATCGAATGAAGAAGTGAAAATCAAATTTGTACAATTGCAAGCTATAGAAGCTAAAATTTATTTCTCCATTTCTCCGCGGTAATAACTCGGGCAACACACAAAAGGTAAACCAAACGAGAAACACAGAACGAGCAAACAACGTACAACCGAGGTACACAAAAACACTACGTCCCCGAAAAAACATTTGCAATCTCGAGTAGTCTATTAAAAATTCCATGCAAGATTTTTCCGTAGAAATGGTTTTCGGTGAATTTTATTGTATCGAAAGAGAACATCGTAGGAACACGGAAAGCGAGATCAAAGGATCTGCAAGGAGTTATCGATGATCATCTGCGATCAGGATTTCTGAGCGTCGCGCATGCAGTTTCCGTAGAGAGGGTAGAGAAACAAAGGTGGGTCTCGAACAATACTCGTAGGTGCATTGTTTATTTGCCAGGGGAGAATCTTTGGACGTGGGCAAGGTTCTGCCGTGGTAATGGGGGAAGCCGATTCATGCGATGCTTGGGCACCTCTCTCGGTATGCTAATAACCGAATTAAGGCTGGTCGCCGAAACCGGGGTGAAAGTTCCGCGATGAATGCGAGAGAGAACGTTCCTTAATGAAGCTGTAAAACGCGCCGGAAAATACCGGGCACGACGCGACGCGTCTGTCCTCTGCCGCTGTAATTATGTTATCGTTTGAACGCAACCGGGATGAGAGATGAATTGGAAAGCGAGCGGGGAAACGGGACTCGCTCGACTTTCCAACGGAACAAGTGAATTCCATTTCTGTAACAATAAATCGCGAGATACGCGCGAGCCCTTTCCCTGTCCATTATCTGAAAGTGCAACGGGGCTGGCTTTAAACAACGGTTCATTTTCTCGTGAGAAAAACTACTGAAAAAATACGAGTATTCACGGAGTCGTCCACACTAGAAAATCTATCATTTCAAGAAACCTTTGCATAAAAAAAGAAGAAACACATGTTTTTATTACAACAGTTCGCGGAACGGCTGATTCTAGAATCGATTGCTGCGATTAAACATTTCTCCGAATTCGGTCGCTTTTGCGAAAGTTTCGCCGGGAAAAAACCTGACGAATCTTTCCCTTTTCTCTCTTCCCCCCTTCTCTCCCCCCCCTCTCTCTCTCTCTGCGTGTGTCGCCGGGGAATTAAAAGTGTATTTATCGCCGATCGTTAAAAATCGGTCCGACACGTGCTTTCTTTTTTTTTTTCTGTCCGGGGGGGGAGGAAACGTCCCGGTGAGAAAGTCGCTAATTTATGTCTCGCGGCCAAGAAATCATCGATCCGTCAGCGAGATACACGGGATAATTACAAAATCGTTCGTGACGGTGGATCCCCGAGGCCGAGGCAAAAGTTGCTCGCTCGCGTCGGCGATTTATTGTTCGTGGCTCCATGGCGTTTATATAATAAAGGAGCCTCGGTCTGTGCTCGCCGGCGCGCAGCTTTCACTTCTTCGTAACCCCGTATCAAGTTATTGACGCAGAAACCTGGTCGCGCCCCGTAAAAATTCACACGTGACACGGTCATGCATAGTTAGCGGCACAGCGGCTCGTCGCACCCTGGCGACGACTTTGTCTTTGCCGATTCTTGCCGATTAGTTCCTGTTACCTAACGAGAGAATCGAACAAACGTACACGGAGGAGTCGTCGTCGTCGTCGTCGTCGTCGTCGTCCTTTAACGATGTTAGGCGAGAAAGGAGCATAGTGCAGATCGCAGATTAGCCGTGTCAGCGATCGTTCCGGGGAGATCAGCTTGCTAGAATATTTAGGAAGTTATTGATTCGTTGGAACACTTTCATGAAAGAGAGTCTGAACGTTGGATTCGTTTTCTCTGAAATTCCTGGTAGTCCTTGGGTGCTAATGGGGGGTCTTACGTTGGCGTTGATTGCCCTTGGAGACTGATTCATTGATTATCCTGGAAAACTATTAGAGGATGTGTTTCAGAGTATCCAGTTAAATGATCCGAGTGTCTCCTAGATGCAAAATAGAAAAGCTTGGTAGAGCTTAGCAAAGGATCCTACTAATTCCTGAACTTCTTGAAGAGATCTTGGGTGTCCCACTGATTCCGACGTGTTTCACATCTGTTCTTAAACGATCCGGAAGACCTTGATGGACCTCAATAAAGGATCCTAATGGTGTCTCGGATCTCCCGAGAAGAACTGTCGCGGTTCAGTGAATTCTGGCCGTTCCAGTGGCGTTTAGAATACCGTAGCCGCGTTTCAAAGATTCCTGGTGTATCTGTAAAAGGTTTAGAACGACATTGTAATTGCTCGGGGAATCATTCCCGGGCCCCGTTTCTTGTTCCAGGTATTTAACAGAATGATTGAGCGATGGATTAACCGATATGCCGGCGCAGGAACGACCCGCTTTCCTCGGCCGTTAAACGTTCGGAAAGACACGTTGCATCCTCCCGGTGGCTTATGTCCCATTTACCCAGTTCATTACGCGCATGCATGCGTGAAAACCGAGCGTGTCGCGATTTCACGTAATTTTCCACGGGTACACGATTTTCATTCCGAGGATGGGCGTTCCCGAAAAAAAGAAAGAGGAAAGATAAAGAGGAGACGGTCGTAGAAAACCGCATTCCACCGGTTCATATTGTCTAACGACATAAACACGCGCCGGCAGCCTAGTCGTTTCTCCATCCGCTGGAAATATAGAGCGCGAAAAACGATCGCATTTAACGAAACTACCACTGTCGTGCGTGTCCCTCTAAAAATAAAAGAAAATTAACCTGTGCAATATTTTGCGGATCTTACGATAACACACGATGTCTTTGGCCACCTCCATTTCCTGCATTAATTTATCTTCTTGGAAAACTGCGATCTGCTGGCTGAGAACGATAAATTTATCTCGATGCTGCTGATTATCCTGACCTCTTCCTCGTTCGATCGATCAACAGTTCTTTCACTTCCCTGTTTTATTATTGCGAGATCTTTATACATATCCCTGACTTGCGTAACTGCAGCAAGAAAATGAGGTAATACTTTTTATATTTTACAGCGACAGGTTGTTCGTGCAAAATGATTGCGTCGATAGGTAACGCGAAATAAAAATGTTCTGCATTGATTGTGGGAAGCAGGAGTAAAATAAAAATTGATAAAGACAATATTACAATATTCTTCAATTTTTCTAATCGTTTATCGTTTTATATATGTATATGTATATACATATGTATATACATATACATGACACCCAGCCAATTTCTTCATAAACGAAGAATAAAGATCCGCAGTCTATTAATCAGGATTGGATATATTTGAAGTTGAACTTTCTTGCTTCGTTATCGTGGAGGTATTCAAATAATATTCCTTGTTCAACTTCAAGAAGAAAATCAAAGCAAGTTGAATTCGGAGTTGAAGCTTCTCCAGTCCTCTCATCATCTCTACTTTATTACAGTAAGATCTCAACATAATAATACTCCAGGCTGGCGCAATTTCAATCTAAAATTACAGCAATAACTCAAATATTTAACATCGCCGAGTTATCCAAGCGGAATAGTTACGATAATATTCCGGTTCGGTTTCGGTTCATGCTCGAGGAATCATCATCCGGTTAACAGATTAATTCCACTTGTCGTTCCTGGAGAATCGACACGGCGAAGGTGCGCAGTTCAAATAAAAAAAAAAGAAAAGGAAAGAAAATCTGTTCTGGCGTTAATTGCGGCCGATCGTTCATCCTTGAAGAAGCCGCGCCGCAGAGCTTCGACTTCGCGATCTCCAAACGGTGTGCACACGTTCGTCGTGTTTGTCGTCGTTAACTCTGTCCGTGCGTTTGCGTGTGTATGTCGAGGTAAGTTTACGGGCCGACAGGTATGTTACATCAGTGTAACGGTATGTTATCGAGCATCATCCCGGTTCACTGCGTCACGAGTTCTCCAGGTGAACAGTGTTCGTTGGAACAGAACTCCGATCATCTTCTTCTTTTTGTTTCTGACAATGATGCCCGTTTTCCGTGTCAACTTCTCCGAGCTTGTGCCGACCCGACCCGACCCGACCCGATCCGATATATGGATTTGCCCGCTCGAGAAAATACTGCTCTGTGCAGCCTGTCTAGACCAGACCTAGACCTTGACTCGACTATCTAGACTAGACCTCGAGTGAACCTGGACTGGACCTAGTCTCTCCAGTCGGAGTCCAACAAACCTGCCTCTAGATTAATTACTTCCGCCTGTTCTCTCCTTTTCCAACGTCAACCTTCGCTCGGTTTCCACGATTCTTTAGATCCACGATCGAGCGACTTCTTTTAATTTTTTATTACATTACATTTTTAGGTGGTCCGACGTCGGAAAAGAAGATTCTACGAACCATTCGCCATTTCTCATCGTCAGCTGACGAAAGTAATTGAATGCATTTCGCCGTTCGACTTCGTTTCATCTGCTGTTTCATCTGTTATCTATTTCGTTTTTAGTACCTAGATTATAGTACACGAGCACACAATGGTCTCCAAGCAAGATTGTACTATAGAGGGCTCTAGATTAATTACTTCCGCCTATTCTCCGCCTTTCATCGTTACCTTGTATTCTACACGGCTCGATTCTTTCGTTCATGGAATAATTGAGTATCTTTTCGTTTGTTTTTCATTTTATTCGTTTCGTTCGTCTGAATAGGGAGTTCGAGTGGACCCAGCCTCGATCTGGACTCCTGGCTAGATGGGGGCTCTAGATTAATTACTTCCGCCTATTCTCTCCTTTTCATCGCCGGCATTGCATTCTACAACCAACTCTTTTCTTTCCCGGAGTAATCAGTATCTTTCTTCGAACGGAACACTTTCTTCCATTGCTTTCCTTCAGTTTATTTATGATTGTGGGCGATATTTTACTGTGTGTCCCTGACGTAAACCGTCGCGTCGAGAAAGTGTCCTATCTACGAATTACAGCAGTATTTCATACTTCGACTGTCGAGCGTTTTGAAAAATTGTAGAAGGCCCAGAATGTCAAATATTTCTACCAGTGTACGTTCTTGTGGACCAATTCTGAAGAATAAAAATGATTGCAAGACATTTACTGGTCAGGACGAACCTCGAGGAAGGGGATTAAAAATGTCGATCATGAAACTGCAACGAACCTTTCCGTGCTAGAGCGCATACAATTCGGAGACCTGATTGGAAATTCTAATTTCCCCGAGCTTAAGAGACTCGGTTTGTTCTCAGACTCGGAAAAAACGGGTTCGCCTCCGCGGAGAGTTGATAAAATTCCGCACGCAGCCCGGAACAAGGAACCGTTCGATTAATTGGCGTTTAATTGGCGTCCCTTAATAGTAACGAAGCGGTTCTCTCGTTCCCGCAGGATTTTTCAGAGGTCATTAAAACCATGCGCGGCTCGCGGAATCGAAACGAAAAGCCCTCGAGACGCCTCCATCTGTTCATCGGCCGTGAAGTGAAAGCCTCCTTTGGCATATTTTTATTTATTTTTCCTACTCCTTTTTCTTTCTTTCTGCTCGTCTCGTTTGTTTCCTGTTTTTGTTTTCAAACGCTGCGCGCTGTGCAGTGCAGCGCGGTGAATGTCTACGAGAGAGACGCGTTGAGAATATTCTTGCTGGAGGTCCGGGCGACATATTATTTTCCTGCGTTTTCATCTTTCCACAGCTTTCCGAGTCGACGCGAGCGTCTCTCTGTACCTCGCTCACGAAGAAATTGCGACCGCCTGTAACTCGATCCTCATCCAAATGCATCGATGCAATCGACTCGATCGCTTTCTGCATAACTTTTTTTCCGTTGCATCGACCGGCCTCGTTCTGCTCTCGATTCCCTGTCGACGTCTCCTATTTTTTCCCAAGAGCAAGTAGACTATGGATTTTATGCGTTTGTTGCCTGCATTTCAATGCTGTGTTGGATGCGTTTTTGTTGTTGTTGTGTGGTATCGAACGCGATGCACTCGGCAGTGACGTCGGAATCGAGGAAAACGTCTGCTCGAACAGCTGTGCTCTACTTACTGAACTTATCGAGTTTTGTTATATTTTTAATTCGTAAGCGTTTATTGCCTTTTAACTTGACAAGTCTTTGACAAAGGAAAAAACAGAGTCGGATCAATAAATATTCGCAGACTGTCACGGTCTAGTTGTGCACAGCCTGTTATCTCACCGACCGACAACAATATCAGTTCCTCTGAAAAAAGTATAATTTCGTTGATCGAACATTAGTCATTGTCTTCGTATTTTCAGTTTCTGCTCATTATTCAATAGGTTGTGCTCATTACAAGTACAATTAGATTCGGCCTATTTAGTATTTTAGTAGGTGATTGGCATATTCTCAGTGGAACACGTTCATCAGCAGAATGCAATTTCCTCCGTCTTCGGAAAAAGTATCATTGTCTCCGGTATCCGAAGGATCCTCGCAGACGACTGTCTCTCTTCAGATTCGTATCATTCTCTCTCGAACAAAGAGGAACGGGCTCGCCGTTATGCAGATTTTCTTAGAGGCGTGTAATCTTCTTATTACGCGCGAGTCCTCGACAAAGAAGTTCCTCCTTTCGCCAGGGCCGCCATCGCGATTCCATCGGATCATCCTTTGAAAAAATTCCGTTTGTTCTCCTCGCGAGAGTATATTCATTTTTAGCGACGTACAAAGGAACTGTTACTTTCAGTCCTTTAATTATCGATATTAGTCTACAGATTCGCTTACTAATTTATTAAAACGTTAAAAACGTTGCAATTCTGTCGCAAGATGTTAGCAATGTTTCATTCCTGCACTCTGTGTGTTTTGCGCATTCCATGCATTTTGTGCAATACATAAACCAAGTCAGTTTTACTAAGTAAAGTAATGATATTTGGTCCCCTCAAATCCATTGGTTTCAAATCCATTTATTACCACTCTCTTCCCCCTTCTTCCACTTCCACTATCACTATCGCCTAATGTCAGCCTATTTCAGCCTAATTTTCAGCCTAATTTGATTAGGAAGGTGGGTTCCGAACTACCTTTTTTTGTCAACAACACGTGGCGTGTACCCAGGGGCCAGGGGGTCACAACAAAACACACCTCCGGCGTGATCGGACGAGAACCGGTTTTTCCAGCGAGACAATGGTCGTTGACTAATTGTATGTCAGTTTTACGAAAATTTACTAAAATTTTCAGTCTTATCGATTCCCTGAAATTTTTACGATCCACCAGTGCATAAAGAGTTGCAGTCTAGTTCATGGCGATAACAGCCTCGCAGGAATGTTGCCAGTGGTCCAATTATCGTCGCAGGTGTAACAATTAAAAGCGTGTCCTGCTCCAATTATCATCACTGCTGGGGGGGGGGGGGGGGGTGGAGGGAGGTATCCTTATTTTCTAATTGTCGCAAAAAATATTTCTGCAATCTGTTACAGTGTATAATTACGAAGTTATTTTAATTCTTCGGCGAATTCCCGTTCGATTCCAGTCGTAGTCGTTCCAAACGGCTCACGAGATTTTAAATGAAAGGATCCACCACTCTGTCCGGCAACAGCAAATGCTTTCATGTTTGTCTGACGACAGGACATTTCTTCATCTTGGGAACAGCATATTTTTTTTCATCTTTGTCCGTAAGCCCCGTCGACATGTTGTCACGATTTCGGACATTTTAATTGCAAGAGGATACTTTCGGACGGAAACGTTCCCGTGTTCGCTGCCAGTCTATACTCGCAAGTGCACACTGCCGGGAATAACGGGAACGGGACCAGTACACCGGAAAAAATAATAATTACGAATGCGTAAGACGCACACGGAAACTGCAATTATTCCGTGGCGCGAGCGCATCGGTGCAGAATGCACCGGGACAACGGCCCGGCGCGACCGAGCTTCCTCGAGCTAACCGACGAAATTAAGAATGAAATTATGTATCTCGCGTTTTGTAAACTCTGTTCACTAAATCGAACGATCACGCTTGCTCGAAGAATTTAATATTAACTGCCTGGTACACTTAAAATTATGGTAATTCTTCTGCCAGTCTCTGATTTCTATAAGACTCGCGTTTGTTGAAATAATAAATTCAAATGAACTGTAATAAGTAGACTGTCGATTTTATGCATTTGCGGGAAAAGTGAATGAGTGGAATTCAAAACAGTAAGCGCATGGGAATAATTTCAAAAGCCTATTAATTAACAAATGTTATGTAATCGAATGAGTCATTGTAAAAGGAATAAATAAGTTTTAATTGGAGGATTTTGTTGCTATCACAGCTGAGTTCTCGGTTCGATCGAAACGATTTTTTCGAGCAGTGAATGAACAGCGAAAGATTGTATAATATCCAGCGAACATTTCACTCGTACGAGTCCTAGGAATTCCTCATTGTTTGTTCCCTGTATCGTTGCATCAAAAATCCATCGCGTGTGAAGTAAATCGTTCTGACGAAAGCAGTGCATTTTTCCGAAGAAATCGTTCCTCGTTCATGTAACGAGGCTCGTTAGGAATCTGTTGGCACTTGGTGTCGTTTCCCTTTCTTCGTTTATCTGTACTTTGGACTCGTCTTCTCATCTTCGGTGTTTACTCGAAAGTTCGCGTCTTGTACCAAAATCTACGAGCTTCAAACTTTCCACAAAGCCGAACATCAGGCTCGTGAAACATTAAAATAATCCCAAAAAATTTGTCGATTGAATTCATACGTCGATTGAATACCAAAGTGAAGTCGGACGACGATGAATGAAAACTGTGTTATTTTCTCGCAAATTGTTTCGCAGTTTATGGGATCGGCTGCGCGTTATGAGTCACGATTATGTGTTAGGAGGATAAACCGGCGGATGAACGTGGATAGAAATTTCGATTCGCGTGAACGCCTGCGGCGTGTTTCAACTGGGTCGTGAATGTGCGGCGTGCATTAGCGAACGGCGATCGGCGATCGTTCTCCGGCAAAGAACGTTATTATGTACTTGTTACAGATTACGCCATGTTTCAGTAACGATGCCGGCGTATTTTTCGCGTGTCTGCCTCGCGATACCACTCGCTTTTTACCATCGGCGTATGGAACGGAGAATCAATGGGAAACCATTGTTTCACTTTTACTCGGCCGACCGCGTTGACCAATTGGAACGTGTGACCAGCACAGAGTTAATATATTTTGTGCACGTGTACATTTGTCCATCGTTAATGCGACCAATAGGTCAATTATGTTTTTACTCTTTCATCAGAGTGGTCGGTCAATTGATTTCGAAGCGTTCGTACCGATTAAAAAATTTCGAATCGTTTCTTCCGCGTTGAGTTTAAATTGAGCTCATAAATTGCCAATAATTCTATAAGTAAATTGAAGATCGAGTCTAACGATATCAACAATGTTTCGTTAACCGTACCAGGTGTCGAACGAAGAATGATCGCAAGAACGAAGTCTCGCGTTCACAAGAAAGTTTCTGCTGAATTAACAGTTCTGGTTGCACTCTTACCCCGTTGACACGGGGAATTAGCATCGGTGGTTGTCGAAAGAGCAGGTAACCGGTGTTCGCCGATACATTATTTGCACGAAAGAAATGGCGAACAGAAAACGTGTGCGACAACCGCGCCGCGCTGAGAGCATAAAACGGCGGCACGCGGTGAGAACACGTTCCCCGGTGTCGTGTGTTCGTGAGAAACGCGGTGTTAATTAGACGAATGACTGAATTAGCAGCGTGTCTGTCCGTCCGTCGCGTCATTCCGACTATAGTTGTCTCTCCCTGGGAAAGCCACGGGTGTTCGCTTTCGTAGGGACAACTATGTACATACTATGAAAGTGGACCTCGTTCCATTCAGTTTCGCCGCGATTCAATGGAAATTTCTTGAGCAACGTTCCTCCGACGTTGACTCGATATCACGTTATCCCAGATTTTCAGTTTAACTAGGAACTGGGCTCGATAAGTCGCCGTTTGAACCGATAACTCGTCGCACGATCCGGTCATTTATTGCGCGATCGTTCGGAACTTTGATATGTAATCGCAATGCTCTTCGAGCTAGTTCTGCGGTTTCAGTTTCGCGTTCGTTTCACGAAAAATTACTGAAAATGCAGCGCAACTCGCAGAGTGATTGCGTCGACGATCCTAGTATCCTATTTACTATTATTAAACGGGACTAGCCTTGACACGATACGAATTTGTTCGACGACGGCGACGCGTTCTCTCTCTCTCTCTGACTCTCGGTTCCCACATTATGCTGCCAAATCGTCCGTTCAATTTCAGCACAGCTGGGAATTTTCACGCGATCCACGCTATTTATATCGCGCTTCTCGCGTAAATATTGTTCGCTCTCTGCGAATTCGTTTCGATGCGTTTCACGATCGTAGTTCGCGACAATTGAATTGTGTCTGTGCTTTTTATTGTTTATCTTGTATGAAATGCAGGGGGATAATTGTAATCGACGTAGAAGATGTAATATAACTCACAGAGAAAAATCTTATATCGGTAAGAAAACACTTGATATCGGTAATAAAGTTACACGAGATATCTCGCTCATAGAATTGTACGACGAAATCAGGGTGACGCGATATGTCATCCACGGTAGCGCTTTGGCTTCCGGACTGCCGTGCACCCAGGCAGGCCATGTTCGTCGCCATGTTCGTTTTTGACCAGTTAATTGCGGTGTAATAACAATAACATTTTCAGGAATGAATTGTTAATTTTTTATCAAATAAAAATGTAATTCTTCCCCGTTTTTTGTAAAATTTACGAAAAATATCGTATAATAGGACCATTTGCCCTACGTTTGACGTGTATACTCGTCATTTTGCTTGATTTTAATTCCACACTCTGTGGGGGATTTTTAAAACCAAATTAAATACTGCGATGTTGAACGACTAAGTGGAAGTTCGACAAATGAAAAGCGAGCCGCGACGAATTTTCCAGGGACCGGTGATCGGTGATGCGCGAGGTACACATTTCTCTCGGCCGATTTTCTACCCCGTGACTTATCTAGAAATCATAGGTCTGCGGCTGTAACGCTGTTATTACCGCGGCACGGTACGACGGATAAGGCGGATAAGGGTGCAAGAAGGATGTCGACGGATCGTACACACACCGAAACGGCCCCGGTCGAGCGTTATCAACGCGATCGTGAATTACGAGGCCCACTTTGCTCGACAGACTGATTTCCCCTCGCGTTCTCCCGCGTTCTAGATACCGCACCGCCAATATACCGGGAACGAGATTTAACTAACGCGTCTAACGGGGTTCGTACTGTTACACGATACTATTATTAGTCGTGGGTTGTATAGTTCGCGCCGAGGGACACCACCGGTGATCTTCAATTGCCAGACGGATTTTTATTAATCGGGGAAAGGTCGATCCACTTAACCCCCAACAAGCTAGTATAACTCTTTGTATCCTAACTGACCGGTAGTGTTCGATAGACAGATCGATCAAACTCTCGATATTGTTAGATCGACAAATTAATTCTTTACCTAGCTAATAATTACTTGTCCTCCTGGAGAATTACTTGATCTCCCGATGGAGATTATTTTTTTTCAAAACTAGTACACAAGTAATCGGACCACACGTTCGCACGATAAATTATAAATTAATAATTGACGTCATTAACACGTCGATATCCGTCCTCGAAATTGTAACTCGATTGATCATCGTAACGATTACACGATTAATGACGAGTCGACGGCTAGAATGGCGAATATTCAAAATTTGGGTTAATCGTCGCTTTGGAATTTGGATCAAGCGAGGGGAAAGAATCGATCGATCGAACGAAATGAGTCGCGAGGCGAGTGCCGATTCGTAGCCACGTAATGAGAGCCGTTGATTGTTGGTTAATCAAAGCGTAGACGACTCTGTTCGCTCTGTTGCTGTTAAAGCCGTCGATGGTTAATCGCCGCTAGACCGCATCGGCTTAAGCGATTATGGCATCTGCTAACTGGACGAGACCGAATAAAATCCGGGCATCAAGAAATTTTCGTTGTTGCATGCAATTTATCACGGTAATAATAGCGCCGGAAATGAATACATTTCTGACCTATTTTCCGTCGTGGAACTCGGCCTCGAAAGACGCGAATAAACTTATTTTATCAGTATGTATTTCGTATCAAACGGGAATATCGGCTTCCATAATTATGCTGCGGATCTCTATGGTTTTATGGCTCGTAAAGCGGCACTGCACAAAAAAACCAGTGCACCTTTTTATAATGAAACCATAAGTCAGAGATATTCGCTCCGGATCACGATTACTTATGCAAAATATAGCTCTTGCGACAGTGATTTCGAGAAATTGTAATCCAAGAAAGTTTTACGCGTTTGTTTAAAGGTTCCATTAGATGTTGAGTAAGTTAGATTACCGAAGTTTGCGAAATTTTTCGTTGTGTTCGTAAACGTGCTCGCGAAGAGTTTATAGCGGGAGGAGGGCACAATAAAATCCGAGCGTGCCGGCAGACGGAATCGAATCGAATTTCTATCGGAAGGGAGCGCGAGAAATTCCATCTGGTTAACAAACACCATAAATCGGGTCGTAAATACCGCGAAACGGTTCCATTTAGTTTCAATTTAAATCGCCGATCGGCCATGGTATTTCAACTATCCGATATTTACGCCTAGGGGACTAGCTGCGCGATTAGACTGCGGATCTGAAGTCTGGGTCGAGAAGGAATTTTCAAAAACTGGGCCAAACATCAAATTTCCACGAGCCACATCATGTATACTGAACTTTAATGTCTGCTCCTTCCTTGGAGAAATTGCTGCAGTTTACAAAACCTTTACTTCATTCCTCGTCGAAAAAGGAAATAAATAATGAAAGGGAGAGAGGGAGAGGCAATATTAGATGTAACGCATTAGGGTAGATTAGCATTGATTATATCTAGATAATAAGTAGACTGCGGATGTTTATGCAATTTCCAATTTTTGGAACAGCCTTTGTAGATCAAAAAGCAAATAAAAATCTCACTGAATTCTATCGAATTTTATATTCTGGCATTTTTTGAACATTTCCAAGAGCCATAAATGTGAGCCGTAAAGATCCGCAGTCTAATAATAAGGCATACGGCATGGCATGGGATATGGATGGATAAACAATAATTTTCAACCAAGTCCAATTACTTGGCCGCGAGGCCGAAATATAAATAAATACTACTACTAAATTCCTCGTCGTTCGACTCTCAGCTTCTCAAGGCTCGACAGCGAGGAATAATTGACTAATTTTCATAAGAATTATCTCATAAGAATTGCTTATTAAAGCAATTTCGCTCGAGACAACACAAAAACTCTCGGAACGCGTTCACAGGTGTTCGAGCTGTGTTGGGTTGGCGGCGAGGCGTGTTCCAAGGAGAAGAATCGCCGAAACGACGTGGATCGGGAGTATCGGTTAATTGGCTCGCTTTTACTGTAAATTACAGACCGATCTCCGCTCACGTAATCCTGCGGCACGCGAGGAATTCCGCGCCGTGGAAACGGAAGCGTGGAACGGCTCCCGGGTGTTCGCGCGAATATCTTTCCCCGAAACTCGCGAGAATAGAATCTTTATTGCTCTGCTATTCACCGATATCGCATTACTGTTTTCCGTGGATTTGATACAAATTCAAAATTGGAGTCGATCGAAGTTCAGTTAGAATTTTAGCCGAGATCAAAGGGCTTACAGTTAGTCGATTAAGATGGTCAAAACTGCCCTTAGAGGTTTTTCAATGACTATCGAACCATTCGAAAGCTGGCCAAGGAAAACCCCTCCGAGTAAAATTTCAGCCCTCTAGCTTGCCCGCGGGGGTAGTTACAGGGTAAATTAGATTTCGCGTTTCTTCCTCGCATTTTCCGGTCTCCGATGCGTTCTAAAATTCTGAAAAAATGTGACACATTTTGGATTCTAAGGCGCATTTTACAGAATTTTTTCGAATGTTTCTGTTGCAAATTGTCCTCGTAAAAAATGAAAAACCTCAACAAGTGTAACTTTTCTCCTCACGGCAGAAACGTCGAAAAAATTCGATTTTATATTGTTATTCACTGTTAGTCACTTTGATAGAAAGTTTAATGTTTAAGTTCGCGTTGATTTTAATCGGGAACAGATTTTTTCGAATTTACACGGAGTTGAATGGAAACAAGAAGGGTTCAATCTCGAGTGAAAGTTCGCTTTACAGCGCAGAAAAGTTTTCGACATGCTTTCTGACTCATGGAATGCCCCTTCTTAATCTCGAGAAGAACGAATTTCCACTTGAAAAATCAGTGCATCGAAAGTTCCTCGGCGAAGAAAAACTTTTCATAATAAAAAAGAACCGAATCGCATGATAAATCGAGTCGTTAATTGTAATGATGAATCGTGGACGTTCTTTTATCGTTTACACACACGCAGCGTGTTTCCATTTGAAACATTGCCGAACGTTTTGCGACGTTGATCAGTGAACGGTACTTCGCGTAACTCCGATCGAATTTATTCACCATAAACTTCACCATAAATAGAATCTCGGCATTTCCATTTACCGTTGCCATTACACGGTCGCAGCGAGATTTAAGGAATCCACGACCCTGTTATCGATCCCGGCTATCACTGCTGAATAAAGCTGTGACCGCTCTCTTTCTCTCTTTCCGTTTGCCTGATTTCTGGTGCAATTAGTGTTATGCCGTTACTGAATCGTTTCGACCAAGTATTGGAATTTTTGGATCGTTAGTCCAGTTAGAAATCATTCCACAACGATCTATTGATCCAGGTAGACTAGATTCATTTTCGAATTTTTTCAATAATTGATACATGTAAAATCCAATATGATCATTAAATGGTCACAAGCAGCTGTTTCTTTAAATTGAATCATATATTTATGAATGCTCTGATCGATTTATCCAACACAAATAAATTCAGTAACAATTCGATTTGCCACTTGAATTGCCATTCGAGTTGGCAAAGTGATCCCTTCAAGTATTTATAAAACTGTTACCGATCCGAAAAAATGTTGCAAATAAAAACTGAACGGTTTCAAGCTGTTGCTTTTTAAATTGAATCACATATTTTTAGGCGAATGGCCCGGTCGACGCAGTTTGCAATTTTCTACAAAAGAGAGGACCGGGGAATTAAAAAATGACGAATTCAAGAGACGCGTGTTACCGTGCACTCTGCATTCTGAAACAAACAAATCAAGAGTTATTCAACGGTTACGCAACATTGGCCTCGAAAAAGGGGTACGCGAGCGTGATTTTCTATAAATATTCAGAGGCTGTAATTTATGCGACCCCGAATGCACACGGTGGCCAAGAAGACCGCGTACGACAGGTAGAGGCAGCATGCACATGCACGTGCAAAAGTAGGCAAATCAAATTTAAACCGGGAGAACCGTGAGGAAGGATGCGGCCAGAGAAATCTGGCGTTCTGGGTCATCGTTCGGGCTCTCTGGTATTCATCGCGGATCCCCTTGATTCCTCCACGGAAACCTCTAAACAACCTGTAAATTTCGCTTGCAAAACCTACGGAAAATCCACGCCCAACATCCCATTCATTTTCATTCAAACTCTACTTTCTGCAAAGTATTAGATTGTCCCAAAAGTTTTTCTCGGAATGTGTTCCTTTAATGTTGCTAACCGAATAAATACAAACGGTGCGATAATCTTTATGTTAACGTTTTAGTACTTCCTAACATGAATTTGCATTATGTGCATGAATCGAAAACCAACTTTTCGGACAAACTAATATTTATTTAGCTATATTAAAGGAACACATTCCGAAAGAAACTTTTGGAACAACTTAATACAATCGAGCACAAATCAATGATACAATTTGCGGACGATTGAACGAAGAGTTGGTTTAATACGAACTGGTACATAGAACATTGTGCAGTTTCTCATTAAGATAGTTATCGATAGACTGCGGATCTTTATGCAAAATAAAAATTATCTGCGTCGATTGCAAGATATAGAAACCAAATAGAATGTTATTTCCTCCCTTAATAATTTTAAGAGATGAGAGATCGTATATTGAGATTTGTCATTTTTAAAATTTTCCTACTATTTTGAATTTCGTTTACTAAATTTTCCTATAAATGCATAAAGATCCGCAGTCTACTTAACAAACTTATCTGTTCGGAGATGCACACAGCTCCGCTCGTCGAACGCGAATAATTTCAGATTCGGAACTCTGCTCGCGCGAAGCGTCGCGTTGCGGAATTACTGTCGCGTAACTGTTACCCGTTCACGGACCGCAAATATTGAAAATAAAAGAGCAGAGGACTGTTTCATCGGCGAGATGGTGTTGCACATCGGTGTTACTCATCGGTGTTACTCAACTCGACAAGGTGTGCGCGTAACACCGTTCGCCGCGGCGAATGAAACAAGAAAAAGAAAACGAAAAAGCGAGAAAGAAACGGCCGTCAGAATTTTCATCACCGGGGTCCTGTCCTCAATGGACACCGAACAATGCAACCTGTACGTATAACTGTTTGCTCTGGACCGCTAGAACGTTGCTGCGCGACAGAGAACCAGCAAGCCGACACTCTAGAAACCCGTCGAACCAATGAAAAAGAAGTCGACACGCGAACGAATCCAGATCGGGCACCGTTTTTCTCTGGGTTAGGTCGTTTGTCGCGATTTTACTATCGTCCAACTCGAATTTCAATTCTCCCGGTGTGGACAAAATTTTATCATAGCTCCGACGAGCCAAATCGTGAAAAAGAATTCTCGCCACCTCGAAAATAAAGCGGCTAGTTTATCGGCTCCGTTCAAACTTAATTAAAAAACCTGATTGTTTAGGGCAAGGCTTGTGTTTATTTACCGGCCGTCGTATGAAACTTTTAACGAAGCTCGCGAACTTCCATGCTGCTACAGCTTTCGAGAATTAACGAAGCTGGGGTGCACACACGTGCTCGAAAAACTTGAGGTATTAACAAGTTTCTGTACTTCTGAATTAATTGATTTACACACATGCTGCTGCGAAGGCTAAAAAGTTTTAGCTCAAAATGCAAACTTCTGGGCAATTATTGTTCGAAGTAAATAATAGAGGAGAATCGAGGCGGATCGAGAGAGATTCGCCGATTCAGGCGAACTGAATTTTTGCGCATCGGGGACCTGGCTAATTTCGCCGGCTGTTTATCAGTTGTTAAATATTGAGTCTGCGGACTGTCGCGCGAGAACGGCCGCGGCATTATTAAATTGGAACACCGAGACGAAGAACGAGTCCCGAGATGGGACCGGAGCGAGAAACGAGGGAATAAAAGTATTGGCAGCGATATCGGTAAACTGCATCTGGTGCATGTGCATCTGCATCTGCATTGGCTTGCATCCCGGCCCACTTTTATCTCCTTTTTTCTGGACCAGTCGGCCGCACCTGCCAGCAGGAACATTTTCGAACACACGTTCCTCGAGTCCTTTCATTTTTTATCCCCCTCTTTCGCGCGTTCCTTCAGGGACAGAGTGCTCCGAGCCCTTTTTCACCCTTTTTTCTCTGGCGATTCTAATTTTTCTTTGCGGCGAAACGCTTTGGCGAAGCTTTTACACAGGGGCTCCATGGCCGTGCACGAAAATTCAGTTCTTAAAGGAAACGTGCGATTTGTATTATACAATTTTATATTGTAATATAATACGATGTAGAACATTTTTCTGCAGGTCTCTAAACTGATTTAAAGCTTCCGGTTGTTTTGATAGACTAGATTTGGAGAAGCAGTAGAACCGTATCAGAACTTCCACAAGTGTTTAGAGCCTCTAATTTTATAATAAATTGGATTTAGAGCAGTGAAACAACTTTTGCTGCGATCCGACTGGAACGGCTCGCGTGAACGACACTCGGAATCAAGTGCAGGGACATTCGCGGCACGGAAATACCGCACGTGGAGCGTCTAGAGTCTAGACCAACCGAAACACGTAATCCGAACGTAACGTAAGCTGTAGGTGAATTTTAAGGCTTCTTAACTAGGCGGCGACGCCTCGAGGAGAACGCGAGCCACCGAAAGCTAACCCAATAAACCGCAGAACACACGGCTGATATACTCGTTTTGTCCGTTTGGCGTTTACACGTTACAGAGTCTCGTGGTCTCTTCGGTCTATTTTCAAGACGATTTATGATTATGGTGTTTGCTGCTCGCCGTACCGCGCCGCTCTGTTGCAAGAACCGCGAGAAAAAAGACACGCTTCACAGGGGAAAAAGAGAGTAATAAGCACCGTGAACCACTTACGCGCCGTCGTCGATCATCGTCCAGATGCGGGCATGACTAGGCGAACTTATGCTTTAATAGATTGATTTATAATAAGCCGAATTGAGCGGAGCGTGGAGAGTCTGCTAACAATTTTATTGATCGTCGACCTGTGAGGCGAAGCTTTGAAAGATTACTGTTAATTAAATGAATGTTAAACGTTGATCTCGCATTTCAGAGATTTCAGGGTCGAGGAATGTTCAATTTTGCAAATTTTTAGCTGTCGGAAGGTTCGCAGCGATTCGAAAGTTCTCGAACCATCAAATTGCGACAATTGAAGGCAGGTCCCCTTGGCATTTAATTTACGACGCTCTAATGTCGCGGCACAGAGTCATTTAATATAGTCGGCGCATGTAGCAACGATCCAAACACAATGTCCTCGCATTTCTTCGCGCACTCTCGCTTTCGCAACGACGCCCGTTGTCGTTGGAGGAAGCGCAGCCGCGAAATTGCACGAAATTAGCGCCGAGTCGTCTGGAATTAAATAGGCGAATACGCTATCAAGAGAAAGAAAGAGAGAAATAGACGCAGGGGAGACGAAATACGAAACGATTCGTTAGAAACGCGAGAGAACAAAAGCGAAGTTGCGTCATCGGAGAAAATAGTCTTTCTGGGACAATGCTCGAAGATTCGTTCACGGGGAAAGAAAGTAAAACGATTAGTCGATAATTGCCTCGATTAGCAGCCGTAATTACCCTCCCCCCATGCCCCATATATCCCGGGAGGTGGGGGGGGGGGGATACTTTCGATCCGTAAATAGAAACGCGGTAATCGAGCGATCGAACGCGGAAGTCCGAACTGTAGATCCGATCGTGACGGAAATAAGAATAAAGGATTCACCTGACTTGTTGGAAAAAAGAGAATGCTAGACACCGGATGGCGGGGACAATAGGCCGGAAGAGACTCCGAACGGCTATGCCCGATGTTTCTCTTTTTCCTATTGTGCTCGGTCCCGATGGAAATCGCGCGAAATTTCCGATCAGAAACGCAAAAGATTTTTCACATTTCGATCTTCCATTTTTAATCTCTGAAATTTTTCTCGTGTCTTCTTCGTGTTCAATAAATTTCGTTTGAAATCTTCATCATAAGCCTGACGATTTCAGAGGAAAGGTATTAATTGCATTCGCAGCTGATTGTGAGCCAATATCTTGCACGAACAATTGACAATCGATCCATTGGGAGAGTCCAAAGAAAATTGGTGTATAAGGCTGGAGGCTGTTATTTCTGAGGCTCGTTACTGTCATTCTACCCCCAGGGACGACCCAAAACGAACATCCACCGTCTCCCCAGTGAGAATACAATTTTCGCTAGCGGAAAGTTCGACGCGGGTTGATTTACGAGCCGGAAAAACCCCGAAACTCCCGACGAGGAGGAGAAATATCTTTGGAGAAACACCCGATTTCCGGTTTCCGGTTTTCTCGGGCCAGTCGTGTTTCCTGCTTCCCCGCCGAATGCAATTTTCCGACGGAATTGAAGTTTCCCTTTATGAAGCTCGCTCGGAAAAGTCGCTCGCTAGGAAAGGACGCGTGTCCTCGTTAAGCTTTCTTCCGCGGCTACGGAACTTTTACCGAGCGATTTTACCCGGTGACAATCGAATCTGAAGAATTCTAGAAAACTTTCTGAAGAATTCCTCGGAATCGAATGCGCTTCGAAAGGAACTCTGGAGGATTCGAGTTTTGAAGAAAGATTATAATGTACATTGAAAATGAAACATGACTTAGGGTATTCTGCTCGACAATTCAACGAGCTAGTTTCCAGGGTCGTATGCACACGGCAACTCGTTTAATTAGGACAGGTTATGCTTCTTTAGTGAGAAATAGAAATAGATGTGGAGGAGAAGAAAGTTGAGTAGCACGAGGAGAGCTCCATATTGTTTTTTCTTGAAGGTACTATGCGCTTTTTGTTGCAAATGCAGGAGCTTCAGGGTAAATTTGAATAATGTACATAGTACCTGACAGAATATCTAACATTAACTTTCCAGTTAATAAGTCTGGCTCGACGTACGATATTTTTTTTGACAAATTGCATAAGCTCGACGATGAGAAAATCCTCGCATTTAAATGCATTTTCACGACTTAATCCCAGCCTAGTTAAAAAATCCCTCGCCTCGACATTAATTGAATATTTTTCTCTTTAAAATAAATATTATATTTCTCCCGGTCAAACGCAACCGATATTTCACCGACACTTTAAGTCGATTTCTATCGAAAATTTCTCACTTTTTTTATAAACCACCGGCTATATCGGTGTATTTATTGTCGCGCGACAGCCTAATATTCGCCGGCTCGGGTAATAGGTAACGAACGAGGCTCCAGAATTCTGCATCCCGTAATCGTCGTTATCCATAAAACGCGGCAGCCTGGAAACAGAGATTAATCGTGTCCCGCGAAACTGGAATTCGTTGCTGGTGGATTTGCATGCGTACTCGTTAGTCCGGCCACTTCTTTGCCAAGGTTACCGATCTTCCACCTCTTTATTTTTTCTCCTTCTCCTTAACGAGCTTTTCGTATAATAAACTATCCCTCTGCTTAATTGTCCGGCATAATTGTCTGTTATCTCGATCGATTAATCGCCGTTGTCCTTTAGTTCCCTCCTGTCCCATTTTTTTTCACCCAGACAATATTCTCCTCGAACATGTGCAATTTATTAGTTACGAAAAATTTAACCCTTACAATACGTTCTTAAAAAATAATTGCATAAAACGTTGTCGGCTCATATCCTGCATTTTTATGGAAAATAGAAATTGTCTGCCTTAATTGTAGGCAACTGGAATCTTTCAATCTTTTTTAATTTTGATCGCAAGCACATGAAATCCTGCGGGTTTTAACACGATAGACTAAATCCAAGTTCGAATGGCTTTTCCTTCATCTCGATCCACTTTTCCAATTTTTTAATCGCCCCTCACGGACGGAAAAATATTTTAAGCGGGAATTACATTTTTGTAATCATTTTCAACGCTTCAAAAAATATTTAATAAAAAATTAAATAAACAAATCCTATGTGCCATTCTGAAGGTTTTTATCGTTCATAATTGGCAGATTTCATATCTGAGGGACTCCACGGTTTTTCCGATTTTTCCCTGGTTAGCAGTTTTTCTTGAAATCCTCTCAATTCCGCCCACCAACCGATCCTCGACTCGATCCAAAGTTCCCGGGACGCAGGACTGGTTCCTCGAGAGGCTATCGATCACAAGGTTCGACCCTCGCCACAAAGAATAACGCGAGAGCGAGACCAAACCAGATCCAGTAGTTTTCGAGCCTGCTCGATCTTCCAACGATCCTTCCGTGGTTGTGGTCATTATAGATCGGCGAGAGTTTCGAGTCGCTTTTGCGATGGTCCCGAGAAGCTCACCTGGTCGTTTCGTGCTCTCTGGCTCTCTGAAGTACGTTGAATTCGCTTTTGTGGACCGTTTAAGAGGCCTTTCGTCGCGTCGCGTCGGCTCGTGAATCCTCTTCCACGAATTAGGAGCCAGAAAGAACGTTATTTCACACCGGCTTAATCATAAATTCGTTTGTTCGACACGCTGATCGCCCGTCCTCGCTACTGGGGATGCTGCGAAAACCAGAAATTCAGTTAATCATTGAAACAGGTTCTGTTGAAAACATGGTTCATGAAACATTTTTAATAAAAAGCATTATTGATACGAGATGAAGGGAAATGCTTCAAAAATAAAAATATTTTTACAACAGTTTAACGAAACCGGGCATTTCTCTTGAAAAAATGAAGAAAGCTATTGTCACAGAAAGATTGCAAGTTCTCCGAATTTCATTCTTCGGATCATCGATAAGTCTGTCGATCCTGAAAGATAAGTGTGATATCGTGTTTCGAGGAGATTCAACGGCTCGGGTTCGTGGATCAATAAAAAAATCAGCCCGATAATCGGCAGACAGTGCGAGCATCGATAACGCGTTTCTCCTTTCATTTTCAGCCGGTGTGGTGGTGATCGTGGCCTCGAAGCGAGTCCTTTTACGGCGGGGACGAAGCATCGAAAGCGGAGACAGCAGCCCCCTTCTCTTCTCTCTCTTCGTCCGCGACTTTGGCCCAGAGACACGAAAGGCGCCCCGGCTCTCCTCTCTCTCTCTCTCTCTCTCTCTCTCTCTCTCTCTGTCTCTCTTTCTATCTCTCGGAGAACAACAACGAGAAACAAGAAGAAGAAACGTCTCGAGACGGCAGGTACAACCGCCAGCATGGAATAAAAGGGACGCCGCGGTATCATAAACCGAGAGAGGTTTCGGTGGAAGGGATTTCTCTTTGGCCCTGGGATAGGGTCAGGTAGAAATGAAGTGAACCCCGGGTTGCTGGAATAGGTACATCGAAAGGTAAACAGTGGGAGGAAAACTGAAGGGGCCCTGAAGAAGCTCGGAAATTCGGCAGCTAGAGAATATACTCGATTAGAACGTTTCAACGTTTCAAGAGGCTCGGAAGAGGTAAGAGACTATACTCGAAGGGAGACGCTGAAGGGATGAGGGCCAACTACGTAGAAAATCCAAGGAATGTTTGATGAGGAAGTATGAGGAAATAGGACATCGAGTTCTATAGAGAGATCTGGAATGGTTCCTAGGAAGAAAAATAGGGGGAGAGATTAAGAAGAATTGAGACTGATAGCGGATGACTCGGAGAGTGAGGAACTGTCGATAAACCGATGAGAGAGGCAGTGGAGTAGTCCTGTCATATACACAAAGATAGGAGGCTAGTGAAGAATGAAAGATAGAAGCTAGAGAGAAGGAACAAGAAACCTGGAGAAAAGATACAAAATTTTGAAGAAGAGGAAAGAACTCGATGATCCATAGACAACTGGAAGCCCGAAGAAGAAGGAAATCTAGGAAATCGAGCAGAAAATAGAAAGATCCACCGAAAAGATATGAAATTGTGAAGAATAGGAACCTGGACGAACTGTTTGAGACTGGATTTATAAAAAGAGCCAGGGCTAGGGAGAATGAAGAATGAAAGCTAGAAGATAGGGCGAGAGAAAGAAGAAGAGAACTCGGGTTAAGGAAAAGAAACTGTGGATACGAGCGTGCTCGAAGAATAAAAATTGATTAGAGGTGAAAAGGAGTCGATATTAAGGGAGCGTAGAGGGAGAAGGGCTAAATGCCTGATAAACCCACGATAGAAGAGGAGGAAGAGAAGGTCTAGGGAAGAGGTGGTCGCCGAGGGAGAGGAATGGGTGCCGGGATGGGCAGGAGCGGGACGAGCGGCGGGTTCCTAGAGGCACTTCCTACGGGAACGCCGCTCCACGTGGCCATGCTCGGTTTGGATAGTGCTGGGAAAACGACAGCGTTGTACCGCCTCAAGTTTGACCAGTACCTGAACACTGTGCCCACCATCGGCTTCAACTGCGAGAGAATCCGCGGTGGCATTGGCAAAGCCAAAGGTAAAATCATTCTTCTCTTCTCTATTATTATTAGAGAGCGGATCTTTATCCAAAATAGAAACTTTGTGCTTGAATTGCAACAAACTGGAGTGAAATGGAAATTTATTTTCATTCTTAATACGTTTAATAGGTCAAAAATAAAATAATAGTATTATCAAATTCTTTTAATGTTTTTACTGTTTTAAATTACGCCTACTCATTTTCGTTATAAATGCGTAGCATAAAATCCGCTGTCTAATCATTATAATCCTGTTGATCAACGTCTTCTTTCAACTTTGACGTCTAAAGAAAAATTCAGTGGCCCAGAAACTTCGTTAACAGACTTGATCGTTACAAGCCGGTTAATCAGCATCTTCTTTCGCGTTTGATGTCTAAAGAAAATTCAGTGTATCGTAAGCTTCGTTAACAGACTTCATCGTTATAATCCTGTTAGTCAACATCTTCTTTAAAAAAGAAGTTCGAAGTCTAAAGAAAAATTTAATGTACCATAATCGTACGACTTGCGCGGTCTGGTACACTTTCTTGCCGAACATCGTAGAAAATTTTTAAGTTGTTCGAAGATTCGAAACCCTCGGAATGTAGTTCGTTGTCGGATATCAGGGAAATTTTTAAGGTGCATTTGAAGCGGAGCGGGTCACCGAAAGTTAGGGTCACGTAAAAGTAAAAGGGATTACGCGCACTTAGCGAACAACTGTGCTTAAGATAATAGGAGTCGGCCCGCAAGTTTCTTCATCGGTTTTATGGTTGGACGGGATCGGTTTAATGGCTACGGTAATTGTTTAATCGATAGTTCTCTACATTGTTTTTCTCGGAATCTTTCCTCGTTAGAGCACTAAAACGAAATAGCTGAAGAATGCTTGTCTGCGCGTTTTCGATTATATTCAATTATGAAATGATTTCAAACAGCCGCCACCAAAAGGAATTTCATATTTTTCAATTATTTAACCTGACCATTGTCGTATCGTTGAATGAACGGATTGGTGTCGTTATCTGATTTCAGGTGTGAATTTCCTCGTGTGGGACGTGGGTGGTCAGGAGAAACTGCGACCTTTGTGGAAGTCGTACACTCGTTGCACCGACGGGATAATCTTCGTGGTAGACTCGTGCGATGCTGAGAGACTCGAAGAAGCTAAGATGGAGCTGACTAGGACTGCTAGGAGCCCTGACAACGCTGGAGTGCCCATTCTGATCCTGGCCAACAAGCAGGACCTACCAGGTGAAACGATTTCCGATTAGCTTACCGATCCTGATTCCGATGAATGGTCCGCCAGAAAATAGAATCTCTTTTGAAGTCTTAAGAATGTAGGAGATCGAGTGGCCGAGAAAACACTGTCGTATCGGTTCGAAGTGTACGGCTTCGGCTTGGAAGTCTGCGAATGCACTTGACCGCAATTTATAGTGGAACATGTTTAGATTCTAGATCAGGCGCTCTTCATCCTCTCGACGCGACGGGTCGCTGCTTCTAATAACGTTGAAAGAAAGCCGTTGTAGAAAAATTAATCTGATCTGATCGGAGCACAGAGTCTGTCGGATTAAGCTGTTCGACGGTGTTTGTTGCATAAGTCGCATTGACGATTAAACGCGCATCGTTGTCTGTGAATTTGCTACGTGGTACGCAAAGCACGGGCTTACAGTATGTATCGGGAGATGACATAATTTCACTGCAAGTCGTTTTACGGGAAGTCATGGATTCTGGATCATCTGGATTATCTGGATTTTGCGGATCGTTTTATCGCTTCTGCAAGTTCTGGCCGGGGTGACTGACGGATCGCTCGTTCTGCTGTCCACAGGTGCGAAAGAGGTTGGCGAGCTAGAGAAGCACTTGGGCGTGTTGGAGCTGGCAGGGATGCCTGGTAGCGCGTGCATCCGTGTGCAGCCAGCTTGCGCGATCACCGGCGAGGGTTTGCACGAAGGTTTGGACACGTTGTACCAGTTGATCCTGAAGCGACGTAAGCTGGCGAAGCTGAATAGGAAGCGGGCCAGGTAGGCCAGGGCCACGGAGGACTGCACGTGCGTCTGCTGATATTGTCAGTCGCGGACAGTCTCTCCTTTGGCGCCAGCTACGCCTTCGATGGTGTCCTCGTCGTCTTCGGCGTCGCGCGACCCGGAGGTGCTCGAGTGAGCTAAAGCTCGCTTTGTGGACAGTCCTTTATCTTCTGGAGTCGGTGGAGATTCCCGACGATCAACGATATTTCGGCCAGATTTGTACCAGCGCGGTGCAGACAGTCAGCGCGATTTGTGTCGCACACGGATCTATCGATCATTGACGCGTCGATTATCCGTGTTGCTCCAGGTCTCCTCGAGATTTGTCAACGGAGAATGAGCTCTTTCAAAGAGCAGGACGAGTCCAGGACGCCTGTCCTCGTCGTCTTTGAACCAGAAAACAGGAAACAGAATCAAACTCGGACCCGACGACGGTTTGCTGTTTGTCGTTCTTCGGACGACAACGAAACAAGTGCTTCTTCAAGCTCTATTTTCAATCCTCCGGGAAACTTCTTTTTCCTAACGCGGCGGTGTTGTTTCGCCAGAGCCTCTCGGTTTTGTCTTTCGACGACGATGACCGAGCGCGCGAGAATCGACCGCCTATTTTGCTACCGAGAATGGGTCAACGGGCAGGTCTCGCGATTACGACGGTCTCTCGTCGCTGATAACGATGACGTCGGCTCGTATTAATAACAATGACGAACCTCTCGTGGCGAAATTCTGGGTATCTGGTAATCGGAGCGACGCGCGACGGCCTGACATAAGCTGCGGGCATAAGCTGATCGAGCGATCGTCGGTGATGGGGCGCTAAAAGCTCGCGTGAATATTCAGATAGAGAAGTTCAAACGTGACATTCAACTGATAAGAGGTATTCTGTTTTTCACGATTAATTTTTCTTTGACTAATTGCACAACGTGCCCAGACGTTTGTTCAACGAAGAGATCTTGTACACATTCTCTGTCGTCTCTGCCTGTGATAAGGACTTTGTCTTGCTGCCTTGAAATCCTCTTATCTTGATCTTGACTTATCGCGAGTCTCCAGTCTCTGTTTGATTTTCAATCCGACAAGATACTTGCTCCGAGTTTTCTACCCGTTTGAGTTCAGTTATTCTCAGATCTGTACGTTCCGAGTTAATTTGAATACACGTTTAAAGAGATTGAAACAGGACACGTTTAACTCATAATTAAAAACCGTCTCGACAACCGAGTGGATAAAACAATCGACCAGACTTAAGGAAACGAACCTCGAGCAGCTAATCCCGTCACTGAACTCGTTCGAAATGCTTTTCCGCAGCTGCCAAATGGTCTTTCGCCAAGTTTCGCGTTCGGACATTCAGCGAACGGTCTCTGCGCATCAATAAATCTCAAACAATCATCGTAATCGATTCTATATCGACCTAGAGGAGCTCGTAGATGTCGAGGTGGATCGCGGACCTAGGTGTCCGGGCGACGACCGTGCCTCTCCGGATTTTTGCACCTTTATACGTTGTAACGTGGTGAAGAACGACGTTCCCCCACCGTGTAAAACCGATTTTTGTAAAACGATGTGATAAAAACGCCCCCTCGAGTCCCTGTAGCGTCGCGCGAACGTCCTCTCGATGATTCTCGCCGCTCCTAACCCGGCTGTCTTATCTATAATCGTTTGGCGTCAAGAGTCATCGGAGAACCATTTACGTGCACCTGTATATTTGTACTCGTTGTCTGTCGTGGTATTTAGCCGGGGATGGGGACATGCAGATCGTGAATCATGCGAACCGATCGTTTTGAGCTTCGGAAATCATACATATCTCGAGAAAAGTCGAACGGTGCTGCTCCCGATGATCGCCGGATCGCGATACGTACGGATATATCATTTGTCTTTAGGCTAGGTAAACGGTACGTTGAGTTTTCGCAATGTGTGACACGTGTTTTGCGAGTTTATGTGCTTTGCAGAGAGTTGGCGTTTGACGGAGTTGTGTTTTGCTTGCCGAGAAGATTTTCTAGGAAAGATTCAGACAAGCGGTGTTTTGTTTGAGTAAGTTTCGCGAGGGCGGCGTTTTCTTTCGAAAAGTCTGATTGGGATAGCGTTCTGTTAGAGAGAAATTGAGAGAAACAGTGTTTCGTTTGATTAAGTTTGAGAAGCGAGGATAGGATCTATGTTAGAAGATTCGCGAGATGATTGGTGAATGTTTTGTTTGAAAAATTTTACTGGCGTTCTTGGAGAAGAATTGGCAAAGACGGCGTTTCGTTTGAGGAAATTTAACAAAAGCGACGTGTTTTATGTGAAAAACCTTGAATATGGCGTTTCGTTTACGAAATGTGAAGAAGGTACGAAATACCTTGTGAATGTTCGAGCGAGTTTGACCGAGAAACGTTTTCTTTCGAAAGAGTATATAAAACTGTTTTAATTTCTATGTGATTTGATCAAAATCGTCGCTCATCCCCGCGCCGATAGCGAGCCAGGATGCGAATTTCGAGAATGGAGGATCGACAGAGCCAGCTCAAAACGATGCTTGGTTCTTGCCAGTATTTACCGAGGCCCCTCAGAAACATTAACTTCCGGTAACGAGTAGCTCTTATCGACCAGCAGCTTGTCAGACAATATTCCCGGTTTCTGATTTCTTTTTCCGAAGCTGGTTATGTTGGTGTGCGTAACGATCGAGGCGCGGAACGCACTCGAGACGGCTCTTCACTCGTTTCGAGTGCGTTCTGCCAGTTAGACACGTGGGAACGCGGCTTAATGGAACTCGAAATCGCTTCCCATGCGAATGACTATCGTTATCTGTCAGGTGGTTATCTGTTCAGGTGGGTCTACTTGCATTTCTCGATCGGGAAATGGCAGATTACCTATGGGAAGTGGAAACTAGGCTACGCATCGATTATTCGCAAATATACCAACCAAAATCCCTGAATACAAGCATTTACATTTGGTAAATGTAACAATTAATGCTTTTGGCAGAATAATAAATTTCTCTGAGAATCGCTTGATTCTCATCCGAGAAAACACTCATTGATGTTTGACGAGTACAACAATGAATGCTTCCGACAGAGTAATTAATTTTGTGAGAAACGGAGAAATCTGAAAAACGATTAAAGAGGTTGATCGATCAATTTTCGTCAGCGGAGCGAGGGAGAAATGTGTAAAGTTAATGGGGGCGAAGCGATCGATCGGTTTCGATGAAAAATGAGGGTCAAAAATTTATGAAACGGTCGAAAGCAGAACGATCGATCAGTTTTTGTTAGGGAGTTCAGAGAAAAACGTGTAAAGCTAATGGATCTATTAAACGATGTAGGATAGAAAATTTAATCAGCGTAGAAGCACTCGTGTCTGCTATTGTTTTGAGTTCGTGTCAGTGTTGGATATCTGAGACGAGCGAGGACTAAAGGATGCTGGAATGGTTGTCGGTGAGTCATCGTTCGAAACGTGTCACCGAGACCGATGTCGATGAGTCATTAAAACCCTTGGAGGTGTTTAAAGGGGCTCTTCTGTCGCCTATGTGGATCCCAGGAACATCAGAGAGTCTCTACAAATTGTTACAAGATTGATATTCAATTAATTGGTAAGTGGAATCATTTGTTCGAACCAGCAGAAAGAATTGTTTTGCGTCGGTGAGCGTTAGAAAATGTTGCGGTATATTTGTGAAGATCGAATCATTTCCTGCTGATTTTCGAGAGTTTCGAAGTATGTAGTTGGAAGTAAGAGCTGCTCGTTTCAATTAAAAGCACCTGTACCGCGATAATTGTTCAAGTTTTCGATTTCGTTTCAGCGTTCTCGTAGCCGCACCTTCCCGCGCACCATCCTCCAAGTTCTTCCGTGAAAAGCAAATTTCACTTCGATTCAATATCAAACAACCCAGATACCAAAATCGATCTTCCAAGGCGACGAGCGTCTACCGAAGAGAAACACTTTGCACATGTCTTCGCCTTCGATTCCCGCGAAGATGGAACTTCGTTTAATTAAAGTGTCCAAGTAGGACGACGGAATTGAGGCAAACAAGCAGAAATAAAACGGACGAGGGAACGAATCTTCGTATACGTGTATGTATAGAACGAGTTGGAGTCGACCTTCCCCGTGCATACAGTTTGATTTCTTCTTTTAAACTTCTTATGGATGCCGCGGAGTTCGGAAGGAAAAGAAACTTCTGCGGGAGAAAGAAACTAGCCAGAATGTCTTCCAGATCTCCTATCGGGTTTTCGGGGCAATCTAGATTTATTTCAATCTCGTTCCTCTAAATTTGATCATTCGAGTTTGCTACAGAAAAATCCGAAATAGTCACTCCACAAGAATTAAAAATTGATAGTTCTTCCATCGAGAAAGAAATCGCCAAGAATTTTCGTAATATTTTCCCTCGGGTTTTGGGGACAGTCCAAATTTATTTCAACCTAGTTGCCCTAAATTTCATCAACTTTCCTCACTAGTTCTTCCATAAAGAAAAGCTCCACCGAGAACGGAAACGATCCAAAATATGATATCTTACTACTGGATTTTATAAAGATATCCAACCAAACAAACCAAAAGTTCTTCCAAGAAAAATTATTGAAATACTTTCCGCTCGAGTATCGAATACGAAAATTCAAAGTTTTCTCCTTTGGAAGAAAACGGAGAGGAAGAGGAGAAACCGAAATCGAAACCGAAACCGAAACCGAAAAAGAAAAACAACAGAATTAATATAATAATAGGAATTAATAGGGCAAGTTTGCCCGGAGATTCGGAAAGTTTCCAGGTTTCTTTCGAACTGTCGAAGAAGCCGCAAACAATTTTCATTAAAGAATTGACCCCGATGGCCGGGGAAGAACAATCGACAAAGAAAATGGTCGGTGCCTCGAGGCTGGAGGAGTTTTCCACTGCAGAAAGCCGCTTGTTTCTACTCGATGTTTGCCGACGCGACACGAAAATCGATATTTAAGTCGCGAGACGGGGGGAGTGGGGAAAGGGACGGAGGAGACCGGAAGTCGCGGTCTGCGGCAAACGATATACGACGACACGCGTTCGCTTTCCGGAAGCGACGATCTCCCGTGACGGAAGTCGCCGCAGAATCTGGAAACGCGTTGTCTCGTCGGAAAAACGCGGGAAAGCTCGATTCGAATATCTTGCGGCAAAAAATGCCGTATAAAGTTACCGGGATTGTATAGGTGAACGACTTCTATTTGAGTCGATTCATCGATCATTAGTAATGATTCATTGCACAGTGCGATTACCGAACCATAAAATCCTAGATTAACCCTTAACACTTAAGTGGTGCCTCAGAGTCACCACTAACAGTTGTACCATTATCCAAAATATTGTTTAAATGATTAAATAAGTATATTGGGAACTAATCAATTGCTAAACATTGAACTATTGTACGAGGTATAACAACAATTTTATATCCATAAAATGAAAGAAATCATGTAGAATGGACTTATTCTAGCTAGAAAGAAATGTTTAATTTTCCAGTTAAAATAGTTCCGAGGGAAAATAGCTTCGAGTGCAAAGAGTTAATACTAAAGGAAGTAAAACGATTAAAAATTGTAATTTCACCGTCGCTTGGATCTGCTCGGAGAAAAATGGCGAAAGTAGCGAATTACAGCCAGGAAACTGGCTGGTCACGAAGAAATAATAAAGGATGAAGTGTCACGGCAATACGCGGCAAGAACAAGGCAAAAGTCGCCCTTAAAAGATGCAAATGAAGTCTCGAAGGAGCCCGAGGAATCGATAAAGGCGCAGTGAGTCACAGAGTCCCGGAGTCGCAATTCGTCGCGAAGCAAAGGCGCGATTCCTGGCGCGGTCACGCGATTTTTGAATATTCAGGAAAACCGCGGTGCCAGTGACGAGAGTAACCCGGTCGTTTCTATGGAAAATTCGATCGATGGTGATGGAAAATGGCGCTGGTAGGAAGGTGGTTCGTGCAGAGGCGAACAGAACACGAGGATCGAGGAAATAAAGATGCGGCAGCGAGCCGTGAAACGGAACGACCTCGTGTCCCTAGAAACTGGAAACGGGAAAAGGGAAACGGGAAACGATGATGGTCGATGGCCCATGTTATCAGATAGCGGGAAAGTGATATTTCTCGCGCAGCACGAAGACACGTGGAATTTCTTTTCCTGCCTCTTCGCGACTCGTTGCTTGGAAAATTCAACGACCACGAGCGTTACGAGCGATTCCGACGTGTCTCGGCCACTTGGAACCATCCGTTTAGGTTCTGGAATTCCTGAAGTAATTTTGGAGAAGTGCTTCGTACGCTCGGAAGATTTGTAATCGCCTTGTACCATTTCACTGATTAGGAGAAAGGTTTAAAGTGGAAAAATAAGTGATATTTACGAAATATCGGGTGGACTATTTTTGTTGAACGTTTGGTCGTTGCGCAACGTTTCTCGAGTAACTGTTGGAAAAAAGTTCAGGAAACGGGTCCGGTGGATTGTGCGCCATAACTCGACGTCAGATGAAAATTTTTCAACAACGCGAAACTCGCAAGCGTGAGAAGCCCTCCTGAATTGCAAAGAGAACAATGCTCTGGACTTTACATCTTTCTATCGCGGCGGGTTCTCCTCTCCTCTTATCAAACAGGTGCTTCCAAGAATGCTGATTTAAATCGGGGACTATTTCCACAACCCTGGCAAGAGAGGACAACAGAGAAAGAGAGTTCTCGTTTACATAGCAAAGAGGACGAAAAACGTGAAATGGAACCTGTTCGCTTCACACTTTGCTGACCAGCGCGGCGCGGCGGGCGTCGCAAACATCTTCGGACACGCTTCCTGGGGTTTAAACATGTTTGTGGAGTGACCGAAGATTTATCGTTTCCGGTACACCTGATCGCGAGCGCCGATGCTATCGCGTAATTCTGATTCAATCAGCTTATTCACCGGTGGCCCTAATCATTTAATATCGGTGTGCTCGCGGTGTTTTGGAATATCGCTTATTTATGGCTGCAAAAATTACTTCGTCGTAAATGGATGCAGACAATTTTTATTATTATATTTATTATATTCGTATAATGATCTACAGATTACGGTACACGGGTCCATTTTTTCAGAGAAAACTGAAATTGCATGAAACGACACAAGGAAACACTGTAGCGACTTTCGAGATCCTGGATCGGTTCGGTTCCTCGTTCTGGGAATTAGAATAGGTACACACAAGGGAGGACCAATATTCTCCGGTTTTCAGGCCGAAAAATTAGAGTTCAGCTATCATAATTTAGGACCGCTGACGTGTTCTATTTAAAGCGGCCTCGAGTTCTCTCTCGATGGAGATTGGGAAGCACATCATCCTGCAGGACGAGAACGTCCACGGTCCGATCAAACACACAAGGCTCCTCTCGACTCTCGTCCCAGTTGCAGCGTCGCCTTAACCCAGTTCCTGCGAACTTCCGGTTGGCACCGATCACCAACGCGGCTTAATTATCCCGGGCTTCTAATTAGCGTGTCCTGAACCGACGCACAGTGGGAAGAAACGAGAATACGCTAGAATACGCGAATCTATCGAAATCGAGCATAACGAATTGGACATTCCATTTAAAAAAACGTTGGTGCCCTTGAAAATACCGAAAAGAAAGGCGCAAAAATGAATAATATTATGATGACGATGCGGGTCCTTCGATAACATTCAAATTCCCATGTCGTCAAATTTCGTATCTTTAAATTCAACAAAGACATTCGGGTGTTCTGTTTCTTCTGACTCACCCTGTATTCCAGTGTTTTGTCTCCCTGCCGTCGAGTACCCAATCCCTTTTTTTCGCTTCCTAGAAACAAGGAGTCAGTCTTGTAATTGAAGGTTTCGGCGATCGAGAACGCTATTTTGCTTGTACAGGTGCTAGAAACTAACGAACAGAGAGAAAGGTAGAAAAAGAAAAGTGGCGAACGCAGATTTCTGACGACTATAATGAGTGACGATGCTAGTCGACCCGAGAATCATTGAGAAAATAGAAAGAAACGGGAGAAGGAGAAATGCGATGTTAGGATGACGAGTACGTGTAGCGTACGCCAAAATGAACTTTATACTGTAAGGACACTTTGTAAATAGATAACCAGGCTGTAAGTCTTGCTAACGTCTCTCTCCGAGGCAATGGAAACCGTCGGCGACAGTTGGAAAAGTTTAAATGGAATTTTAGAACGGGCTGTTGCGTTAATTTTCATGGGAAAACGACCTCGGGCCTCGACGGCTCCCGAGTTTGTTAAATTGTCGGGAAACTGGCGACGCAAACGATTCTCCCGATACTTTTACATCGTCGGAATTGGACCGTTAACATTTACGGTGATACAATCAACTCTTGTACGTCCCTTACGAAATAGCACAAACATGAAACTTTATCCGCTCTTCTTCTACTCTATAATTGTACGTTTTGAAGAGAGACAGATGTTCTAGCACAAACAGAAGTGGAACATTTTACAGTATGTAACAATTATTTTTCGCATGAAATTCGCAATCTAGAAAATTGAGAGGATTTGGAAGAAGGTTTTCGCCGTCGTGTTTCCAAGGTCGGAAAGGACCGAACAATATCTGTCGAACATGGTTGTTGTTTTTATATCGACTGTCGTTCAAAATTCTATTGTACACTATAATACTTGCCCTTGTTGTGTTTTATTATCATTCGATATTTTATCTCGTGCTTCGATCGATAGATTACGATATTTATGTATTATACGTACAGCTAGCCCCATAGCGAATGAACGAGAGAGAGAGAGAGAGAGAGAGAGAGAGAGAGAGAGAGAGAGAGAGTGAGAGAGAGAGAGAGAAACAGGGAGAGCGAATGAGAGAAAGCGTGCGCTTGTGTGAGAGTGTGAATGAGAGTGGTTTGTAAAGGTTTGTAACGAGAGATCGTGTTTGAAAGATGGGAAAAGAGAAACATAGAAAGAACATGGGGAAACAGGATGCTGAACGAGTCGCGTTTTTACTGTGGAAAAAAAAGAAAGAAACGAGAGAACAATTATTATATATTGTCGTTCGTCCTCGCGCCGCTTCGATATTCGTATATTTATGTAGTAGGCTCTTGCCGCCGATTTCTTGTGCGTGTATGCCCACGTGTATGTCGTCGTAGCTGCAGCCAAGTGGATGTCGCATTAAAAACCGGGACGAGCTCTCTCGTTCCGACAGACTGAATGGATCCTTTTTCGACTGTGAGCGAGGATTTTCTTTTTTTTTTCTCCAAATAAATCAGCTAATTCCGTTATGTTTTAATTGAACGTTTGTTTGTCACCGATCTTCCTCCACGATCCACAGTGGTCCGAGAACGCGATTTTACTGGCCAAAAGTCACAGAATTCAGAATTTTGTCTTTAGAACGTTACCCTCGGTTGCACAATTTTCTGAAATGGATAATATTTTGGATTTTGAAGGTTTAAAGTATTGTTACTTTATAGGCAAGAAAGTTTTTTCAAAATGTTGAACTTGGAAAATTGACTTTTGGCTAGTAAAATCGCGGTCTCGGATCACTGTGCGATCCAGAGATATCCATTCTACCATAACCATGTACCATCTTGAAATTGGTCGGCAGCCGAATTGATCAGGAACCGGAGAATCCGCAAACGTTTATTCGAGTCTGGCCTGCTAGCAGGCCTCGAAAGTAGACTCTCGAAGGCGGAAGCTCGTTGATTACCCCCGGCCAATTACCCCGGTCAAAGACAGACCGAAATTTCCTTGGATTCCTGTGCAGCACGAGCCATTCCCTGGTCGGCAGTCAAGGAAGAAGAGCTCCTCCCTCTCTCTCTCTCTCTCCCTCTCTCTCTCTCTGCTCGAACCTTGAAATTACCTTCATCCGGCCAATAACAATCGGTCGGTGTGCGTCGGTTTCCACCTCCTCCAGTTGTTCTGTCGTCGGGGCTACTTATTCATGCGGATCAGCACGAGCACGAGAGCGACGTCGCCGAGGAAAAAGAAAAAGGGGGAGGAAAGACGACCTAACGTTGCGTCTCGCAGTCGCTATTGTTCTCTTCAGGATCGGATACACAGCACGTGGCCATTTACGCCGTGCACGCACCACGAGCACGACAGGACGCTTCTATGGATCCTGGAGGAGGATTCCATTCAACGGGAGCAACCGGTCGAGCGATAGAAACTCGCCCCGAGGTTCTCAAGCTGTCGCAAAACCCTGCGGAAAAACTCCTGTCTCCTATTCTCTTATTCTTTCATCATTATACATACATCGTTAACAAGTTGAACGCGGCGTTAGTTCCTCAGGAACAACGTTGAATTCTTTCTGTTTTGGTTTAGGGATCATTTTTACTCTTATGCAATGTATTTTGTAATGTACGTTTTAATCTGAACATTTTTCGGGATTAAATTTCGCCTATTTTATGGAAACGACGTACCGCGCGTCGATCGGACTTCTCGAAGACAGGCTGCTCGAGTGGAAGAAGTCCCGAGCCGACCAGCCAACCTGGGAACCGTCCTGGTGTTTGAATAATTCATCGTCTGCACGCTCTTTCTCTCTATAAATACGCTTCGATGATCTTTTTGCTACCGCATGGCCTTTTCTAGCTTATGAAAGTGATATGGAACAGTAGGTACGTTTATTTCAGCTCGTCGATGGCTGGCGAAGCGAGCAAGTTCGAAGCAAAGTGTCTTGTTAATGGTACTATTGGGAAATCGTTATTACGATCCCTGTTTCTAGTTAGACATGTTACTAGACTTTTATTCGGAGGAGATAAAACGAGGAAGGTGAAGCATCGGAGAATTACTCTCCAGTAGATTCAGCGAACCACAGTCGGACAAGCAGTACAAACTTGAAGCACATCGATCGCCGGGGAAAATAGCGGTGCTTTTAAAACTAAACACTCGAAGACTTTCTCAAGAAACGAGAGAAGGTGCTCGAACGAAACTTCAGCTGAACAAATGAACCAGAATAATAGAATACTCGTTCAAGTACTCGTTAACACATTCACAGTCCCACGGTCTACATGTGGAGCACAATGCTTTCGCGCGAGAAGTTTCTTAATCCTGAGACTAGAAAATCACTTCTTTAAAGATGCCTATTATCTTGAGAAATCCATTGAAGATTGAAAAACTCATCGTTCAGATCACTCTAAACGTCATACTCTTAAATACACATGCAACTGTATTGCCTCTACAGGCACTATTCTTTTATTACAGAGAGGATAGATGCAAATTGATATAGATCTCCACAAGTATTTAACAAAATTTGGCAAATCACTACAGATTCCCATAAACATTTTTCAATCTTAAAAATCATAATATGTAATCTCTGAGAAACAGTTCTCAGAGTGTCTGTCCCTCCGATTCGCAGCAGTCACGAGACAGAGAGGACACAGGGATCGCTTTCAGCCGCGATACCGATCGCCGGATCAGTTTCCGCTCGAGCACTAGGAGGAAACAGTCTCGGTGGGATCACTCGCTTTCACTCGATCAGCGTGCGATTAGTCCTCGTCAAGAAGTTAGTCTCGAATCTCAGCCACGTTGAAAAGCAAAAATAAGAACGTAAGAGAAACATTCAATTTTCACGTATAACAATTAATGCGCGACGTTAATTGCTCGAATCGGCAAGATCGTGGGCGGCGATAGGTACTCGCGTTCAAATTCATAGTAGAAAGTTCGCACGACGCGATGTAATTACCGGAAGGCTCGTTAGAGGACGGCGTCGCGATGCCACCGATGCTCGAACATTGTCTCTCTCGGTCTCCCTCCCCACCCTTCCTCTCCTCTCCTCTCCTCTCATCTCTCCTCTCCTCGTTCTGTTACACCGTTGTCTATCCGCTGTTATATGGGACAGAGTGCATCGACAAAAACCCGAGCCGCGTGACGTCGTCGCCGCATCGCGGAACAAGGTTGTCTTTCAGCGAACACGGTGTCATTGTGCCGTTGCACACTGACGACCAGAGATCGTGTTTTCCCGGGGTGCATCTGCGTGGAACATTTCCTTGATAAGTATTTCCATTGCGTCGCCGGTGAACGACTCAATGCGACCGGTGCATTCGTCGTGGGGAGAGAAAAAAAAAAGAACTAGTTCGACGGGTTTTCAACGAAACTTTCTGGAGATCCTTATGTCGACGGTCTCATGCTGTCTCTAATAGGAAATATTGATTCGCAACTTTCCCAATTTAATCCCATAGTTAGGGAATTGGTTTTTCACGTTTTTCTCCAACAGATTGTCTCATGAAATTCGTAAATCTGGAAACAACAACCGTAACAGTGTACGCTTCGCGTTTCGCAGCTCGTTAGAGCAGACAGCTGTGAACGCGTCCGCGGAAACAATCATAGAAAGTTCGCGGTCGTTACAATGGGGAAACAACGCGTTGTTTTCTGCGATTCGATCAGCGTGGATCGGATCGCAACGACTTCTGCTCGATGAGCACGAATAATTGGACAGTCGTTTTTGACCGTGGATTTTCAATGAAAAATCGTGTCGCCGAGGGAATAATAGTCTGCACCGGAAATTAACGGACAAAGAAGCACGAGCGAAGTTAAAGGCGGCACTGTCGCAAAAATAGCCGCTCGTTACCTATTAACGTACTCAGGAGAACAAGTGCTAAGCATAATTGCCGGAAGAGAGTGATCAAAGTCTCTTTGCATTCGAAATGCTCGGAGGGAACGAGTGCATTGAGCTTGTAAATTAGCCGGGGACCAAATAGTCCACGTGTCTCGCCGCTGATCGAGCTCTGACCCCTTCGACGCTTGAATCTTTTCTTCTCGGAAAAGGTATTATAGTCGGTTCAACGCTGAACGTTCGTGCTCTCAGAAATATTAGGTTGTCCTAAAAATTTCTTTCGAAAACATTGTGTTCCGTCAATCTTTATGTTAATGTTTTAGTACTTCTTAACACGAAATTTGCATTATGTGCATGAATCGAAAACCAACTTTTGGGACAACCTAAGATTTTATTAGCACCGTTTGTAATTTCTTCCACGATCACATTTACAATGTTGAACAGTTTCGCGGTTGTTCGACGTGAAGAAAATTGGAACGCAGAGCGGGGGAGTGTTAAATGCAGCATCATCTGGTTGACGAACTTTTTCCTGCTCTGCGGACTCGTTCAAGCCTGGCTAAGCGAACGTGACTTTTTCGACGACGTTTTCCGCTTTGTCGTTTTTCTTCCGTCTCTGTAATCCGTGCGGGACAAAGAACAGAAACGATTCTCGAAGCAGATTTGTTTTTTCCCGGAGAAACTTTCCGTGGAGTGTTCTCTCCTCGGCACCACGAGTGCTTTCCTCGGATCATCGTGGAATACGTGCGCGCACGCTGCGCTCCGATTGTGGGCGGCGCAGCAGCACGTGCCCCGTATGCGAATATATTTAGATGCACATGTGCGTACAGTTGTGGCAAAAAGTGAAAGACGCCGCCGTGCCACGCCGGCCGTCTATAGTCTGTAGTGTAGACTCTACACTGTAGAGTACAGAGGATACCGCGCCCCGGCAACACACTTTGTTTGGTTCACAGTCCCTCTCCATCGGGACACGTCAGTGTCAATTAAATCGCACGATGTTTTCGTTTTACTCGACGAGAGCACTATTTTCGATTCGTCATCGGTGAAACAGAGCGCGCAGCGATTCTTCAAATAGAATGGGGCAGTCCTGGTCGGACCAATTAAATGGAGTGTTGGGTTGATTGCCACCGGAGACGATTGTTGTCGAGGGAATTCAAATTGTCCGGGCAGTTTCTGGTTTCGCGATACGACTCTGAGATTCAGCTTGTGTAGAATCGGTCGGGAAGGGACGGACAGCCTGTGAAAATTTTTGATATAAGGTAAATGAAAGGACCACTGGTTGACCAGTCAAATAGAATTCTCTGCGCGAATGATGGTTAAACTCCGGATTTCATGCATTTATAACAAAAATGAGCAAGTGCAATTATAAAACAGTGAAAATATTAAAAGATTTTTATTAAAGTATTAATATATTATTTTCATCGCATTAAAATTATTAACGGAGAATATAAATTTATATTTAGCTCCTGCATCTTGCAATTGATGCGCAAACTTTTTATATCGCGTAAACATCCTTCCTTTACTTTTTAAACTAGCCTTTAGACTCTACGCGTGAGAATGCTGTTTGAACTTCTTACATTGTGTAACAAAGCTAGCTTTTTCAAAATAATTGTATTTCACTTCGGGTAGCAAGAATTTTCGAGTTGAATGCTTGGTAATATCGTAGTAGACCTAAAAGAGAAGATCCAGCCGGAAATCTGGCAAAAGGATTTGAAAGCTGTTTGTACAAGGATTCGGTAGGATGCGCGAACCAATGCGGGGACAAGGAAACTCGGCGAACAAGGTGGTTAAAAAGTAACGATCGAATCGTGAGGATTCCGCGCCGAGTTGCGCCGGTGTCGTAAACACCGCGGAGAGCAGTGTCGTTTTCGTGCACACGCATCCGGAATCAAAAGTGCTGAAAATCGACGTGGGCGCCGATTCGTGGGCGCCACGCGTTATAGTTCGCTCCTTGTATAGGAACGAACGATAGAAAAGGGCGTCGCGTATCCACCCGTGTTGCACACTGTACCTACGTATATGGCGACGCACTATTTTCTGAAATTAATCTCTTCCGATGTATCCTGCACGCCCACGGGCCTGGCGCCATGCGAAACCACCGTGCCGCCGAAAATAATCCTAACAGCTCCGCCGACATCCAACGGAAATCACGGTGCGCCAGTTCGTGGAAAAAAAATTAGCCGAACCTGCGCGTTACTGCTCATCCTTCAACCAGCGAGACAAAAGGTGCATTCAAGATTAGCGTACATGGATCGCATTGAAATGAATTTTTTCTCTTAATATTTTTATTTTATTTTGTTTTTTTAATTTTGACTTGAACCACTTTCGAACGATTGAAACTTGAATTTGAATGTAACTTTAAATATGTGCCGATAATTACGAAACTGGTTTAAGCGATATTTTTTTACTTGTTTCGAGATATTTCAAGGGAATTTAAAGGCTGAGATTTATTTTTGCTTTGAATTTGGCAAATTGTAAAACTGTCGAGGCGCATTCACGACTGATTGCAATGATTCAACAGCGCGAAAAGGATGTAATTGCTCGTATCACGAAGAATCATTGTCGGACACTGTACCGAGAGCCGTTGTACAATTTCCAGCGGCATCACGTTCTTTCCGTATCGTTCGATGCACCATGGAAAAAAACGCGGAGAAGGGAATCTGCTAATCCAACACAGACTAGGCAATTTCAACAATGAATCTTCGTAGTCCTGGTGAACTACTTTATTCGCTATTCAGCCGTCCGTGAACTCTGAATAAAAGAGCCCTTTGTCTCGAGTGCTACTCGTCCACGCGTTTCAATACGGCGCGGCGGCCTCTGTTCCCCGGTTCCACGCCAACTAGGACTATTTACAGTATTCGGTTAAAATGTTATCCGGATGAAAGCATCGCGATGTCTGGCGACGCGACGAGGTATTTACTGGACCCGGAGACAGTCGTTTCGTGATCGTAACAATTCGCGCGCCAATTAAATCACAAATATCAATCCGTCGAGATACCGCGCAGGAAAATCTCGCAATATGAAAATTCTCTGGAAACCTTGAAGCTGAGAAGGATCTTGTACGACGAACTTGAGAGTCAGTGTACATCTTCTAAGTTATTTAAATGACGCAGAGACATTTCTGTCAAAGTGGCATTTCCGGCGACAATTAAATCGTAAATGAATTCACCGGGGTAAGGATCTCATCTTGTAGACCCTCGTTGAAAATACAACGGTAATTCGAACAAGAAGAAATCCCAGAGAAATTCAGAGAAATCATGGCTTGAGATGATTAAGCGGAAATGTAGCAATTTTCCGAAAATTTCGAGACAGCCAAGCATCTCCCAAGATCCTCTAGATTTCAGAAAATTGTTTCAATCTTCTAGGATTCTCGGCGATCTCGGAATTCTAAGAATATCTTCGCGTTACGTCAACTATGTTGAAGTTGACGAAGGGTTTTACGTACACTTCGAGATCGTGCGATCCTCCGGAGCGTCCTAGATCCTTCTAACTGCCTGGAATCCACTCGGTTAAAATTCCCAAAATTCTCAGAATTTCTTCTCGGATCTTCGAACTCTTTTCTACCTTTAAAAAATGGCGTGAAGTGCGCGATTTTTGGAGGCAAGAAGAATAATAGAAAACTGATTTCCCCGCTGTGAAAGGGATCGGAAGCGCGCAACACTTCTTAATGGGTCTTAATTCGTGGACAAAGCGTTCGGCGCGAGCGGGATCGGCGAGCCGTAGACTTTCTCACGAGGCCTAGAAAACCGAGCCCCCGATCTCGTTGTTAACGACAACTGTAATTAACGACCGTCTGTTTCTTTTTCCCGAGCCGCCGCATGCGCTGCGCTGAACTTTCATCGGGTCTCGCTTTCGTGCGCGAACCGCGCTCGCACGTTCGTTCGCTCGCGAATCCGCTGCGCGAATTTCGACCCCGGAACGAGAGATCGATTCCAAAAATAAGTTTGGCGCGATGCGTTTCGTCGAGTTCTGCGCGACGTGTTAGTCCAGGGTGCTTTCGGGTCAGCGAACCTGGCGTCGGCTTGTCCCTCCTGGCTACACATTCGGGTTAATTAGGTTCATTAAATTGGACGGCAGACGACGCCGACGCCGACGACGACGGAGAGGCCGAGCTCTTAGCGTCTTCTCGCTTAATACAACGAAGAACGTCTTCGACCAGGGAAAATCGTAATTGCATCGGACCTCCTTGTTTCTGGCAGGTCTCTGCAACCCTTCTGAATAATTCTAATACATCGTGGGCCGACGTTTTATTCCTCCGACAACCCTAACGACCTCGCTACGGATACTCCGTCTCGTTTCAACTCTTTTCGGTACAATTTTTTTTCAGTTGGAAAATTGTTGTATACCAACGTGACTTCATTCTACATATGTAACAGTGTAGAATACTGTGCAGTATTCTACGTATGTGTATAAAACCTAATTTTGGGAAAATCTTCAAGTTTTATGAGCGCGGAATTATGAAGCTACCAGAAAGATGGCAGAACATTATCGAACAAAATGGAAAATATAAATAGAAAAATTGGCTTTTATGTCACCTTAAAATACCGAAATTACGTTCTAGCGAACCTAATACAATACAAACTCACAATTTCATCCTTGACTCGTACTCAAGCTCTGCCTTATCCTCCTTACAAATAAAATACTAAAATTAACGGAACACAACAAACCCTTTATCATGGAGCATAGTTTCCGAAGATGGACCGAAAACGCTGTTTGTCAACAAGGAGACGAGGTTGGAGCATTTAGGCCGAAGTGAACGGCTCTCGCAGCGGACTCTGAGCAGGTGCAACGAATCGCCAAAGGCTGGGGATCTTTTCAGAGCGAGCCCGTGGGAAGATAACGAAGACAGCTTCGCGAAGATTCGGCGGGAAGGCGAGAGGCGTGGGTGGCTCGAACGCGAGGATGAGTGCTGGCGCCGAGACAAAAGGTTCTCTTATAGCCGCGGAGAGTTCACGGACAGCTGAATGGTGAATAATATAGCGCGGGTTTGGACCCGGTAGGAACGTGGTAAAGGGCAAAATACACGCGGGGACCGGTGTGCGTGCTATAAAAAAAGAAGGAGGACTTAGAAGGAGAACGAGCGAAAGCAGCCGTTTGCACCGGAGGGGGTTGAAAACAGACGGGCGATCAAGAGCGACAGACAAGGTGGAGAGAGGGATAGAAACGGTGGGAAAAAGGGAAGAGAAGAGGGGCGAAGGTGGAGAAGGAGGGAGAGGGCTCGTTGAAGAGTACCCTAGCCTGTCTGCTATCGAGCAATCCTCGTTGCCATGGGGATAATCTCGAAAGGCCTCCTCGAAGTACGCAAAATCCGGGCTTTCCAGCGCCGATTTCCACGGGAACGGCGGCCATTCTTCTGGGACCGGTACTCTCCAACCTTCCAGACTCCTACCTCTTCTTTTTCTTCCTCACCCTGTGTCCTGAAGCCACTGTTACCTGGAAGACGTCGACGAGAAAACATTGGCTTCTTCGTGCTCGCTGGCCTCTTTGACCAATTCGTTCCTTGGAGATCGGTTTCTCTGCTGACAGAGCTCCGAGGTTGTTTGCCCACGATCTAAGCACTCTTCAGCGTCTTTTGGAACGAGGAACTTGGGGATTTCGAATTTTGTCATGGACTTCTTCGAGTTGTTCAGCCTCCCGGAAGCACTCTGATCGTAAGCTCTTTGGTCGATCGGTCTCTTCGAATCTGGGGATTGGCAGGGCTCGGTGAGTGTTTACCGAGGATGTAGGGACTCTTCAGCTTGTTTGGGAAGCCGTGGAAATTTGAGTCTTCGAAGACTCTGGCATCGTTTAAGACTTTGCGGTCATCGCAGGATTGTTCAGGATGCTCTACGATTTCGAAGATTCTCCGAATTGCTTCAGGGATTTCTGCAGAACTTGAAATCGCAATTTTTCGCAATTTTTCAAGCTTTGATCTTTTCCTCCTTGGAGACTGTTGCCGCGAGTAGTGTCGGCAAACTGAACGGTGAAAAGAGGTCTGGAAGATCTCTGAGGATCGTTCGCGACGATACGCTGAACTATCCTACCCTCGACGCTTCCGTTCCCGGAGTGGAATCGGTAGCAGACACGCGGTCCTCGAATGGCTCGAGCCACCCTCACCTTTCCAGTTCCCTTTGCGGCACTCCGGTGTCGAAACGACAGTCTCGAGACAGCCTATCAAGGCCGACCTAAAAATCCTCGTGTACCTTGCCGCTTCAACCCTGACATCCGCTGATTTTTGTTTCTATGCGCACCGCTATTCTCTCGTCACCGCTCCACTATAAACAGTCGTGTTTAGAGTCCGTTCAGACATGGCGCAAACCGCGTGATTTTTGTTTTGAATTGTTGGACCGCACGGACACGTGTCAACGAACACTGTTTTCGCAGTGTCTGAATTTGTTTGATTTTGCCGCGATGTACGCAAAAATTATGAAATAATTGTCGCTAGATAATGCATTTGTAAAACATTAGAGACTGGAAAGAAAGAAGAATCTTTTCGAAATAGTTTTTACAACATCTCTGCACGGTCTTGCTGTCAGTCCGAAAAGAAACAGCGAAGGTTACGCGTCTCGAAATTAACGGAATGTTTGGTCTCCGTGGTTGTCGCACGGTAAATTCATGGAGGAAGCTCGTCGCAACGATTCTTTCGCGTGTTTCCATAATTCTGGATTACTCCGTGGAGATGCAGTGCCACGTAGAATGCTCTCGGCTTGTTCCTTTGCATCCTCTCTCCCAAAGGACCCTGGGACCGAGCGCGAGAGGAACACAGTCGGATGGCAGATGAGAGAAAGACGTAAAGGCGTACACGTGCACTCGGTACAGAGAAAACCGTAGAGTGTAGAGAAAACGGGAGAAAGGGTTGCGAGCAGAAACGGATGAGAGAGTTTAGAAGAAAAGGGGAGAAGCAATTTCACGAGTGGTCCGGTAAAAAATGGAACAGGAACGAGGTTCGAAGGTATACGTCAGAAATGGCACCGCGATACGCGTCTTCCGCAACCCCCATGGAAAATCAATACTTACCGCGCCTCTCTGTTTACACACCGAATAAGCAAATCTGTGTATACGCCCGGTAATTAATGTTCGATTACTTTGCCCCGTTAATTATCGTCCGATCAGCTTTTTCGTGAAACCGTCGGCGAACTTGTTTACGTTGGCTCGATGTTTGCGGGTGACGCTACGGTAATTTATGTTCGAACTTATGTCCGGCTTCGGGCTAATTCATTTTTGGACGCTTCGGTTGGCAATTCCCGAATCCACCGTAGTTTCCGGCGAGAAACTGTAGCAGCGTTTTTCTTCTGGGACTCAAACCGCCAAGAATACGAATGCGATTTTTCATCATTATTTTATTCTGCTTCGAGTAAACTGTCCATTCTCTTTCCTATAGAGATCGCCGTGTAAAATTACGAATTTGCATAGGTATCTTCTAGCAACTAGTGTGTACTACCTGTGTTCATCGATGACGAGCGGGTTGCCAGGTTCATTTGTCCTCGGGCTCCTTATCGGGCTCGACGATTTCCTCGGCGTTTTCCTCGGCGTTTTCCTCGGCGTTTTCCTCGGCCACTTCCAGCTGTTTCAACTGGAAGGTTAGGTCGAAATCATCGGGGAACTTAACACGATACTCGGTGAAGTCTTCTTGGTCGCAGTAGTTGGTGAAGAAGGTCAAATACTGCCACTCCTCGTCGGTCGGCACCAGGGGCGGCGGAGTTGGCTTGGCCCTTTGAGTCGCTGGCTCGGAACGCCACATCAGAGGCCGACTCTTTATCGCCGGTGGCTCCATGACACGCTTCAGGGACTCCAGTAGTCGATGCATAAGCTCGAACTGCGAGGACAGAGAGAACCATCAAACCTACCGCTCGATTCCCAATTTCAATGACTACCCGTTAAATGAAAAACCACCGGCGAAAGATGCAGTTGGTCGGATCTTTGTGCGGATCTTTATGTAAAATGAAAATGATCTGCATCGATTGCAGTTTTCTCCAACGATAAAGTAAAATGGCTCAGGGAGGTCTGGAAGTCAGAAAGAAAAGTCTCTGACCTTCCTAGCAGCTTCCTCGGTCTCCCTCATGGCCCTCAGCTCTTGCTTGAACCCTTCCTTCTCGCAGATCAGAACGACTTCCTGCGGCAGCGCGTCCAGTTGCAGATTCAGATCCTCGTGGGTCTTCTCGATCCACTTCATCATGGAGAAACTATCCAGATTGGCGTCGTTCGGCCCGATGCAGCTCTCGTAGGCGTCCTCGATGAACACTTGAAACCGGAGCACCTCTTCGGAGAACACCGCGTTCCGAAAAGCTCCCTCGAGCAGCGCGTTCGCGTTCTTTTCCAAATCCGTGGCCCTCGTTTCTAATTGGTAGATGGTGGTCTGCCACCGGAAGTATCGCGAGTCAGCTCTCCGTGCTTTGAAATTTCTCGAGCCCCCAAAATCCCCCACCCCCTGTTCCGTGCCTCCTGAAGCTTTGAACTTTCAGGTTCGACCACATTTTTCTCAGAAAGTGGATTATCCAGGAAGCACAGCACGCGTTGAACATAGGCTTTAACCCTAGTCAATTATTCTGATCCTGAGAGCTGTTTCAGATAAAGAAGCTCAAAAATAGATTTCCGGAGAGTTCCGCAATTAGAACCAGGCTAAACATTCTGTAATTCCTTTAGAGACTTAAAACCAAAAGAAGCTTGCAAAATGACGCGAATTCGCGTCAGCGTTACCCAGAAACAGAATTTAAAGTGGCGTTCATTCGCGTCAGCGGCAGCGAAACTGTGCTGTACGTAAACGAAACAATTTTAGAGAGGGATTCTAAAAGAGTTGATTAGTTACGTGACAATTGTGTTCGTTTCAGCGATTTTCCAAGTAATTACCTCAAGCTCGGCGATAGAGCTTTGAAGTTCCTGGACTTTGTTCTGGATCTCCACCTCGGCACTTTCGATCTGGCTCATCATCTGGCTCATCGGTTCTGCCAAGGATTCCACGTGGATCAAAGCGTTCAGATTCTGAGTCTCGATCGCTCTGAACACTCGTATCAAGTCGAATGGATCCTCAAAGTACATCTCTGTTGCACCGTCCGTCGTGACGTCTTGTTCGAACATACCTGGGGATCAAGGTAAGCTCTGAAGATACTGTTTCATCGTTTCCGAGAAGACGGGAAAGTTCCATCGGTAGATTACACGTGATCAGATGATAGAAGGACTACCTATCAAGCAGTCCAACGAAGCCACTTCCTCGACCATTCTGTAGCGACCGAATAAATTGTCAGAGGTGACGACGCACTCCCCCGACTCGGATCGATGGATCCAATCGTGCTCCATTCGCCAGGACATCGGCGAGACTTGATACAGGAATCTCTGGCACATCTTCACCATCCTCCAGTTCTCTTCCCACTGGTAGACGTCCAATCTGACTTGGCCGTATTCCTTGGAAAGTTGGTTCCTGGCGTTGGTCAGATTTCGGGTCTCTTTCGCCTCCTCCTCGGCTTGCGCCAGAACGTTCATGCTGAGCTCGTGATCCTTGGCCAGAAAGTCCTCGAAGCCGCTGATGTATCTGTGGTAGCGACGCTGAAAAAGAACACACCCAAAATAAAACGATGTATCGTAAGTATTTCTAAATTATTTCTGAAAAACTGAGCATCCAAAAGATACCCGTGTGTCCTCCAGTCTCCTTTGTTCATCCACAAATTGCTGATCGATTCGTATACAATCGTCCATTTCCTGTCCAGCCAGCAACCGAGCCTTGAAGATCGAACGAAGATCGTCCACGTATTCGGTCACGGAGAACTTCTCCTTCACCACACGGTTCGAAAATGCCTTGAAGAAGCCTGGGTCTACGTCGGTGATGGCCATTGCCTCGTCCAGGTCCTTGTGCTTCTTTGCCACCAGCGCTTCCAGATCCACGTCAACCTTTTTAAAGGAATTTTCATATCATAAGGAAGCTGCAGGCTTCAATGCATTTATGAGAAAGTTTGTAAGTAAGCAAAAATTAATAGTAGAACTTCCTACATCGGAAACTCTGATGTCCGAAGTCTATCCTAATTCTGAAATTCTGAAATAATTGATGAAACACAAAGTAACCGTTGTTAATCGCAGGTGAAGGAAAAATTTTCTTCAGGACTACTTACACGAAGGGTGCGCAGGAATTCTTTGTGCCTCTCGATGTCCACGGCGACTCCTTTCCTCCGCTCGAGGTCCGCGGACCGTTTTCTGGCCTTCCAATATTGGAAATAAGAGAACATGAGGGAACAAGGTGGGTGGGCGAAAGGCGACTGCTCCTTGTTCACGTTAATTGCTTCTCCCAAGTGTTCGTGACCCTTAGTGAAATAATACTGTGTCCTATAGAGAAGAGAACAGCGTAAAGCATCCTTGAGAAATGGTACGGATCTTGTAGCCAATCAATGTAGAACGGTAAACTCTTGAAGTCGCTGTTCCTCTCTCGGGAAAGCTTCAAGAATCTGAGCAGCGTCCTGATCGTATCATTTCTGTTTTTTTTTGCAGAGAAGAACGATCTTCGAGAATGGAGTACCTGAAGAACTCGGGTTTCTTGCCGATCTTCTTCCGCTTCCGGCGGCCGGTCGACTTGGAGCATCTCTCCGCATCGGTCATTTTCCCTCGATTCATCTCGGTACTTTATTCAAGCTAAAGCTTTTCACCTAGTCGGTCGTTCACCTGCGACGCTTTTCAGCAGAAATCTTATGTATTTTTAAGGCGTTTAGCGTGTAAGCAGATGGAAAGTGGAAGTGACTGAAAGCTGTTCACTTTTTGCAATTTAAAATTTGTAAGTCTGGTACCTCATAAATAGACTGCGGATCTTTATGCATTTATAGCAAAATTGAGTAGATGAAATTCAAGATTGAAGATGTCAATATATGATTCATCTTCTGTTAAAATCACTAAAGGAAGAAATAACATTCGATTTAGTTTCTATTTCTTGCAATCGATGCAGACAATTTTTATTTTGCATCAAGATCCGCAGTCTACTCATAGAAATCACAAAACTGAGTTTACGTTTATTTGCAATCGTTGTGAATATGAAATCTAAAATCGTATCTAGCAGGTTCAGCGTGGAGTAGTTCAAGTATAATAATAATTGGACTCTCTTAACTCTGTAAACGAGCAATTTGTAATCGGACGATCAGCGAAACGTTCAATATGCCCCAGTTGACGGCATAGAAAGACTCAAACGAAACTGATTTTTGAACGAGTGGCTCGATGAATCGGTAGATCCTCAAAAAGCTCGGTTTTCCACGCCCCGAGCGACAGAATGTTCTCCTGTCGAAAAAGCTACTTACCTATCCGGACAAAGGCTCTTGGATTCTCTCTCTCTCTCTCTCTCTCTCTCTCTCTCTCTCTCTCTCTCTCTCTCTCTCTCGTGTTCTGTCTCTCTATAGGTTTGCCGTGACGTTCGAAAATAAAAGAGAAAACGTAAAAGAAAGAGGAAGAGAGTTCGATAACCTCCGCGAACCTCCACCCTCTTTCGGCGGCTGTCACCGCTGATAGCGCGCTGACGTTTCGTGGATCAGCGGTTGTCAAGTGGGATTGTTTGGCATGCGCGTTTGATTTCCGAGAGCACTTTGCCCCTCGGCCCCTCTGGATAGACGATTCGCTGTCAATTATCGACTAGCAGGGGGATGATGGAGTCTTTTACTTTTAACTTCACGTTCATAGGGAACATTGTATCTTGCAGAAGAGCGGTACTGTATGCAAACAATTGTTTTAGAATCGATTTAGGACTACTTTTCAGAATTGTTTCAATGTGGATTGTGTGAATGTATTTGGGAACTATCCTAAAAAGACTGCCAGTCCCTGTGCCATTCAGCGACACCTAAAGTAGGCCCACTTATAAGAAAATTGAGAAGATCAAATTCAAAATTGTTGAAAAATTTTTTAAATTGAAAATGCCAATATACGATTTTTCCTTTATTTACCCTTTACACTCGGACCTATTTTAACTGGAAAATTAAATATTTCTTTCGACCTAGAATAATTCTATTCTATATTAATTCTTTTCTTTGTACGAATATGAAATTGTTATAATACCTCACACAATACCTAAGTGTATAGTAATTGATTAGATACCGATATATTTCAGAATGTAAACAATATTTTGAATTATGGTACAGCAATTTTTAGTGGCGTCTCTCGCTCTCTTTCTCTCTCTCTCTCTCTCTCTCTCTCTCTCAGAGTCGCCATTCGAGTGCTAAATCATTAAGGGAAGAAATAACATACAATTTGGTTTCTATTTCTTGCAATCGATGCAGACAATTTTTATTTTGCATAAAAATCCGCAGTCTAATAATAACGCACTGTAAGTCAAATTTTAGTTCGACTTATTCGCGCAAATGGCGCCTCGTGCCATTTCCACTAAAATCTTAAAATAGCGCCATTGGACGTAGCGACAAAACGCTCAAACTGTTAACCAAATTTTAATTCGACTCCTTCGTCCAGGTGACACCACATACCATTTCAGGAGGTAATGACACCGACGAGATACTTTTAAAGACTGCCAGGTGCCAGCCCCCGTGCTAACCCGCGGGACGGTAAGTGGGCGAAACGGGCGCGGGGATAACGGTAGAAATTACAGTGATCTGAAAGACCACATCGCTAAAAAGTTCCACCACCGACGAGATACAGTTTGTGGTTCAGCGCTCTCTACCGAAATAGATCATTTGTTCGTGAACCACGTAAAACTGCGTCAGTAGCGTAGGTAAATAGATTTAGTACCGCAGGTAATAAATAAATGTAGAATGCTGACATTACCCATTCTGTAATTCTTAGAAAAAAGATTACTTTTTATTGTATAATTTAATTATAGATGTAGGAAAAATGAAAGTAGTTACCACGTAATATACTAAAAAAGTATTGGAATTTAAAATTAATTTGGAAATTATTGCGATATTTATAAAACAATGATTCGTAAACGAAAAATATTCTGTAATAATCGTTATTTATTGTTCTTTATAATTCAAACAATTTATAAATAAATACATTTTAATAATTTGTTTCTATATTCATTATTGAAATCATTATTTCAATACGAATGTATTGTTAAAATAATTGTTTAAATAAACAAATTTTTATAATGTATAGAGAGCCTAGCCGAATAAGATGGTCAAACCTGCCCTTAGAGGTTTTTCAACGGCTATTGAACCATTCGAAAACTGGACAAGAAAAACCCCTCTGAGCAAAATTTCAGCCCTCTAGCTTGCCCGTGAGGGTAGTTACAGGATAAATTCGATTTTGCACTTTTCTGTGCATTTTCCGGTTTTCAATGCGTTATAAAATTCTGAAAAAATGGGACGTATTTTGGATCCCAAGGCGGATTTTTTCAGATTTTTTCAGATTTTTTGTTGCAAACTGTGGTCATAAAAAAATGAAAAACCCCAAAAAATCGGAAAAATATTTTTTTCTAAAAAATATGAAAATATGCCATTTCAGTTTTTAGTTCCCTAATGAACTACTATAACAGGCAGTGTCGTCAATTCTTTTTAGATTTTTTGTTGTGGGACATCACTGTCAAAAACAATAACAACCGAATGTTTTCGACGTTTCTGCTGTTGGGAGGAAAGTTGGCTTTACTGTGTATGTGTAAAAAATCATTTTTAGAGTTATAACATTGAAACAAGCAATTGTTTCACCTAAAAAATGTGAGATTTTAGTCTGTGATACTAATCGGTGGTTCCGCCCTCTTTACCTAAATAGAACCAGAGAATATATGACAGTGTTGACGCCCGGGGTGAACCAGCTTGAATAATACATATATTTTGTCCTGAAGGAAGAGAATAGAAATAAGAATAAAATTTATTGAAAATCAACATATTTATTAAAAATGCAGCAATTAGCTCGATATTATCCTATATTCATAAGATACTACAAGATCTTACAAATAGAGGATAATACCGATTGCCCAGGTCTCACCACGAGGAGGTTGCTGCACAAGAGACCCGGAAAGCGAGTCAGAACGATATTCCTTCTGGCTCCCTTTCCTACAACGCCGAACTTATACTAAATTACGCAGGTATGTCGAGTAATTATTGCGGGGCAAAAGATGTGAACGAAGAAGAAGTCTCCGATTCACGGCGAAGCAAAGGCGAATCAGACAGAAGGCTCTGATTCTTTCAAAGAGAAAAACGATAGAGAACCAGAGCCTTCGGCTCTGGTTCGATGGGGACGCGAGCATCGGCCAAGAGGTGCCCACACTACAAAACCTTTTCTCCCAACCGCCTGCCGCCAGGGACGGACGTGGGTGGCAAATTTACGAAGATACTGGGGTAATGCAAGAGTGAACAACGTCCCTCAACCCCCCCATTAACATTATCTGTCGCGAATGCCCGTACCAACCGTTCTGGTACATACTACATGCGAGCAAGGTCCGACACAGTAGAAGGCTGTGTCGGAGTGAAAAGAAAACGAGCAAAGTGAAGTTACGGCAATAATCACTCGGCATATTAACAACGATGGTATAGATTGTTAATAACTAACGCACGCAAGCCGAAACTTAAAAATACATCGTCTTCGTGGTCTGTCCTCTTCGTTCCATGAATTCTAGCTGAAACAGTTTAATAATTGTTAGACACAATAAATATTCCTGCACACGAGTGCGAATAACACAAAATGTCGAAACCAAAAGAAAATTCTGCATACGAGTCCAAATACGAAACAAGATGAAAAGAGCAAACCAACCACCTGCTCACGTGAGAGAAAAATTAACATCGCACACGAGTGCGAATCTAACCGGCTCAAACGGTAGCTCAACTAACCCCGGACACGAGTGCGGGTTGATCAAGGGACGCGAATCCCCGTACTCACTCACGGCCCCATACGTGAGTGAGCTCCTGAGGGACCTCCGATCGGAGGAATACCAATTTTAATAGAGAAATAAAAATTGTGTTCATTGAATGAACCAGTATGCCAAAACGGAATCTGTGTGTTTGGATAAAGGATGTCAGGGACATGCTGATTTAAAATAAATTCTTATAAAATTCAATTAAATACACATGATTTCATATTTAGCAAGTCTTAAACTCTACTACGCAATGTTATAGAAAAGTGTAACTGTGCAGCTATTAGCTCGATATGATCCTATATTCATAAAATACTACAAGATCTTGCAAATAGAGGATAATACCGATTGCCCAGGTCTCACCACGAGGAGGTTGCTGCACAAGAGACCCGGAAAGCGAGTCAGAACGATATTCCTTTTGGCTCCCTTTCCTACAACGCCGAACTTATACTAAATTACGCAGGTATGTCGAGTAATCATTGCGGAGCAAAAGATGTGAACGAAGAAGAAGTCTCCGATTCACGGCGGAGTAAAGGCGAATCAGACAGAAGGCTCTGACTCTTTCAAAGAGAAAAACTATAGAGAACCGGAGCCCCATCACGGTCCCATCCGTGAGTGAGTCCCTGAGGGACCTCGGATCGGAGGAATACCAATTTTAAATAACATGAAAATTTTCAGAAGAGAGACGTCTGAAAGTTCCGAAGTCAAGAATTTGAAATTCAGAAATCAAAATGGTCGTTTTCACTGACTGAATAGATACTTCGAAATAAGTAACAGAAGGTGGGCCAAGGGTAAACGAAGAAAGCATTGATGTACCTTTGGCCGACTGCAAGCTAGCTCAAAATATATTCATACAGAATTCAATTTTACTACACATAGTTATCGAAAACTGTATATGTGCAGCTATTAGCTCGATATTATCATTATTCATAAGATACAAGATCTTACAAATAGAGGATAATACCGATTGTCCAGGTCTCACCACAAGGAGGTTGCTGCACAAGAGACCCGAATGGGAGTTTTACAAGGGATTCTTACAATGATGAACTTTTACTAAATTTCGCAGGTATGTCGAGTAATGATTGCGGAGCAAAAGATGTGAATCGGAGAAGTCTCTGATCCACGGGGGTTCAAATGCGAATCAGACAGAAGGCTCTGATTCTTTCAAAGAGAAATACTAAAGCTAACCTGAGGAGAAGGTTTTTGGACCGGAGGAATACCGATTGTAAACCAAATATATAAATTAGATATATAAGCGCGAATCAAACCAGCTAACTTCGCACAAGAGTGTCAATTTCACCAATAGATCGAGGAGAAAGTTCCCAAGCCCAACTTAAATCTAGTTAAATGTCAACGCTACATCACGCGTACTATCTCACAGGTTCATCCGCGAGAAATATCAATTGGAAATTAGAAATATATATTTTTATAATAGAGCATTGAAGATTGAAAGTTCCGATGGAAATTCCAATTAGAACATTAGAAATAATAATTGATGGTGTACGTTGAAAGAATAGTTGAAGGACAGGAAAGTTTATTTTATTTTGACAGTTGGTCACGATGGAACAAAGGAAGCATTGAAGAATAATAGAATATTACTTACCGGTTTTCGTTGATCCGCTGTTGAAAGTAGGCCGGACGTGGGACTAGATGACCCCTGGTCCACCTCTGGTAGGCCCCTTGTCAACCCTGGGAAGTCCCTAGTTCTCCTGGTCTCGGAACCCAACCGCTCCTACCGCCATCGCCACGACACACACGACACACACGACACACACGACACACACAACACACGTGACACGTCCAACACACACGAATAACCACGAGTAACTGACTGAGGAAGTGCTCTGGCCAATCTCGGGCGGCAAGTGTGCAGCCATGCGCGACCATCCCCACCCCATCGAATATCGATCGATGTCGATCGCAGTGATAGCAATTATTGATAAATTTATTATTTCTCGTTGGTTAATGTTTATAACAAATCCATTTTACAGCGATGTCGACAAGCACTCCTTTGGCTATCTGACCACCTAATTTTTTAGTAAAAGTGGCTAATAGTATTCAAGATACGGAATAACTTTTAAACCACGAATATTCGCACGCATTAATTTATTTGATACAGTTCACAGATAAATTTATTATTTCTGGCTGTTTAATGTCTATAACAATTCCTTTGGTAATGTGTTAACTAGCACTCCCTTGACCACCTTGCCACCTAATTTTTTAGTAAAAGTGGCTAATAGTATTCGAAATACGGAATAACTTTTAAACGATGAACATTCGCACGCATTAATTTATTCGATACAATGCACTGATAAATTTATTATTTCTGGCTGTTTAATGTTTATAACAATTCCATTTTACATCGATGTCGACAAGCACTCCTTTGGCTATCTCACCATCTAATTTTTTACTAAAAGTGGCTAGTAGTATTCAAGATACGGAATAGCTGGTAAAGTCTTGATCTAACTCTTAATCATACTGTATTTCAACATATTTCTGTGCCCACGGATAGATTCTTTGAACATTTATGTATAAAAAAGTGTAAGGTAATAATTCTCGTTTATAAATTATTTTGAAATTACATATTGTGGTATCTCATATCTGAAGTAGGAATTGTTGATTTTCCTAATATTATGCTTCAATACATTTCTAGGAGTTTCTTGTCCTTGAGTTTTGCTTTTAATATTGTAAACCTTATAAACAAACAAGTAAAACATCGTCTGAAATATCTGCGGAATACGTTCGGTGCAGAATGTAATAA